>BLSH010191710.1:66810-83933 GCA_018402905.1 Glandirana rugosa
CCCCCCCCCCCAGGTCCGTCATGACCTGGACTTCCGGGACTTGGACATACAATCCCGCGCCTTAAAAGGCTTACCTTAAATAGGTGAGCCAACATCGCAGAGATCTGTAGTCCCTACACATGGAGGTACATGGGTAAACAGGTGCCGAAGTCGCAAAGAAAGCGAAACGTCACCCTCTGGAGGTAAAAGTTAAGCACCGTGAGGGAAAGTCAGATCAGAGTCTGGAACTCAAAAAGAAGTGTTTTGACCATCGAGGCCATACCGCAATGACACTGTCTCTCCGTAACGCCATCATCGGATGGACCTGCTGGACGAGAACCCTCGCCTTAGGCGGAGCGAGCCCTTCTCTTCCACTCCTAGTGTCTGATGTCTAGAGACGCTACAACCGAGTGGATAAATTCCATTCGGAAAATTCCGCGCCCTAACATACAGGTTCAGGGCCTTCAGGTCCAGTACTGCCTGGACCCCCCCCCCCTTTTGGGAACCACGAACAGATGTGAGTAAAAAAAACTCTCGCTGGAGGCACTGGCACGATCACCCCTTGGTTCGAGTGCTTGTACAGCCCCAAAGAGGGCCTCCCGGCGTGCCTGCGGGAGTCCTAAGTCAAAGGAAAGAACCTGACTGGTGGCAGAGTGTTGAACTCAGAAACGTCCCCCACCCGAAGCCCGGGTGGAGACAACCCATCAGGCTGAGGAGTTTGTCCTCCACCTTGTTGGTTTTGCGCTGCCACTGCTGGCACCCGGCCCCTGCAGCGACCTTACCGGAGCGGGTCCCTATACCCGCTACGCCCGGGGCGCGAAAAAAAAACTCTTTTGACCCGAGGTAGGGGGCCTCTGTCTAAGGCGAAAACTCACGCCTCCGGGGCTCTGGGAGGAAGGCACTTACCTCCTGTGAATCTTTTATGATCTCACCCAGCCATGGACCGAATAGACGTCCACCCTGAAAGGGAAGGTCTGCGAGACCTTTTCTGGAAGCATGGTCACCGGACCAAAAACGCAACCAGAGTACCCGACTGAGGATACAGCAACACCGCTACCCTGGATCACATAGGCAGTAAATCAACGGCCACATCACCAAGGTACTTGAGACCTTGGAGCAAGAAGTCAGCCCTCTGCGGCATAGCCAGCAGGCGGCCGCAGTCCAGAAGATTCTGGAGCTCTGTCATAAGCTCAGACAGATATTGCGCCGCCATGGCGAACGTCAGGGTTGGTCGCAGAGCCTGCCACCAGGAAGAGCGACCTTAACAGCGCCTCTGTCTTGCCAGCGGGGCCCTTGAATGCAAGAACCCCTTCCAGAGGACTGGTCGTTGTCTTAGTAAAGCGACCATAGGCGGGACACCAAGGCGACTCCCATTTCTCTTTTTTTTTTTTTAAAAAACTTTCCTCAAGGGATAGTGAGCAGCGAACAGGTTGGACCCAAGTCCCTTGGAGTGTAGGAGGAAACCGGAGCACCGGGAGAAAACCCACGCATGCACAGGGAGGACATGCAAACCTCAGGCAGGTCATGATTAGGATCTGAGCCAGCAAGCATTACGCTGTCAGGCACAAGTTCCACTGCGTTAAAATGAATGCTGAGGACGCTGCCATTTACAACAAACAAGGCGATTAGGAAAAAGATCATATGGGTAAGTCTTGGGCGCCCTAGGAGGCCTGGAGGACCACACCACATGCGCAGAAATCAGCGATTCGCCATCCTGGCTCAATCGCATCGCAGTGTGATACCAATTATAATCGCAGCTGCCGTCCCCTGATCCTCTTCTCCGTCCGAGGGACCTTCCGGATCCAAAAATCCTCCCTTGAAAAGCAAGGAGGAGGGGGACGCTTCTAGGGGGGCCTGTTGGTGACATCGGACCTGGGGAAAATCACTAAAAACCGCCTCAGCTGGTCCAGAAAAGCCCCTTGCGCAGATTGCGCTCCTAGCATGTTCAGCTCCCTTAGGAACACATAGATGCATAGAAAGGGTTAAAAGCACCCCCACACAGCCGCACACCACCACCCCACAGTGCACCAGGGGACCCAGGAGGACTGCACCCGCCGCCACCAGCACCCACAGGAGAGCCCAGCTATACTTGCTGGTTGCTGCATAACCCTGAGGATCGTCAGAGAGCCGCATCGTCAGGAGCACACACTGTTCCAAAGTGAAAGTAAAAAGCTGTAGACACGTTTTTTGCATGAGCAGGGAGTCCAATGTGGCCGCCGTTGAACACTAGAGGCCGAAAAACACCTGCAGGGAACGTGCAGTACCGCAAATAGCCGCTCTGAGCGCTAGAGGGAAAGCCCCATAGACCCAATATGTCTGCGGCTATGGCAAAATGTCGGTGGTCCGCCGCAAAATGGCGGCAAAAAATGACCGAACGGCTCTAGACGATCGGGTGTGGTGCCGGGGGAAGGGGGGGTGTGCAGGGGGTGAACAGGGCTCCACGCGCCCCTACCGGCGGCTACCCAGCAAAAATGTTTTTTTTTTGTTTTTTTAGGGTCGTCGGTCCCCCTTTCCGCCCCTAAAAAGGGGGGGGAAGGAAGGAGCTCTCACTTACCACTCTGGACGAAGCCATGGGTAGCCACCCAGTCTCAGACCTTCTGCCCCTGCTTGGGCAGTATGCTGCAGGCCAGAAGTCGCCCTTCCCGAATCGCATCCGGGGCTGGGTGTAAGGGGGGGGGGAATCACCCCAGGCTGCCCGCACGGAACGGGCACGATGCGACGGGTCCACATACGGCGGGACTGGCTCGCATCGGTCGGCCAGGTCGGGGAAAGTACAGAGCCCATGGACTCTCTATGCCCCGACCGGCTTCTTGATAGCAGATCAATTGCTTGATAGAAGACAAATAAAAATAAAAAAACGGTCACAAACAGGACCACAATTCCCCTGAAGGGAAGCCAGGTCAACTCCTTGCAAACTAGGCATTGAAACTGAAGAGCTATGCTATGAGGGGGTTTATGTGGGGAGAGAGGACGGCCCCCATGGGAGGGGCCAGCTGTTTCTTTTCCCTGCCTAGTTAAAGCAGTAGTAAACCCGCTGTTAAAAAAAAAAATAAAAAAAATCCTGCAAGACAATAGCATAATATGTTAGTATGCATTGCATACTAACATATTATGAAATACTTACCTTAGAACGAGGCCCCCAATGCCCGAGTCGGTCAGCGCTAAGGACGCTGACATGTTTGTCCTCTTCTGTCTTCCGGGTACACGGCTCCGGCGCTGTGAGTGGCCGAAGCCGCGTGACGTCACTCCCGCGCATGCGCGCGGGAGCTCTTCGCTCCGGCAGCCAGCTCTGAGTTGCCAGCCGCCTCAGCCGGATCATCAGAGCGCATGCGCCGCTAATGTCAGCGGCCGCATGCAGGGCGAATATCTCCTAAACCATGCAGGTTTAGGGGATATTCTTTTTACCTACAGGTAAGCCTTATTATAGGCTTACCTGTATGTAAAAATAGCTTTGCGGGTTTACTACCGCTTTAACCCCTAGTGAGACCAGCATAAAACCCCACACGTAATGGAGAAGCTGCGTATGTCAGTGAACGATAGGAGAAAATGGATTTTAAAAAAATGATACATGGGTGTGGTCCAAGAAAAACTAGATTTGTGGTAAATATCAGACCCTCTGTTTACTGTGGAGAGCTTTCTGTGACTGCCCTAATATTTGGAGAAAACTATAGTTTTGTAGGAGAAGCTGAGACTCTAAGGCTGGGTTCACACTGCAGCATGGAGCAGCTCCCAGCAGGGGTCTGGTGCGTCCCAATTCACCGTTTCAGATCTGATTTCAGCCCAACATTTATGAATGAATTCGGACCTGAAACGGACCAAAAGACACACAGGGCTCCTGTGCAAATTGCACCAGAGCCGATCCGCAGATGTATGAACCGGCTCCATAGAGAGCTGGTCACAATCTCCTTACATGCAAATTGGATGCGGAGAAACACACATCCAATTCGCACTAGGGTGAACACAGCCTAAGGCCCCTTGCACGTTCAGCTGCACTGTGGTCCTCCTGGCTTGTTAGTGCACCCAGCATTCAGCCCCATTACAAGCAGCCTGTCAAGGTCTATGGCAGGTTGCACATTGAAGAGGTGAATGCTGTACTGAGTGGATCAGGGGCCAGGCTTCAGGATCTTCTGCATTCTGGAACCTCATCCCTGAACAAGCAGGGCCTGAAGATAAAATATGCTATAGTATACAATTGGGGTAATTAGAACCACTTAGCACACTATCCAGTGGCCTGACATAGGTCTCCTCAGCTGCAGGGAGGACCAGGCTCCCATCAAAGGCAAATTGGGAGCCATTGACTGTCTTATATGTGTGATGTCAAACGTAGGCTTTTACAGGTAAATAACATGTATAGAATATCTTAAACACACATATAATCTTATGAGAAGATTTTGTCTAGCAAAAGGGTCTCATTATTTTTAAAAAAAAAAACATTTACCCTAAAAACCGAAAATCATGCAAAAATCACAAGTTGTCAAAATACAACACTTGCATCATAAATCCTCAAATTCTACAAAAAGTTTACAAAGCACATGTTTTATTTATAATGGTTAGCTGAGCTCAGTCTCACTCAATACCCATATAACCCCTTGTTAGCTTCATCAAACATAATTACTGAGTGGAAAATATAATGTATTTATTGTTACATGATACATACTGATAATTTGACGGTGCCCAGGTGAAAAGATATGAGAGAAGCGTGTTTTAAACAATCACTTCTAGTTGATTAAGCTCAGATTAACAGATTTAACACATTAACATTTCAATGCAAATATATTTTTTCTCATCTTTCATGCTTGATCAGTAATTAACCTACTTTACACTCTCGTTTGAAGCTCCTTCTAATGCTATCATTCACAATTGCGAAAACCTAGTCTTCTGCTTCATTGACTCCTGCAGGCTGTAATGGTTTAAAAAGCCCAATACCAACCAATTTTTTTTCCTTTTAGGAAAGTGTGGGGAATGAGGCCCCGTTCTCACCTGAGCAATTTTCTTCTTGAAGCTTGTAGCTCTAAAACACTCAACGAGCCAAATCCCATTCATTTCAATGGCCCCTGTTCACATCTGAGCTTTCTATCGCCTAAAGAAAAAAGCGCCTGAAGCTCAAAAAAGCACATGAGCTTGTTTTTGGCAGATTACAAGCTTTTTTGGCCCCATAGATTTCCAAAGAAATGCCTGACTTGAGCTCAAATAGCAGCTCTGCACCCCTAATTTCCTCTCCCTTTCCTCCCCCTAGTGGTTCCTGGCTAAACAAAAATGCCTAAAGCGGTAAAAAGCTTGTAATACGCTTCTGAAACGCTGTAAAAAGCTGCAAAAGAGCTTGAAAAATTACCCCGAAAACATGAGTAAATCGATTTGCTCAGATGTGAATGGAGCCTATATGAGGTGGCAGTATTGGTTTACTCTTTTTTCTGTTTTTTTTTTTTCCTATACATTGTATTTTCACCTGGTGTCCCTTTGTATAATGTACATCTTGGCTTAGGGTGGCTACACTCATTCATTCCACTATATCTGTGGAGACAGCGATGTTGTCATACATGGTGGACTACTCCTTGTTCAAGGTTTTTATTAAAGTTTTTAAAGGTACAACAGGAAATAGTTGGTTCAGTGTCATATGTGAACAAAGTAGTACAGAGAATATCTGAACAATGATAATAACCATGACAATAATGCATATGGTGTAGAGCGAGCCCTCCCATGCAGACAAGGAGGGAGTAAACAGGTGGGACTGTCAGAAGAGAGAAGGGCCAGGAGGGCTTGGGAAGGTTGTGGTCCTGAATACCCCAATGGGGACTAGCTGTGTCCAGGGGGTTGGTATGCTTAATTACAGGCGTTCTCAATCTGAAACAGAGAGTGGAGTGGGGTTGTGATCCTCTGTCTGCACGAAAGGCTCATAACACCAGATAATATCAAGAGATAAGAGAAGAAGGTATGTAAAGGGGTGGAGAAAGTGGCTTTAGCATGTCAAGGTGTCTGTATTTGACCGTACAAAACGAGGTAAGGTTTCCTGGGAGTGGGAAGAAGGAGAAGAGTAAGGGAAGACGTAGAGAGAAGACATAGAGAGAACAGTGGTAGTAGAGGTAGAGGTAGGTGGACCAGGGGCATGGAGACGGTGGGACTAAGTGGAGCTAGGCAGTTGGCTCGTCAGCATGGCAGGAGTAGGGTGTCATCGAAGTCTGGGGGCAGGTGGTGTTTAATCCATGGGCGCCATTTGGTTTCGAATTTATGAATTTTGTTGGTTTCGATAGCCAACATTTTAGAGTGGACCAGTACCATGTTCATCCTTCCCAATGTTTCTGGGAGCAATAGAATAGCAGATTTCCAAGCCTTTGCTATTGTTTGCTTGGCGGCTGTGGTGAGGTGCATGAGTAGCTGAAACTGGAGGCGGGTAAGGCCATCAGGTTTCAGATTCAATAAGGCGATCGTGGGGTCTTTTGGGATAGTCTGCTCGAGTGTTTTGCTTAGTAAATCAAAGATTTTTGTCCAGAAGTTGCGAGCTACTGGGCAGCTCCACCAGATATGGAAGAAGGTGCCTTGCTCGCCGCATCCATGGAAGCAGAGCGCCGAGTGTGTGGGGACAAATTTTGCTATCCTAGTGGGAACTAGGTACCATCTCGAGAGAACTTTCAGGTTGGTCTCGATCGCTAGTACATTGGGTGAGGATGTGGTAGTACTGGTCCAGATGCTGGACCATTCTGCGCTGTCCAACGTGCGCCCTATGTCTGGTTCCCATTTAGTGGTATAAGAGGGTGGAGTGCTGCTTGGGGTGTCCGAGAGTTGACAGTATAGTATTGATATGATGCCCCGGGCATGTGGGTCTTTGTCACAAAATCTCTCAAACTGTGAGGACTGGATAAGGGGTGTATCAGTTTTGAGTAGGGGGGCGTAAAAGCTCTGTATTTGCATATATCTGAATTTCTCAGTTGCATCAAGGGTGGTGTCTTGGCACAGTGTGGAAAAGGGTCGGAATAAAGTGCTCGTCGTTAATTTGGATAGGCGGAAGAGACCCGCTGTGGACCAGGCCCGAAAGGCGGCTGGGGATTCCCACGCTGGGCGGTAGGTTGGGTTCTTTAAAAAAGATAGCAGGGGGTTGTGCGGGGATTCTAAGTTATGTCTTGTTTTGAATTTATCCCATAAGTTGAGTGAGTGCTTGGTGACGGGGTTGTCAATGTGTTTACGGTCGCTAGGGTGTAGCCAGAGCAAGGTTGCCGTTGATAGGGGGTCTAGTTCAACAGATTCTATTATTACTCACAGTGGTACTTCGTCGACTGCGTGGTATTTTGTCAGCTGTGAGAGCTGGGTGGCGTGGTAATAAGTCTTGAAATTTGGAACTCCGAATCCCCCGCTTAGTTTATGTAGAAAGAGGGTGGATCTAGGTACCCTAGGTTTGGTGGAGCCCCAGATGTAGGATAGGACCTTGCGTTGGAGAAGTCGGAAGAAATAGGCTAGTATGGGAATAGGGAGAACTCTGAACAGATAGAGAAATTTTGGTAGGATGGCCATTTTAATTACATTGATTCTCCCCAGCCAAGAGATGGGTAGGGAGGACCAATGGGATAAAAGGTGTGAGACCTTCTTAAGAAGAGGAAGGTAGTTAATGGCAAATAAGGAGGAGAGATTAGCTGAGAGTTGGGTACCTAGGTATGTGAGTTGTTGGGGTGCCCATTTGAAGGGCAGGGACGATTTTACCTGTTGTAGCTCAGAGGGGAACAGAGAGATGTTTAGTAGCTGTGATTTATGAGTGTTGATATGGAGGCCTGAGACGCTAGCGAATTCCGTGAGGAGGGAGAGGAGGTTTGGGGCCGAGATGTGGGGAGAGGACATGAAAATCAGAATATCATCAGCGAAGAGGCTGGTTTTGTGTGTAACACCACCGTGTTCTATGCCCCCGATGTCAGGATGCGTGCGTATTAGTTGAGCCAAAGGTTCTATAAGAAGGGCGAACAATAGTGGGGATAGTGGGCATCCCTGCCTGGTTCCACACTGGATATTGAACGTTGCTGATTTATAACCGTTATATTTAACGTAAGCTCTCTCGTTGGAGAGTGTAATGCATACAAGTCCAAGAGACTGTATGGAATGCTTTCCTGACATCGAGGGACAGTAGGCAGGTGGGTATATGTCTACATTTTGCTATATGGGTAAGGAGTAGTGTGCGTCTGATATTGTCTCCAGCTTGGCGTGCAGGGATAAAGCCAGTCTGGTCGCGATGTATTAGTTTGCCTATCATGTGGTTAAGTCTGGTGGCTAGGACCTTGGCCAGCAATTTAACATCAATGTTGAGAAGGGAGATTGGTCTGTAGTTGGACCATGTGGAGTGATCAGCGTTGGGTTTGGGTATCATCGCTATAGTAGCCGTTAGCGTCTCAGGTCTGAATGTGTGCCCTTTGAGTAGAAGGTTGAAGGCGTTGGTGAGCATGGGGGTTAGGAGGTGGGCAAACTGCTTGTAATAGCTAGCAGAGAAGCCGTCTGGGCCGGGACGCTTGTGAGGTTTCAGCTGCTTTATGGCCTGCTTCACCTCTAGTTCCGTGATGGGGGCGTCTAAAGTTTTGGTTTGAGTTTGTGTAAGGAGAGGAAGAGAAATTCGGGAGAATATCTTATCAAGTTGAGTGGTATTCGGAGTGGTATCGCTGGAATATAATTGAGAGAGTTTGGTGCGGAATATTTCAAGTATTTTGATAGGGTTGCTTGTGTAGGCATGTTTACCCATTTTGAGGCGTATGGTAGAGGGTGGGGTGTTTATTGTCTTGATAGCTTGGGCCATCAACGTGTCAGGTTTGTTTGCTTTTGTGTATAGCCTATGTTGGTGTCTACGCTGTGTTGTCTCAGCGGAGTCTGTGAGGAACAGGTCTAGCTTGAGTTTGGCTTTCTCGAGTTTTTGTTTGTTGACGGGGTTGGGGTTGGCCTGAAATCCCTCGTGGCAGGTAGAGAATTCTTCGTCTAGTTTTTGATATTTGTTTCTACGCTCACGTTTAAGGGCGGAGGCCTGTTGGATTAATTTCCCTCTAAGGACAGGTTTGTGGGCTTCCCAGAGGGTAACGGCTGATATTTCATCTGAAGTGTTAGTGGTGAGATACTCTTTGAGAGCCATTTCTATGTCTAGGCAGTGGGAAGGGTTGGTTAGGGTGGAGTCGTTAATGTACCAGGTGGTGTCGTGAGATCGGGGGACAGGGGATGCCAATGTGAGATGGACGGCAGAATGATCTGACCAAGGGTACGGGGTTAATAAGGAGGCAAGGATTTCTGGGGTCATGCTGTTAGCGATGAGGATGTGGTCGATTCGTGAAAAGGAGTTGTGGGGATGGGAATAAAAGGTGAATTTCCTACTTGTGGGGTTCGCTTCACGCCAGGAATCTGAGAGTGAGTGTTTAGTGAGAAGTTGTTGCAGAGACAATTTGTTAGGAGTCGGATTAGGTGCAGATGGGGCCTTATCAAGGAAGGGAGTGACCACTTGGTTGGAATCCCCGCATAATATTACGGTGCCCATTTTGCGTGTGGCTACCAGATTAAATAGGTGTGACAAGAAGGCAGTTGGGTTCTTGTTCGGGGCATAGTAGGATACTACGGTTATTGGGATGTCAGAGATATAACCTGTGACCAGGACATAGCGACCGGTCACTAAGCTGGGAATGTAGAGTGAACGGTGTGGTACCTTGGAAGGCGATGAGTGTGCCTCTAACCTTGTTTTCCTCTGAAGCTGTATAAAATTGGGGGTATGCTTGGCTCAGGAATTTGGGTGAGTGTGGCTGGGCGAAATGCGTTTCTTGTAAGCATGCGATGTGTACTTTGGCCGAGGCCAGCGTTCGAAGGGCTTTAGTGCGCTTATGCGGAATGTTGAACCCCTGGACATTAAGGGAACATATGTTTAGGGGGGCCATGGTAATTGTGTCTGTCGTGTGTCACTGTACCTGCTCCGTTGACCCACCGTCACTGCTGGCACCGGTCCAAGAAGACGAGAGAGAAGACTCAGGAAGTAATGAGAAGAAAAGGAGAAAAAAGTTAGGGTAGGTTCACATATAATAATATAAATGCATAGAAGGGTAAACAGCTTAAACAGTGTGAACATGAGACATAACTGGGAGCGTAGTGGGGGCCGGCATAGGCTCTGAATTCGCGTCCAGATGCCCACATTTGTATGCGGGTAACTGGAGGCCAATAGGAGGGGGAGCAAGAGAACCTGTGAGTGGACAACTCCGCGAATAGTCGGCCGTTGTAATTAATCAACTAGGGTAACAACAAAATTAACATCCATGAACCCCAGGGGGTGGGTTATGAACTGAAAAAAAAAACAGCTTAATGTGTAATGGAGGTTGCGTTGCCTCAAATACAAGTCAGGTATAGGCCGAGGAACCATTGGCCGTTTTGCAAGTATAAACAAGTAGAACATGGAGGAGGGAGAACATAGTGTCACTGTCAGTAACAAATCTTGATATAGGGGGTTTTTAGTCGGAGGTAGGCAACAAGTTTGAGTACCTTGTAACCCTCCCGGGTTGTGAGGGGGTTGTATGAGAAGAGGGTAGCTGGCATTTAACGGTGTCTGTGTCCAGGGTAGGCTAGGTTAGGAGGTGGGCCAGGTTGTCGTTGTGCCATGGGAGGGTATGCAGGTAGGCGCCTAGCCCTGTGTCCGTGAGGCTGGGGTGGTTGGGGGTGGTGATGTAGCCTCCGTTTCCGAGAGCTTAAAAGGTAAGTTCAGAGAGAAGGGTACGGGTAGGGGGGTGGTCCGCTATTGAGGGTCTTGTGTGTCCATCCTGAGGTATGTGGGACAGGTGAGAATGTGACTCAGAGTCTAGGGTTAGGCTATGGCCTGTTCAATCCATGGAATCTTCTGTGTTTATGGCCCGGGGTTCAAATCGGCCACGTTTGTATTGAGACGCGATTGATTGAGAATTTCCAGGTCCTGCTGGGGGGGGGGGGTCCTTCTTCGGCGACACGGATGCCGAGCGCCTGCGAGCGTGTTCTGGAGCAGGATTGTGCTTATCAAGGCCTAAGTCAAGCAAGGCATCTTTCAGTTCGTTCGCTGTGCGACATACATATTTTGTTTCCAGATGTGTGAAGCGCACAGAGAAGGGGAATCCCCAGTGGTAGGCTATTTGATGTTGCTGTAGCGTTTGGAGAAAAGGCCTCAGGGTGCGTCTATTGGCTATAGTTATGGGTGATAGGTCTGCATAGATTTGATAGTTGTGGCCCTGAAATGAAAGTTGGTGCTTGTTTCTCACGGCCTTGAGTAGCTGCTCTTTGGTGCGATAAAAATTAAACTTCACTATGATGTCCCTGGGGGGGCCTTTGTCCTTGCGTGGAGCTAGAGCTCTATGAACTCTGTCCATCTCTAGTCTTTCAACTGGGATGCCCGGGAGCAGTTCCTGGAACAGGGCTAGCATGGTTGCCTGCACGTCCAGGACTGATTCAGGAATTCCTCTAATCCTCAGATTGGAGCGGTGGGCTCTGTTCTCATAGTCCTCTAGACGGGCTTGTAAATTGAGGATTTCCTCCTTAATATTTTCGATTTCTGTGAGGCACTGCTGGACATTGCAGTCCAGGTCATCTACTCTGACTTCCAGCTCTGCTGTCCTACCCCCCAGCTCACGAATTTCCTTGGTCAGTTGCTCTGTGATGCGGTCTGAGGTTTGCTTCAAGGCCCTATTGAGCATGGCTTCAAATTTTGTGAAGATGTCAGTCTGGGGGTTTGTGGATGTGGACCGGGCTTCCTGGTCTGACTCACCCTGCGAAAGCTGTACGCCTTGTGGCTGCCGTTGTTGTGGCTGCGAGGAGCGCGGTGAGCGCGGCGATCTGGCCTGCTGTGAGGGCGCCGTCGCCATCTTGATGATAGGCCTTGTCAGGGCGTCCCTGATGTTTTTGGTCCGGAGCTTCGGCTTTGCCCCGATCGGGACCATGGAAACTGTCCCCGGAGGTCCGTGCAGGCTTTGCGCAGGTTGGGAGCTGGTTCTCTGGGGTCAGGATGTGCTCAGCCCGGCGGTGGTGTCCACTCAGGAGCGGAGCTCTATGCAGGCACGTCTGCTCGCATTGACTCCGCACATGCGCCCCCACATGGTGGACTACTCATGTCTGCCTTTGTTCAATTCTACAAGGGGTCTTCAAAAAGTTTACACACTTTTATATTTTCGTTGGAAACGGTGAGGGTGGGAGGACTAGTAATTGATCGTGTCTGAGAATGTCATGTGACTGTCAAAAATAGTGATACAATAAAAAAGTCTTTCCTCAATATATTATCAGAGGATATAAACCATTATAGCCCATCACATAGTCCACATAGCATTGTAAGTGTTAAAGTAAAAAAGAACGTCCAATCACCAGCAAATCCATTAGTGAAAAGAGAGTGGTGTCCTTCCAAATTAACAACAGGTGTAACACCTTGTGCTCCTCAAGGGATAGATAAAGCAAAAATATCTTCTTACCAGATATTATGACCTTTCAAGGCCTGTATACGCATTAGTGAGTAATCACCCCTCACTTCAGGTATAAGCCAGCTTTACTGTTCAGCCTGTTACGGAACACCAGTAGTATATATTGGTTTCACATGAACCTCAGACCCGATCGTGCAGTATGCCAAAAAGAAGAGGAAACAAACTCATTACGCAGCATTCAATTAAAAGCACAAGAGTTTAATATAAAATCTACTTACAGCAAAGATTAGTTATACAGGCATATCGGAAAAACATTGCTTAAACACTCTCCACATGTGCTAAGACATCACCGCTATTCCTTGCTTTGCCTTGCCTGACGTACGTTTCGTTCAATGGAATGAAGATGTTCCTTTGAGCGAAACATGTATTGTTCCTTTATGGCTTTAGATGAAAATTTAGCCCTGACACAGATATTAATGACTTACCTAATTATTGGTCATTGACATAGAAATCTTTGGAAGTGGGGCCATGTTGGGGGGTCTTTTCTTCATGCTGCTCTGGGACCGCTGAGGTCCTGCCTTGTTTATGCAACCCAAAGTGTAATCTGATTGAAGCTCCTCATTGACATTACACCCTATGAATTAACACATTAATGCCTCTGACACTTTCCAGTATCCACCTCATCATGGTCAATGACCATGATGAGAAAGTCCATAATTAAAACCCAACTCCAGCCAAAACTTTTAACATTAGAGCAGATGTAGGTCTGAATCTTTTTCAGATTGTATACAGTACTTACCTTGCCTCTGCCATCTTTATCACTAGGTGTGAAATCTTCATCCTTCTAGGAAGATTCCATGGGAATGGTGAGTACCCCAGATCTTGCAAGTAGACACTCCAGTCCAGTTAAATAGCATATCCTGCTGAGGTCTGGGCTGACCTCTATTCCCTAGAATTTTGCCAGAAGTAGCATGGCTCTATGCCCCCTGACGTCGTGGGCAGAAAATGGAGGAAATATAAGTATATATCTAACTTTTTCTTCCTAGATATTTTTTGGGCATAGTATTAGTTATCATTTTTTACTGAAGATTGAGACCCTTTCATTTTGCTAAAAGGTCCACTTTAAACACTTGCCTGAGGACTATTTTAGCTGGAGTTCAGCTTTAAATGTTAATTTATGAAACCTTTTGTTCTTATAAAACATCAGTTTAAACCAGTATAAACGTAACAAAAAAATTAAATTACCGGTAAACCAAAACCATTGTAGCTTTCCTTTAAGATAACCATGGGGAGAGTAGGTACAGGTTTTCTTTAAAACCCAGTCCTTCTACGAAAATCTTTTCTCAGTTTGGATAAGATTTTGAATCAGTCTCCTAGTGCAACTGCACACGTACATTGCTGACTTTCTGCTCATCCAGGGTCAATTTGTCAGGTCATAACGATGGATAACAGCATTTGTTACATGAAGGAACCAAGAGACATTGTCTTCTCTCGTCTTAACACATTGCCTGCTTATCACATCACCGCTCCATTCCTGAGCTTCAGAATTGAAATAATCAGCCTGCTTTATTTCCTAATCAGCCTTCCTTTTTGATGGGAAGCTGAAGGAAAAAAAAAAAGAAAAAACAAAACAAAATTCACAAGATCACCCAGAAGAATCCAGAACCTGAAGACCTCATAGCTTTAATCTTTAGTCGACTAAGAGGTCAACAATCTCAGACGGAATACGTGCAGAGGCATCTCTCTAGATTTAACCTTGCATTGTGCTATTCTTTTATTCATAGATTCTGCCTTATGGCCTCGATACAATTTAAGGATTCTTAATAACATTACTTACTTGAGGCCACAAGTGTCATTACCTCTGGGGGCTCGGAGCAATAAAATGGAGACACTGCTTCCTGGCCACAAAGCTTACAATACGTTTTATTATGTTGTTTGCAGGCTAAAAGGTGCCTGGGTCCCCGGGGAAGGTGTGATGTAGGAGAGGCTTCTTTACATAGCTTTTTCTTATAACTTTGTACAATTAGCTCAGGAACTGCAGTTCTCACGCTGTAGAGGCAAGGTGACCTTTCCACATTAAGAAAAGAAGAAAGCAGGAATTTCCGCAGTCTATATTTTTTTCTTCTTCTGAGACCTTGATTATCTACCCTGTAAAATTTAAGTAACTCTGTACTGTATTACTATCAGAGAAACAAAAGAAAACACAGTCACAGTAGGTATCATAAGGTGAATTCACTATTAGGCACAATAGGCCTGCACCTAAAGGCAGCAAAGGCAAATAGGTAGCTTTTACCTAAGTACTTAACAACCAAAAATTCCCTATACAGGCGGTCCCCGGGTTACAAACAAGATAGGGTCTGTAGGTTTGTTCTTAAGTTGAATTTGTTTGAAAGTCAGAACAGATACATTTTTTAAGTGTAACTCCAGTCAAAATAACTATTTTTAATCTTTTTGGATAGCATAGGGAAGGGTTTACACCCCTGTAATGTTTGTTTTGCTGTCTATGTTTCTGTTCAGAAGATTTCACCTCACTTCTTGTCCCAATGATGATTGGATTTTGAAAATTTTGGGTTGTTGTGGAAACAAGGATTGGTGATAAAACATCAGTGGAGACACCTTTTTCTCATAAAAACTCTTACAGCAGTGAATTTCCCTTCCTAGGGGTAGATTTCCTCTCACTTCCTGTTGTCTCCCTCCGTTTGTAAGTAGGAGTCATTCGTAAGTTGAATGTTTGTAACTAGGGGACCGCCTGTATTACATATATACACAGGGGCCAGTTTGAAACAGAGCCAATTAACCTACCAGCATGTACAGGGTATTTGTGAATGCAGTGGGCCCATGTGCAAGATCATAAGTTAGGTTCCTTGTGAGCCTGCAACAAGGGAGAGCCATGCCACATTCCAGCCACCTACACGTACATTTTTTCAAAAAAGTGTTATCAGCAAAAAAAAAAAAAAAACTGTTGTGCATGGCTTGCTGCACTGAATGGTGGATGAGGCCAGATTGGGCTAACAGTGAGTGGGTCTTAAAGGTGCATGATTAAAGCTCAACTCTGGGAACATTACAAATGATCCTTTGTAGTGGGCTTAATCTACAGGAGAGTCTTTCTACATTAACTTACCTAATTTTTCGCTTCTTGGCAGATGCGCTCTGGCAGTGGACTGTCCCTCGGCATCATCATGCCCAATACATAGCTATGGACTCTACCTTTTTTTTGATGACGTCATAACCTTTGACTGCTGGAGCAAGGGGGAGAAGATGCTCTGGAGACTGCTTTAGCAGCGCAGAGGAGTAGAGTAGAGGCTTGGGTAAGTAGATCTTTTTTTCTATGTTCCTTAGACCTAAATGAGCATATAATATTTTGCAGTGTGGGCGTAGCCCCAGTGCAAGGGAAGCATTTTTAAGTTTCCAGGATTTGCTCTTTAAATAAGACTCTAACAGAATTGGTAGAAAACTCACCACAACTCTATTTTACATATGTGTAGCCAATGGCCCCCTTAGGGGTGGCTGGTTGAGGTGGTCCACCTGCTCACAATTGCCCTCAATCACACACCTGCTGGCATCTGGAGTCAGAACACAGGCTTGCTGTTTGTTTTTGTTGTTTTTATTTGGGGATTGAACTTGGATAGGGATTGGGGTAATTATGGGATGCCCACTGATCAAACAGTTCTATACACAGGACCACTATATACACTCTCCAGTATATACACTCCTCCGACTTCACTCCAGCACACTTCTTGCTTCTCTGCTAACTCCTAGTTCCTCTCTCCGGCACACTTCCTGCTTCTCACTGGCGAGGCCTGGAAGGAAATTTACCAGCCTCCAAACAGATTTGTACGGCCTAGCTAGCACATGTGAGACCTGATGTAGATTTATGAGGCCTCTGGACTAGAGGTAGACCGATATCGTTTTTTCTCTGGCCGATGCCGATATTTAGAAATCGGGGCTGCCGATGGCTGATATATGATGCCGATTTTTTTTGGGCCAATATGTTAGGCCGATTTTTCTTTTTTTTTTTCCCTTCATCTCATAAAGTCTAACAGTTAAGTAATAAGAAGTGATATTGAAAATTGCTTAAATTAAAGTGGATGTAAACCCACCACCCACCCAGTATAAACGAATGACACAGTATTAATGTATATATACATGCAAGCCTCCTGCATCTATGCCTACCTTTCAAATGTCCTTCCTGTAAGCACTAGCAGCTCTGTAAAACTCTGAAATCAGAGGGTGTCTGTGTTTGCTGGAGTTTGGTGGGTGGAGTTGTGATGTCACAAGCCTCCCTACCCACCTCTATACTGAGACATTGAGGAGGGAGGGAGGGAGAGGGGAGTGTAAAACTTTCTCTGCTGTGTGAAGGAGATAAGCAAATTGCTTGTCACTCACAGAGCAAGGGGCGGATCGACTGTGTATTTCCCTGTTAGTCAGACTTTCTCTTCCCGAAAAAAGATAAGCTCGTTACTCACAGTTGGATTTACTCTTTATGGCAAGACTGGGCACAGATGATATGACATGCTATACTCTGTACTTGTATGTATAATTTAGATAAAAAAACTATGCATCTTAAATATTAAATACACAAAAACAGGTAATCAAAACTTTTGGACGAAAAAAACGGGCTAACTTTACTGTTTTGTTTTTTTTCTTAATTAAGTAAAGTGTATTTTTTCCAAAAACAATTGTGTTTGAAAGACCGCTGTGCAAACACAGTGTGGCATAAAATATTGCAACAGCTGCCATTTTATTCTCTAGGGTCTCTTCTAAAAATATATATAATGTTTG
>BLSH010191710.1:83943-101014 GCA_018402905.1 Glandirana rugosa
ACATTGAGGAGGGAGGAGTGTAAAACTTTCTCTGCTGTGTGAAGGAGATAAGCAAATTGCTTGTCACTCACAGAGCAAGGGGCGGATCGACTGTGTATTTCCCTGTTAGTCAGACTTTCTCTTCCCGAAAAAAGATAAGCTCGTTACTCACAGTTGGATTTACTCTTTATGGCAAGACTGGGCACAGATGATATGACATGCTATACTCTGTACTTGTATGTATAATTTAGATAAAAAAACTATGCATCTTAAATATTAAATACACAAAAACAGGTAATCAAAACTTTTGGACGAAAAAAACGGGCTAACTTTACTGTTTTGTTTTTTTTCTTAATTAAGTAAAGTGTATTTTTTCCAAAAACAATTGTGTTTGAAAGACCGCTGTGCAAACACAGTGTGGCATAAAATATTGCAACAGCTGCCATTTTATTCTCTAGGGTCTCTTCTAAAAATATATATAATGTTTGGGGGTTCTAAGTGATTTTCTAGCAAAAAAATGCAGATTTTTACTTGTAAGCAACAAATGTCAGAAAAGATTTAATCTTTAAATGGTTAAACTGAGCTCTTCTACACACTGGAGTTCATTCCTTTGATAACTAGAAACATTTTATCTCTTTGGTTCTTTTATTAGAGATGTTCTCAGACTCGGCAGGCTGCCTGGATTTTTGTCTTTCAAGTCGCTCCGACTTAGAAAAAGGTTCCTGTACTACTTTTGAGGCGACTTGCATTGACCAACAGAAGTAGTTTGCAAGTCGCGCTGAAGTCACGCTGTGCGGGGTCACGCAGACTCACCCCGCAAGTCGGATCGCCCCTGTGTGAACCAGCCTTAGTGCATAAATTAATCGGCCTAAATTGCAGCACAAACGGTCGATGCTGATTAAATAAAAAATGCCAAAAATTGGCCAGATATATTGGCTGACTGTATATCGGTCTACCTCTACTCCGGACCACCCTTTTGTGGGTATTGTGTTGAGGTTCTCCTTGTGTAGCAAAGCTAGTTAGTTGGTACTAGCTAGCCATGATGGACTACAACTCCCAGCCCATCCGCACACTGTTCATGACACCAGGCCCCAGTCTCCTCCTGCACCTTTTCCAGACTGTCTTCTTTCCAATCTGCATTGTGCATCTCACTCCCCTGTGTCACTCACTGTTACTTGTAGTTCCTCCCAGAGATCTCTCTGATAGTGTTCTCACTCCTCCTGTCCTCTTCCGCTCGCTCTTGCGGCTCTCCTCCAGGATCTCACTCTCCTCCTGGCTGCACCTGAGCTCTCCCAGGCCAAGGTCACTCTCCCAGACTAGGGGCTCCCTCAGGCCCTGACAGCCTCCACACTACTTCACCGCCGTCACTTTCACCCGAACTTCTCCTTCCCCCACTGGGCAGACCACAGTATTAAAGGAGGCCTGCCCCCTGCCAATCTAGATTGGGGATTGGTCAGGGCTCCCTAACATACATCAGAAAGCTTCACCTCCTCTTCCCATTCGCTTTTCCAGAACTTTCTGAAGAAGAGGAGAGAGGTAACTAAGGTGTGTTGCTTTCTGCAGTCTCCAGTGCTCCCTGGGCCACTCCCCTGCCCAGAATCAAAACAATCAGGCCTGACTCTCAGGCTAGCCTGACTAAATTTTACCTACTCTGCAGAAAATCTACTCCTAAGCACCTGCCTATAGTAGAGGGCGCTACATATGCTTTTCAGGTTACCTTAACCACTACAGCCCCGGAAGGATTTCACACTTTAGGACCAGAGCCCTTTTTGCGATTCGGTGCTGCATCGCTTTAACTGACAATTGCGCGGTCATGCGACGTTGTACCCAAACAAAATTTGCGTCCTTTTTTTCCCACAAATAGAGCTTTCTTTTGGTGGTATTTGATCACCGCTGCGTCATTTCTGATCACCGCTATAAACAAAAGAAGAGCGACAATTTTGCAAAAAAACCCAAATTTCTTACTTTTTGCTAAAATACAAATCCAAAAAAAATATATAAAAAAACATTTTTTTTCATCGGTTTTGGCTGATTTATATTCTTCCTCATATTTGTGATAAAAAAAATCGCAATCGGCGTTTATTGATTGGTTTGCGCAAAAGTGGCCGCGTTTACGGACGATGAGAATTAATTTCTGGGGTTTTCTATTTATTTTTTTATTTTTTACTAGTAATGGCGGCGATCTGCGATTTTTAGCGGTACTGCGATATTGCAGCAGACATGTCGGACCATTTTGACACTTTTTTGGGACCATTGGCATTTATGCAGCGATCAGTGCTATAAAAATCCACTGATTACTGTGTAAATGCCATTGGCAGTGAAGGGGTTAACCTGCAGGGGGTGCTCTAAGGGTTAACTGTGTTCCCTGGGCGTGTTCTAACTGTGTGTGGCTGCCCTAGCAGGGGAAGGGGAGTGATCACAGCTTCCATATAGAGGAAGGCTGTGATCACAGCCCTTCCCCCTCTCACAGAACGGAGATCCGTGTTTACTTACACGGACCTCCGTTCTTTCACTGTGGGGGGCATCGCGGGTAGCCGGCGGAGATTGAGTCCGCCCTACCCGCTCCCTGGCCCCCCCCGAACACAGTGAGCGCACGGGCGCGCCTCCGACGGCGCGCGCACGCTCACAGTGCATGATATCGCAGCCGCCGTCGTATGACGGCGATTTGCGATATCGAGCCATCTTGTCGCCTGCGGTTGACGGTCGGCAAGTGGTTAAAGTAGAAATTCTTAAAATAGTCAGTGACTACTTGGCAACCAGCAACTGTTGAGGCAATTAACACTTTGTTCAGAAATATTGGTCGTCAGTGACTGATTGAACCCCCCCTTTTGCTTTGGAAGTCAGTTTCTGGTTGCAACAATAACCTCCCCCCAGCATTGGTGGTCAGTGGCAGGCTGCAACAATAACCTCCAACCCAGCATTGGTGGTCAGTGGCTGGCTGCAACAACAACCTCCAACCCAGCATTGGCGGTCAGTGGCTGGCTGCAACAATAACCTCCAACCCAGCATTGGTGGTCAGTGGCTAGCTGCAACAATAACCCCTCCCCCAGCATTGGTGGTCAGTGACTGGCTAGAACACTAACTCCCCCCAGCATTGGTGTTCAGCGGCTGGTTGGAACAATTACAACTTAGCATTGGTGGTCACTGGTCAGATACTGATAGCAACCCCCTACCACCTACATCAGGCCCAGAAAGTTCAGCACCAATAATATAATATTATATTAATATAATATTATTTTGCAGTCACATACTGTACTTTGAGAGTACAGAAAGGGTAGATAGGGGGACTTTACTCTGTCTGCAGTGTAATCTTGTGTCTGAGACTCCATTTGGCTTCCAACAAAAAAAACAAAAGTTTGGCACCTGCCAGGTCAACACAGGCTGATAGGGCTCAGCAGGGCTGTCTGCATATCGATATGCCCAGGCAATCAAGCAATTACCTCTGGCATGCAAGGAAAATGTGCATTTGAGTCTTCTTGCTCCTGGGAGAGAACATTCCCCTGACATCAACCTCATATGGCCATTTGCCTACATTAGGTCTATTGTGCCCCAAGGCACAATGCAATGCTGTGAATCTCCTGCCTGCAGCTCATTGGTCCAGCAATGGCAACTTTGAGGTTCAGAGGAACTTAGGTCCAAGCCAAATGCAAGCCTAAACCCAAGCTCATCAGTAATGAATAGTGCTGGAGTATTAGGTAAAAAAGAAAACTTTAGTCTGCTGTTCCTGTTCCTCTGCTGAAAACTGATTTAAAATACTCAGTGGGCTGCAGAGGGTGGTGAAAGAAAAAAAAATTAATGCTGCTACATTCATACCTAACATGTTGGTAAACCTTATATTAGCCAAAGAGTTATCCCTACCAACAGTACACTTTATTGTTAATAGAACTATAGCAGCGTTAATTGGATTTTTTTTCAGTGATGAGAAAAACCCAATTAATGCTGCTATAGTTCTGTCAACAATACATCTAAAGTGAACTGTTGGTAGAAAAACTTCTCTACTAGTATAACTTTCATGTCTTTTAATAGTATCTCTCATTAAAGAGGAAATAAACTCCAAAAAAAGTATGAGTAGGTAGGCTCTTTATTGCAGAAGAAGCTCATTCACCATATCATGAACAGTCAAGGGTGAACTCCACATTGCTCCAAACTTGAACCACGTCCCTACTATCAAAAAATGAACAAAGGGAGCCTCGGCATAGTGTAAAATTCTCAATACATTGTATTCAAATATGTGTCTTGTACTCATCCAAAGTCTCTCAGACCAATAGTCTCAAAACCCAAACTTCCAAACCCTTACAACCAACATCAGCGCTGCCTCAATTGTACAAAAATAGCTTACATGCTTTGAAGGGTATACCCTCTTCACCAGAGCTAACATCAAATGACTAATGTTGCCTTTAAATGCCTTTCCATATCCCAAGGGGCACCAGTGGATCATTCCCTTCTAATTACAATAATGTTGCCTTTAAATACCCTTTCATATCCCAATCTGCACCAGTAAAGCACTCACTTCAAATTACCATAAACAATTTAGATGACAATCACACATTCCTTGAGCAATGAGCAATTTCTGCTTCTCAGATAAGGTCCCACTGTCATCAATGATCTTTTTAGCTATTTGTAAGGGGAGGGGGACGTCATCCCGCTGTTAATGGACGGGTCGGCGCGATGCTCTGCCCGGCCGGGGGCCATGTGTTCAGTGCTTACTGACTAGCTTTATGGTCTAGTATTCACAGTCATTTTATGCTATTGATTTCTTTAGACTGCTGAGCACTTATTTTGGGGATATCTGCTTACCCAGCCACTGTGATAGGCTCACACAGCAAAGTACCTGCTGTCAGTTCATGAACATTACAGAGTATGTATATAGCCCCTGTTGAGTTTTTTCCTTTGTCTTACCTGTATATGCATATGTCACACACCCTACTCACCAGAAAATGATGATCCCTATTACAGAGATCATAAGCGCCTGTATGAAATCCTCCAATGGCAGCATCAGCATGCAAGGGATCTCGAACGAGTCACCATACCTCCAAGGTTCACAAGGTAGTAAAAAGAAGCAGAGGAAGCTCCAATGGTGAAGAACATCTCAGTAGTTTCTTTCATAATCATTAAAAACAAGAAGTACAAAGTTCCAATGTATCAGGAAGCAAGGGACTATCGTCATCAGGGGTGACCCTTGATGACGTCACTACGTTGCTGACAAAACGCCGAGTTGGGTAGGCCGGAGTCCAATATGTAATTTTCACTCTTTGGAACGCAGGAGGAGCACTTTTGGCGTCTCCTGCTTCCTGATACATTGGAATTTGTACATCTTGTTTTTAATGATTTTAACATAAACTACTGAGACGTTCTTCACCATTGGAGCTTCCTCTACTTCTTTTTACCACCTTGTGATCCTTGGAGGTATGGTGACCCATTCCAGATCCCTTGCATGCTGATACTGCCATTGGAGGATTTCCTAAACGTGTTTATGATCTCTGTAATAGGGATCATCATTTTCTGGTGAGTAGGGTGTGTGACTGGTGAAGGTGGAGGTTTGATGTCACCCCTATGTCCTGTTGAAATTGCACCATGAACTTTATGAAGTTGGTACATCTTCATGAATTAATTGCCCATATTAGTATTGGACACTGCTTATTCACTATTTTGATTTTCATATATGGACTTTATTGGTCATTTTTTTCAATTAAGTTTGCACATATTATACATACAGTATCATGACCCCTATAGGTCAGTTTGTTGCACTGCAGTTTACGCATTGAAGTTTGCACCTTGACACATTGCACTTTATATATTTGTATCTCATATTGTTTTTTGCACATCTTTTTTGTTAATTCATAATTGCTACTTCACTAATTTAATAGTTAGTAAGAACATTTTGGGTGTCTTTGAAAAAAAATTAATTACGGTTCGAATTTTGCTTTAAGGGAACATGACAATGAACTTCATTCAGGGTGGACAAGGCTATGTATCCCTTTTTGGTTCATGTGAGTCCTTGTATACTGCTACCCTGTGTATAATAAACATGAGCCACCCTATGCTATAATCCAGTGCAGTCAGTCGTGATAATATGCAATAACCTAAGTAACCAGGAAGGAATGTCCTTCCACTTATTTTTGTCTACATTAAACTAAAATCTGGTTTGCTAAAGTTTGCCGATATACTGTATTTTTTCATATCAACCTACAGTAGCTGTTTGTACTTCCTTATTAAATAAGCCCTTTGAAATTTCCCAGTCCTTGGTAGGCTGTTGGAATGTTGTTAAGCTGCATTTAAAATGCTCCTGAGGTCTAGAAATATGTATATTGACAAGGACGCCAGCTGGGATTCCATAGTGGGCAGACACCTCGCAACATGAAACACACACAATATTTCACTTCGTATCATGCACGGCAGATGGCTCTGAATATGTCACTCATTTATATAAGACTGGAGACAGAGCACTTTTCAGGAAGGAAGGACTGAGATCATTTATATTAATGTTTTCCTTCTGTTGTTGGCCTTTGCTGCGCTGTCATCTCTCCAGTCAAAATAATGGAATAGAAGTGTACAGGATATTTCAGCATATTTCAGTCAGGGGTAGGAATTTTCTTCACAGCAGATTTTAGAAATGCCCTTGAAGTAAAAAAACAAGCCTTTCTAGCCTCAGACTGAAAGGAGAACCACTAAGTCAAATAACTGTATAATTGGAGGCAGCCACTATACCAAGCAATAACTCCAAATTGTCCTTTTTTGAGGGACTGTCCCTCTTTTGGAACTAAGGTCCTCGGTCTTTCATTCCTCCTGAAATATCCCTTTTCATGGTTTGGAAGTAAGATCTACATTATAATTATCATTATTATACAGATTTCTATAATGCCAACCGTTTGTGCAGCACTTTACAAAGAGGAAGGATACAGTGCAGTTATAATACTTTTCAATTCAGAACAAGAGAGTTATGAGGGGACTGCTCATGGGAGCTCAAAATCTAAAACAGAGGGGCAAGTGGTACTAGGAAAAGGCTTTGAACTGGAGCTCAAAGATGACTTTTTAATGATAAAATTGTAGGGGGTCTCCAAAATTTCTATGCAAAGGGCCAGTTTACTATGGGTCAGACTGTGACCTGTAGGAGCAGAAAATGTCCTGGCAACAGTAGGCATAAACAATGCTCCATTATTGGTTTAAATTGAAGGAATAGTGCCCCATTGTTGGTATCAATGAGAAGTATATTGCCCCATCAATGCTGTCAGTAGGAGGAATAGTGCCCCATTGATTGTGTCAGCTGGTGGAACAGTGCCCAAAGGGCCAGTTAAAGACAAGCCAAGGGCCACATCTAGCCCCTGGGCTGCATTTCAGAGACCACTGATGTAGAACTTTTTTTTAGAAAATACGTTTGCTGTATATTGTGATAAAATGGGAATTTATTCATTCAGACCTGTAAAAAAACTGAAAGGTCCACGTAAAGTGTATGCTGTATGTATCATGTTTAAAGTGGAATCGTGTTCACCTTAAAGCTCCTAAATCTTTGGCAGACATGTAAAGGTTTAGGTAATCAAATGTATGTTTGCAAAGTTCCAATATGCAAATAAAGACTCTGGTTCCTCATTACTATGTTGGAAAGTATTTTAGTCTTTCAAAAATTTATCATAAGTTATGTGAAGGTACATAACTTTACAGTTTTAGAAAGAAGCAGCAGATTCTGGCTCCAGGGTTTCGATACTACTCTTTTTTGGTGCAGCAAGAGTCAGCACAGAGGATCCTGACATAAGAGAGATGAGTATGCAAAGATGATAAGCTTACATAAAAGATGATTATTGTTAGGATCATGTAGAAATAATTAAGAACCAAAAATGTGGGACTTTATAGGCACCATACTAACACTCACATGTATTAAAATATATAAAGTTTATTTGTCATTGCATTGAAAACATTTAAAACCATGACATGCCAAAACCTCAAAAACATTTGTTTGCTGGTGGTGTCACCACCCCTCGGGTGGCATTGATTGGCGGCACTGATGAGCAGGCACTGGTGGGCCCTACAAGGCAGCATTGACTGGCATCCCTGCTGGACACTGATTGGCATCACTGCTGGGCACTGACTGACATCACTGCTGGGCACTGACTGACATCACTGCTGGGCACTGTTGGGGCTGCACTGATAATCAGGGCACTAATAATAAGTGCCCTGATTATCTGTGTAGATCTCCCCTGTGAGGAAATGCCGCTGATTGGCTCTCCTCTCATCACACGCTGCCAGTGTGAGTAAAGGAATGCCGATAACAGCATTTCCTTGTTTACATGTGATCAGCTGTGATTGGACACAGCTGATCACATGGGTAAAAAGCCTCATCATTGGCTCTTTACCAATATTGGTGATGCATCGCGTCCCAGGGACAGAGTGCACCACTGGTCACCGCGCTGGACGAAGTCATATTACGTCATCCCAGAAAGATAGAGCAGCCGCCTGCCCGTCATTTGACAATATGGCGGACAGGAGGTAGATAACCTGTCTTCTGTTCACAGAACATCACTGCATCATTGAGCTAAAAGAAAACTAAGAACAATGAGCACCTAAACCACCTCACATTGGATCATTCACATTCATCTCACCTCCCTATCCCCACTAAAAAAATAAGTTAGGCATTCACCAGATGAGTCTATTATCCCTGTTTAAAATATGCTTCTACTGGCCAATTTTACACTGCTGTGTCCTCTGCAGTATCTTAATTTTTGTAGTGAAACGCCAGCCTATGCTCTCTGTCTCTAGGAAATCTGAACCTAGCCTTACTTCATTTTCATAGTAAACCCCAACCTATGCTCTTTGTCTCTTTACTTTACTTATTAACATTGTCCTGCTGCTGGACAATTTTACACTAATTTATCACCTGTGGTCTCTTAATCCCTGTAGTAAAACACCAATCTGTACCCTTGGTCTCTTGTGCATTTTTACCTATAACCCCTGCATAAAACTGTCCTGCTACTGGCAAATTTTATACTGCTGTATCCGCTGTAGTATCTTCATTCTTGTAGTAAATCCACAGCCTGTGCTTCTTGTTTTTAGTAAATTTGGGCCTAGCATTGCTGTTTAACAGTATCCTGCTGCTGGCCAATTTTACACTGCTGCATCATCTGCTGACTAAATGAGAGTTTGATAGAACTTGGCCAGCAGAGATGTGTGCACCAAGAGAATAGTAAAGAGGGGGGAGTTTTGGGAATCATTAAATCCTTTGTAGCCAACTGTAAAAGTAATAACATAATATGTAATGATAAAGTCAGACATGATGGTGCAGATAACTTGGTGGAGCTCTAAGTTCTAAATGCATAGTTGTAGCTTCAAAAGCTTGACTCGTTTCGTGGTTCTCTACCACTCATCAGCGGAGTATTTATACAAATAATGAATGGTGGGCAGATAGTAAGGGGGTTGTAGAGGGCGAAAAAGAGGAGACTAGACGCAAAGGAAAACTGAAAGGGCAAAAAGAACTGCCATAAACATTACCTAAGTCACTGGATAAGGGGTTAATTGCAAACTTTGTGCAGTCCCCCATGGAGTGCAAACCAGACAGGAAGGGGGAGTATAAATACTCAGCTGTAACCATTGTGCACCACCAATGTCATGTAGGATAAAGATTGAGAGGAGGACGCCAACACCTGATGGAGACCGCCACGCGTTTGGCGCCAAACACCCTCCCTCGTGTAGCCGCCGGTCGACAATCACAGAGCACCGGCACTGTGACGCTGACCTAGTCAACGTCACACGTCTGGCACCAGAGACTTGACATCTGCCCGCACCCCCAGCCACCATAGGCGGGGAGGGTGGGGGCAGACCCAGATGCGCTTCGCAGCTCCCGGAGATGGAGAGACCACAGTGCCACCATACAGCTGAGCAGCCAACACACCAGTTGTACCGGATCCTAGATGGAAGAATGTATTAAGAGTATATGTGTTGGCATGTAATAAATGTAGTTGTAAAAACAACCTAACCTAAATCTAAGCCCACAATGTTGCAGGGATAGGGAAGGGAGAATTCTGACACAGGTTAAACATGTATCAGGGTTTGCTTGTCCAAAAGTGCATGCCTCCATCCCTGTCAATGATAAAGAGGGGGGAATTTTAGGACTTTGAATGACGCCTATGACGTGTAAGTCACATTGCCTCCATCTCTATTTCTAGCGAAAAACAAAGGAGAGTTTGGGACTTTGAATGCAGTTGAAAAACAAGCAGGAAACAAAAAATCTGTAAAAGCAAAGTATTTTATTGCATAATTCCATCAATATCATCAAAGGTCACAGACACATGAAATGTGGATTTAAAAGTAGTTATATATATATATACACGCACACACACACACTGTGAATTCATATATAAACATACATTCATACAGGGGCACAGTAAAAACATAGTAGCTAGAAGCATGTCAAATACTAAAATCATTAAATCCTTTGTAGCCAAGTGTAAAAGTAATAACAATATATGTAGTGATAAAGTCAGACATGATGGTGCAGATAACTTGGTGGAGCTCTTAAGTTGTAAACGCATAGTTGTAGCCTCATAAGCTCGACGCTTTTCGTGGTAAGTGAGCCAACACCAGGTAGGAAGCAGGAACAGGTGCCCCTGTGCCTTTAAGAAGGGATCTGCTCCCTTCAGGACTGTCTGCCCTACACCTGTCCATCTAAATGCATGCGCTTCCATTGTTGGAGACTCGCAGAAATTAGAGTTTATGGGGTGCCTTGCTGGGGCTCAGTGGCTTGTGCACGTATTTGCAAATGTGTGCAACTAAACCCCTGTTTTTAACGCATAATTCTGGACAGATCAATTTGGTTGGTCGCAGGCTGGTTGGTAAGTTGAGCTTGGAAATTTCTTTGTTCCTTGCTGTGGTGACCAGTTACAGGTGGGGCAGTTACCACTTGTTTGTATTTAGACTTATGAGCCTGAAGAATGGGTATTCTAAGAATACGTCAAGGTGTTGGAAATTTTTTTTTTGAGAATATGAAGAAATAAAAGTACCAAAAAATTGTATTATTTGACTTCTGTTCCTCCTACATCTCATCCTCAAGGGTTACAAAAGTTCCCCTCTTTGAAGGCCAACTTGTTTTAATGATCAGCCAAGACTGAAACCTAAGGATTTCATATATGGAAATACATATCAAGGTAGTACTACACAATGGTTATGCTTTATTGTTCCTTCACATAATGCAAGACTAAAGGTCAACTTATTGAAAAGCAACGCATTTCCTGCTCAGCTAAACTACAAATCTATATATTACAACAACAACAATGGGTAAACACGAGCTTGTAAAATGTGAAGGTTGCATCAAAAATGACAAAATCATTTTATGACATAATAAAAACCTCTGCTATAATAACGTGTGCTCAGTTATTATGCTAAACTTTCCCTTTAACTGACATTCTAATAAAGCATTGGAACTTTCAAGATAAACTCTGATCTAATTATAAAGCAGAATATTGTTTTAAAATTAATTTTGTTGGAAAACAAAAACCCATGTAGGACGAGTGAGTTATTATTAAATGTCAAACCTACTTAGCGACTACACCACATATCAGCAGACATATTTGTTAACTGCTACCATATAATCTGTAATTAGTAATCTAATTAAAAACAAATGATGGTAAGGCCAGCGGGTCTCACTACTGCATTATGGAATACAGTAACTACGATAGGCACAAGTGGCAATAGGTCCCATCTCAGGCTAGGTTCTCATAAAGCATTCACAAGGTCTTTTGAGGTAAAGATATACCAAAAAATACCTGCGCTGTGGGAAACAAACACAAAGAGAGCAGCTGGTATAACAGGTAGAAAACCTTAAATAACTAAAACACAAATCATAAATAACCGCGCTCATCAAAGTAACAGCAATCCAACATGTAGGGACAACCCCTCACATATGGTAGTGGTGTATAAAGGAACACCTGCTGTATAGCGAAATCATAGCGCTACTTAAACAAAATGTCCAAACCATATGTTCTAATAGGCATCAGTGGTGACTATGCAGGCTAGATTACTCAAACTCTGCCTGCAAGTGGCAAATAATACCCGTTTGATAGTCACATAAATGGAGTTAGGAAGTTGATTGCTGTAACCTCTTTAGAACTTAAATCACACTTGCAATAAATTGATATAAATAAATCAGTTGAAGGTAGTCCTCAGTAAGATCCCTCTGTCAGGCACTGGTGACACCCCCCACTTACCAGATGTTGATGACCCGAAGGCCAAACTCACTTAGTGGGAGACGTTCAGATTTTCCTCTTAGTAGGAGACGTTCGGATGTTCCTCCAGAACCGATCACCGATGAGAACCACATGGGAATAGGGACCGGAAGAAAAAAGTAAGGACTTCAATCGTGAAATACGTAGAAGGATTTAATAAGCAGCAAGTGCAAACAAAATTTTTTAAAATTGGGATAAAATGGCAAGGGATTTCCGCTCGCAGGAACGCAGGTGGAGCGCAATCTGTGTATCATTGCACGTTCCTCCCAAGGACTGTTACTTTGATGAGTGCGGTTATTTATGATTTGTGTTTTCTCATAAAGCATTGGTCATTTTCAAAGGCCGGAGCAATCTGAATAAATAAGGCTGCTTATTTGTGAGTCAGTTGTTTGATTTAGGACCGGATCCCACCAAACCGTGGTACCGGAAAGGTGGGTACAGTGCGGGTTTCCAGCACTGTGTTCAAAACGCACTGCCTTTGAGATCTACTGTGGGTGCCAATACATGGTTAATGGCACCACAAATGCATATGTCAAATGCAGTGCGTTTAACTGTAGCACCTGCACTATGATACCATGTGATTTGATGTGCTGCCTTTTGAAAAGTAAAGCATGCACTACTGTTTCTGTGTTGTGGTGCGATTTGCAACCCATTCAAATGAATGAGATGTTAAATCACACTGTACTGAATCACACAGGAACATGGACCATGTTTCTGTGTGATTCACCTCTTCACACCGGCCGTACTCATATATAAGGCCTCTCGGCTATTTGACCTTAATGCCGAGTGGCCACATATATAGTATGTTGTTACATATATTGCCCTGTGTAAACCACTTACCATGCTGAGACCGCACTCCCAACACAGTAGCGGACGGCTGCCGGAAAGCTCACGATGCATACTAGCTTTCTAATCATGTGACCGCTGTGACAGTCAATCACAGAGGTCACATGACCCAAATGCTTGCCTCCGCCTCCCAGCTTTTAGGACCCTTAACCAGTTGCTGATGGCTTCAGCATGGCTGGATAACTCTGGGCGGGCGTCATATGAGGTCCTCCCAGAATCGCGCTCCCGTACGCCCCACTGTTTAAATACTGTGATTTACCCAGCTGGGGAAGTAGAGTGTCAGGTGGAAGAGTGGAGATGTAGGATGTGCTGCGGAGGCCTCACCCGGGAAGGAGCCCCCAGTCTGGGGGGAGGTGACCTTGAGGCCTAGAGGTTCGGGTGCAGCCAGGGGCAGAGTCGGCTCCTGGAGTAGCACAAAGGAGCAGGAGAGCAGCAGAGATCTACATTTAAAGACTGTGTAGGTGAGTGACAGACCCTGGGAGTTGGACAGAAAGGCTGGAGCAGGCTGGGAGGAGACAGTGGACATTCTGTGGAAGTCAGAGGAACCAGTCAGGGGAATGTATTTTGGAGTGTAATTCTTGCTATATACATGCTATGTGTTAAAATATCTTATAAATGGACAACTTTGTTTAAAAACAATGCATTTTAATTTTCATTCCACATTTTCAAAGCACCTGTGGAAAAAATGACATGTTCAAAAGACTCATTATGCCTCATAGACTATACGTCGGGGTGTTTTCTTTCCAAAATGGAGTCATTTTGTGGGTGTTTCCATTGTCTTGTTGCTCAAGGGGCTTCAAAAGTGTAATAGGTGGTTGAGAAATGAGATGTGTAATTTATGCTTGTAGAACGCCTGAAGGTGCTACTTCAATGTTGGGCCTCTGTATGTGGCCAGGCTGTGTATAGGTCTCACACATGTGGTATCGTGATTCTCAGGAGGAGTAGCAGAATGTATTTTGGGGTGTCATTTTTGTTATGTACATGCTGTGTGTTGGAAATATCTTATAAATGGACAACTTTGTGTAAAAAAATGAGTTTTCATTCTTTTTCCACATTTTCCAAAAACTTCTGGAAAAAAATGGATTGTTCCAAAGACTCATTATGCCTCATAGATTATTCGTTGGGGTGTTTGCTTTTCAAAATGGGGTCATTTTGTGTGCGTTTCCATTGTTCTGGTGCTCCAGAGCCTTCAAAAATGTAATAGGTGACGCAAAACAAAAAATTGCCCACAGCGGTGCTATCAAATACACTCTACGCACTTAGAGAATCCCTGAGAGATCATTAAAACCAACAATGTGACAAACATCTACGCCACCTCCAACTAAACCACTATGCCAATACAAATAGAGCTGGCAAGTACTTAGCAAATAGACTCAAAGCAGCACGAACCAAATCCAGAATCACACATTTACTACATCCCTCCTCACACCACAAAATTACGAACCCGCAAGATATTGTAAACCAGTTTGCAGAATATTATAGCGCACTTTATAATCTTCATAAAGACGCATCAACCCCACAACCAACACATAGTGACTCTACCTAAGCCAGGAAAAGACCCCACCACACCAGCCAACTTTAGGCCAATCTCTTTTAAATTCAGACATTTGAAAGGGAGACAAACTGCAGATGCCACAAGAAGAATTATAAATGTTGTTCATTATGCTGAGAAAACCCGAAGACCTTCTCTGCTGCTTTCAATAGTTGCAGAGAAGGCCTTCGACAGGGTTCACTGGACCTATATGGAATTGGCGCTAAACAAGTTTGGCTTTCAGGGATCTATACTAACAGCAATATTGGCCCTGTACTCCTGTTCATCAGCTCAGGTGTTCACCTCAGGCCTTCTATCTACCCCATTTAACATATCTAATGGGACCCGCCAGAGTTGCTCCCTATCACCTACTATTTTCAACTTAATGATCGAACCTTTAGCTGAAGCCCTCAGAACGCACCCATCGATCACAGGCATTCAGATTAGATCCAATACACACACCATCAACTTATTTGCAGACAATGTCATTCTCCTCCTGACGATCCCGCTCACATCACTAGAATAAGCACACAAAATTCTGACAGACTTTGGTAAAATTTCCTATTACAAGGTAAACTACAACAAATCTCTAATTCTTAACTTGGATATAGCAAAGCACACCCTAGAGTAAAAAGGGCATAAAGTACCTGGGAAGCACGTTGACCAACTCAATCGCTTCCCTATCCGAAAACAACATAAAACCATTAACGAATAAAATAAGCACCCAACTAAAAGAAATGGCCAAAAAAGACCTATCATGGCTTGGCAGATTAGTGGCCTTCAAAATGTTGATTTTTCCGCAAAATACATATCTCTTTCGCACTCTACCAATACATATACCTATCTACTCAACTACTACTAGTCAAAACACTCTTGAATCTTACCTGGAAATATGTATGGCAAGGAAAAAGGGCACGATGTTCCAGAAACAATCTGCTATCTCATAAAAGAGTAGGAGAAGCTGGGTTAGTAGACCTGCACGACTACCTATGGGCTATCAGATTAGACCAACTTAAGCATTGGTTCAACGACAACAGCTCGCCTATATGGACAGATATTGAAAGATCAGAACCCCCAACAAATGACCTAAAAGCATTCATCATAGGTGATAGTTGGCATGCATGGGATCTAAGGAAATTTTCCCCACCAATGCAGGTATCATTACAGGCATAGAGACAGCTAGTAAACCAACATCACACAAGCACTCACACAATAGACTACAAACTTCCAATTAACCTACTGGAAGCCAGTGTATCTATGCTCTCAGTTCAAAAACTCATAGCAAACGGCATCAAACACATATCTGACCTTATGGAAGGACCTAAGCCCAAAACTGCAGAGCAGCTTATGAATTAATATGACCTACTGTCCACCATGTTATTCTCATGCATCCGCATAGCACATTTTCTAAAAGCACATTACATCCCCAGAATAATAGTTCCAACCATAGCCTGGGAGTTTTACACAAATCCCATAAATAAGGAGAAAGGGATATTACTATTTTACAATCTAGCACACGCCAAACAAACCTTCCGGAAATGGGAAACAGAGCTGGGAGACACATTCCCGGACTTGCAATGGCAACAGGCATTTCAAGAAATATATAAGGCATCCCATTGTGTCAAGCATGGGGAACTAACAATTAAAAAAACAAATAGGTGGCATTTTACAACATACAAGATAGCCAAATTCAACCGAATGCAACACCGCCCTGTTGGAGACAATGCGGCCAGGTGGGTAACCTCATACATATGTTCTGGGACTGCCCGTGTATTAAAAGTCTATGGAATCAGATCCTCCAATTAATATCATCATTAACAGGCCTCATAACAACCCCCAACCCAGCATTAGCAATCCTCCACCTGGGTATACAGAAATTCCCACCCAACTTCAGACAAGTAATAACCCACATCCTATTTGAAACACGCTCCCTAATCGGACAGAGAAATACAACAAACAATGACTTTCTCCTTTTTCTCTTTCGTAACCCCACACGTTTCTGGTATCCATCATGAACCATGATTTAATCAACCTATTACTGAGATAAGCAAACGACCAACCTGTGTTTAACCACTTCAATACCAGGCACTTAGGACACTTCCCGCCCAGACCAATTTTCAGCTTTCAGTGCTGTTGCGTTTCGAATGAGAATTGCGCGGTCGTGCGACGCTGCACCCAAACACACTTTTTGTCATTTTGTTCCCACAAATAGAGCTTTCTTTTGGTGGTATTTGATCACCCCTGCGGTTTTTATTTTTTGCGCTATAACAAAAAAAGACCGAAAATTTTGAAAAAAAAAAAATTTTTTTCTTTGTTTCTGTCACAAAAATTTGTATAAAGTACATTTTCTCCTTCACTGACGGGCACTGACGTGGCTACACTGATGGGCACTGATGAGGCTACACTGACGGGCACTGATGAGGCAGTACAGATTGGCACTGATGAGGTGGCACTGATAAGGTTGCACTGATGATGGGGCAAATATGCAGCACTGATGGGCGGCACT
>BLSH010191710.1:101351-114809 GCA_018402905.1 Glandirana rugosa
TTTAACTAGTGTGGACTACGTGACTGCCGGATAGAGTAAAAAACTCTGTGATTGTTCAATCCCTTTCGTGTTTATGGGGGGTTTACTGGGTAAAAACCTTTAATCTGTAAGGTTCCATAAACCTCTGTACCAATCAACAAAATTCAACAGTAAAAAAGGGTGTTAAGAAACGTGGATAATGTGAAAAAAAATATAGTTATAGAAAAATAACTTAAAAAGTTTCCAATTTTTTTTTATCCCCAGGGGGCGCGCGATCGCGCATTATCCTGATGACGTCAATAGACGTCCAGTCAGGATAATGAACCCCCCGCCCGGACGTCATTTGTCAATGCGCCGGGCGGGAAGTGGATAAGGAACCTTTGTATCTGTAATTGTATTACTTACTTTGATACTGTTTCGTTGACATATTTTTTTTTAACCTTTGAAAAATTCAATAAAAAGATATTGATATAAAAAAAAGTGTAATAGGTGCAAAGAATTGTGGGAAAAAATGACAACTTAAAACAACTAACCATGTCTCCAAATACCTTGGAATGTCTAATTTCCAAAAATGGGTCATTTGGGGGGTATTTGTGCTTTCCCTAACTTGTTAGTGTCTCAAAAAATGAGATAGGCCGTCAGTGCATCAGGTGTGATCAATTTTCAATGAAATTTTCAAGGCCAAATAATATACACTGATTTGGGTTATTTTTACCAAAGATATGTAGCAGTATACATTTTGGCCAAAATTTATGAAGCAAAATTACTAATTTGCAAAAATTTTTTACAGAAACAAAGAAAAATCCATTTTTTTAAACAAAATTTTCAGTCTTTTTTCATTTATAGTGCAAAAAAGAAAAAACCCAGTGGTGATTAAATACCACCAAAAGAAAGCTCTATTTGTGGGAAAAAATAATAATATGGATACAGTGTTGTATGACTGAGTAATTGTCATTCAAAATGTGAGAGCACCGAAAGCTGAAAATTGGTCTGATTAGGAAGGGGGTTTAAGTGCCCAGTGGGGAAGTGGTTAAAGGGCCAGGAGGCAGCCAGCGGGAAGGGGATAAGGTATGAACCAGTTGGTCTAAAATAAAATAATGACAGGTTTTATTTAAAAGTCTCATTATCGTGTTGATGAAGGGGGAGGGATGAACCAAGTAAGGCAAAATATAAGCAGATTAAACTTCAATTTTAAAGCCCAACTTGGGGCAAAAAGTTTTTTTCCCATGCAGTGGGGCTGTGGCTGCACTGCACAAGTCAACTGCTTGTTTTTTCTAGGCGTGAGCAGAAAGCAAATACTCACTTGATCTTTCGATCCTCCAGAACACGACTCTCCCCCCGTGGTCCTGAAGTAGACTGTTCCTCGCTATGAAGCCTGGTCTGAGCGTGATGACATCAGGAACAGTCCACTATTCCAGACAGCTGGAGCGTGTGGGTGCCAAACCGGTTTTGTGTGGGATTGGAGGATCAGGTACCGTATTTGCTGGCGTATAAGACGACTTTTAACCCATGAAACTCTTCTCAAAAGTCGGGGGTCGTCTTATACGCCGGGGATTAGGGCCGGTCTTCCCGACCAGCGCCGTAAATAGGCAGCTGTCGGGTTTGAGTGGCTCTCCCGGGACATAGCCTGCACCTGCAGGCTATATCCCGGTATAATTTTTTAGAGCTGGCGGTCGGCTATCCAGTGGTAACGACCGATCCGGCTCAGGAGCCGCTCGATCGTTACCCCAGGGGGCGGGAAGGGACATCCCCCCTCCCGCCGCCTTCCGCCGCTCTTCTCCGGCTTCCCGTCCCACCGGGAGACCGGAGTGATGATCCGGCGCGTCCGCCGGCTGGAAGGAGACCTGACAAAAGCCGTAATCGGCTCCGATCGGGTCTCCTTCGGCAAATTCCAGAAGCGACGTCAAGACGCCACTTCCGGTTTACTCGGCGGCTAACGGCGCCAATTTTAAAAAAGTGACAGCATTCAGAATCACCATTTTTGGCAATCTGAATACTGTGAAGTGCAAAGGAGGTCTTTTAGACCCCCCGGCCCTCCATAAAGAGCACCTGTCACCATATATTACTATGGATGTTTACGTTCCTTGTGATAGCAATAAAAGTGATCAGATTTTTTTTTTTAAGGAACAGTGCTAAAAATAAATAAATAAAATGAAAAAAAAAAAGAGTTAAATCGCCACCGTCCCCGCGAGCTCGCGCAGCAAAGAAAACGCATACGTAAGTCGCGCCCACATATGAAAACGGTGTTCAAACCACACATGTGAGGTATCGCCGCGATCGCCAGAGTGTGCGTAATAATTCTAGCAAAAGACCCCCTCTGTAACTCTAACCTGGTAACCGTTAAAATTTTTTAAAGCGTCGCCTATGGAACTTTTTAAATACCGCACTTTGTCGCCATTCCGCCAGTGCGCACAATTTTCAACCATGTCATGTATGGTATCTATTTACTCGGCGTAACATCCTCTTTCACAATACTTTGTGGCCCGTTCACATCTAGGCGACTTGTCAGGTGACTTGAGTCGCCTGACAAGTCGTCTCAATGCTGTGCAATGGGACCGTTCTAATAGGAGCGAATCGCTTTGCTCCGACTTAGAAAAATGGTTCCTGCACTATTTTCAGGGCGATCTCAGCGCGACTTGCATTGACTTCTATGATAGAAGTCTCCTTACAAGCCGTGTTGAGATCGCGGAAGAGGGGTAGTCTTATACAGTGAGTATAACCCAAACCCTATATTTTAACAGGAAAAGTATGGGATCGCCCAGTCGTCTTGTACGCCGGCAAATACGGTAAGTATATCTCTGTTCTCCTGTCTCCTAGAAAAAACAAGCAGTTACCCGTGCAGTGCGGGCACAGCCCAACTGCATTATAAAAATAACTTTTTGCCCCAAGTTGGGCTTTAAAGTTGAAATTTAATCTGCTTTTATTTAGCCTTCCTCGGTTCATCCCTCCAACTTCACCAACCTGATAAAGAGACTTTAAATAAAACTTGTTTTCATTGCTGTATTTTAGACCCAGTGATGTCATCACTGGATCTCTGTGCTTCTCTGTACAATGCAGCCAGATCATGGCTGGTAAGAGGGGGCTGCAGATAGTTTCCTGAAAACAGCAGACCAACCTATGTAACACCCACATGTAATGCAGAGCCTCCATGATTGATTGACAGAACTGAAAGGCGATGAATAGATGCTAGGGACAGTTCAGCTGGGAAGGAAAGGGCTAGATGATGTTGGACATAATCCAGACAGGATATCTTTCTAAAAGAAATATATAGGAACCCATAGGTTCCAAGCTAGCAGGGAGGAACCTTTCCTATGCTCACTGAGGACGTTATTCACGTGTGGGATCTATACACGGAATTTTTAATGTATTTTTTTATAATTCAAATGCAGATGTATTTATTTATTTATTTGTCTATTAACTATGGTGACAAGTAATTTATGATGTAAGAGCGTGGTTCCTTTGTTTCTTTTCGGGAGAGCTTTCTGACTTGCTGCAACTTCTAATGCATACTGTGAGAAGCTCACAATGTGCAGTGAAATGAGAGAAAGAAATATCAGTACAGGATAAGAGTATGTACAACTGTGTAGAACTAAATGTATAGCTTTAGGGCCGGTTCACATCTAGTCGCCTCAATGCAGTGCAATGGAACTGTTCTAATAGGAGCGAGTCGCTTCGCTCCGACTTAGAAAAAAAATTCCTGCACTATTTTTGGGGCGACTTCAGCGCGGCTTGCATTGACTTCTATGATAGAAGTCTCCTGCAAGCCGCGCTGAGGTCGCTTCGAGCGGGGTGACATGATTCGCCCTGCAAGTCGCGCCGCTTCAAGTGTGAACCGGCCCTTAAAGAGAACCCATTATCTTTATTTTATTATTATGCAAGTGAAAGTAATACAGTGGTGTCCACTCTTTACCCCCAGCCTATTGACTGCACACCTTCTGCTCACTCTGCTCCCCCTTCTTTTCAGCACATTTGTTTGCAACTTACCTGACTAGTTCCATATCCTGCTTCTCCCTCCCGCAGTCTAAGTGTTGCTGTATAGGGGATTGCAAAAACCTGACACCAACCTTAAATTCAGGTACTCACGCAGTTTAATTTATTGAAATACAGTGCATTTACCAATTTATTAAAAAAACACCTAACTACACAAATGACCTGACCTGACCTGACCTGAAAATTGTTTCGGGGTAAGAGTAGCTCAGATGATCCCATACAATATACCATAATATTGTATTTTTTGTTAATGATGGATTGATGTCATTCAGGCCTCATTATTTGTATTGTTTTTTGTCTTATATATAGCTTTATGTATTTACAGTGAATATGCTGTACACTAACAACCAAGAATCTCCTGAAGAAGCCATGCACTTTGGCGAAACATGTTGAGAAAACATTGTTGTACAGTGACGTTAAGCATATTTATACATATTGTGGTCTGAATTTTTGGAAGGAAGATTATATGTTTTTTAATGTAATAGAATAGACTTTGTTATATTTTAAAATGTATTCGTTTTTCGCTGTGTTTGTAGGCACCTTAAAAATCCCCCCTCTCCAATCCCCTATGCAATTCATACCTTATGGCATATGGTGCCCTGCTCCACTCATCTCTGGCTAATACTAATTTATTACATAAGTAAAAGGGGGGCTCTGGGACAGAGGTGGCTCTAGGCTTTGTGAGGCCTGAGACAAAACCTAGACATGAGGCCCTACTCACGCCCATAATGGGAAAAATATTTCAAACGATAAAAAAAAATTAACTTTATAAATTGCATATTTTAAGAGCTTTGAAGTGCTGGTGTCAGTACTCTCTATTCTCGGTGCTGGTGTCAGTGTCAAATTAGGCGGTTGTGAGGCCCCTGTGAGTGCGAGGCCTTAGGCGACCGCCTAATTTGCCTAATTAGAGAGCCGCCTCTGCTCTGGGGGGCGGCTGCATCACAGGAGGTTTTTCACCTTAATGCATAGTGAAAAACCCTGAGGGTTTACAACCACTTTAAATAGCCATTATCAGTGTGTTTTACTACTGTAAAACCCTTGTTTCCGTATATGCGCTAATTCACATGGACCCAAAAATGCTGCTTTCAGATCCATGTAGCATGTATTTTAATGTTCCTGAACAGAGCTCTATTGTAGCTAATGTATCTGCATACACTGGCTTTTAGCTCAGTAATATAGAGCAGCATTTGAAAATTCACATATAAATGCATGTATGTGCATACAGTATCTCACAAAAGTGAGTACACCCCTCACATTTTTGTAAATATTTTATTATATCTTTTCATGTGACAACACTGAAGAAATTACACTTTGCTACAATGTAAAGTGGTGAGTGTACAGCTTGTATAACAGTGTAAATTTGCTGTCCCCTCAAAATAACTCCACACACAGCCAATAATGTCTAAACCGCTGGCAACAAAAGTGAGTACACCCCTAGGTGAAAATGTCCAAATTGGGTTCAAAGTGTCAATATTTTGTGTGGCCACCATGATTTTCTAGCACTGCCTTAACTCTTGGGCATGGAGTTCACCAGAGTTTCACAGGTTGCCACTGGAGTCCTCTTCCACTCCTCCATGACGACATAACGGAGCTGGTGGACGTTAGAGACCTTGCGCTTCTCCACCTTCCATTTGAGGATGCCTCACAGATGCTCAATAGGGGACTAACTCACATCAAGTAGGACCATCATGGAAGCACTTAAACAATTATCAAACAGTCATAGAACATGATTCCCCCATACTAGTAACCAACAAACACGTGTGTATATGCATTTATGGTGTGTGTTTGGTAGGGGTATGTGCTTAACAATCAGTCTTTTCCTCTGACAAAAAAATGCATTAAAGTAAAAGATTAAAACATCAAAAATGTCTGGCTGATAGCTGCTCTCTTCTCATTACTGGAGACCTTGAGTGTACTTGGCTGGGCAGCCTTCCCACTGGGTTTGTTGTGAACTATTGCTATGATCTTTCAATACAATTTTTTCATTGCACCTGGCCAGGGAAGGGCCGGAAGCCTTAGGCCTGGGGGGCTAAGCTTACCATCCAGTGCCTATCAGTGCCCATCAATGCAGCCTGATCAGTGCCCATCAATGCAGCCTGATCAGTGCCCATCAATGCAGCCTCACCAGATGAAAAAAGAAGAAAGGGAAAGCCTGAATTCATATTTTTAGCCCCCAAGTACATCACTTTGCATTTCCCTACATTGAACCTCATTAGCCATGTGTTTGCCGACCCTTGTATTTTATCAAGGTCTTCCTGTTAAGTGGCTTAGGGGAATGATCCTTACATTACCACACATTAACTTGAATGAAAAATCCAAATAACAGTAGTGGCACCTGTTTATATTAGCAGAGTATTGAAATGATTCGCTGGAATCTTGTCGTATGCAGTAGATAGCTTTACTTTCATGGAGGATATCTTTATCCTGGCTTTACATCATGTAGACAGAAAACAAGAAGAGAACACAAATGAGTACATATAACACAATAAGAATTGTACTTTCTCTGAATACATTCACTATACGCTATAATAATCTACAGCACCACCTGCTGGTATAGACAGGTATAATGCATATATATATATATATATATATATATATATATATATATTTATATATATATATATATATATATATATATTTCACAGTACGAACTAACATTGCTGTTGCTTTTACAACATCCCTTCTCAACAGCATATGCTTTGTCAAATTATGTTCAGCTTCGTGTTCCTTCAACAAAGGCTTGGTGAGTGCATCAGCAGTCATCTCCTCTGACGGGCAGTATTGAATATCAATAACACCTTGCTCTTGATTATCCCTCAGTAGATGATACTTGGCATTGAGGTGTTTGGTCCTAGGGTTGTAAGGGTTGTAGGGGTGTAAGCTTTATACATCCCTGGTTGTCTTCAAAAATGGGAATCGGTTTTGACATATCTATCCCAATGTCCACAAAAAGTTGATAAATCCATATCGTTTATTGACATGCGTATGCTGCTGCAATGTACTCTGCTTCAGTTGAAGATAGAGCGACAGTTGCTTGCTTTTGACTAGACCAACTTATGGTTACTTCCCCATACTGGAAAATTAATCCACTTGTGGATTTGTGGTCTGTATAGTCATCGGCCCATTCAGCATCCACATATCCAACCAATTTTGGAATTGATGTTGCTGGTAATCGTAACTTCATCTGAATTGTTCCTTTGAGGTACTGCATCACTCTTTTCACTGCGTTCCAGTCACGCTGACAGGGAGCTGAGATTTTCCTGCATAGTATGCCCACTGCTGCAGCTATATCTGGTCTTGTCACAGTGGCAATATATAACAGCTTACCGATTTCTCTGCGATACATGTCATTGTTGGGTAGCAAAGCATTGCTCTTTAGATGGCCTGGTTCCATATGAGTTTTCACTTCCTTTGCATCTTGCATATGTGATTGTTCCAAGATTTCAGAGATTTTCTGAGATGGTTGAGAAGATAACTTCCATCTTCTTCTCTCTCTATTTGGAGCTAGCTCTTTGATTTCAAAATGTTCTTTCAGCTTGTCAACTATCTGATTGTAATCCCTTTCTTGTTCAAAACAAGTTATAATGTCATCAACATAGATAAGGATGTATATCATATGTTTTCTTGATTCCTGGAGTAAAGACAGGGGTCTGCTTTACTTCTTGACAATCCCTCTCTAGTAAGTACTTAATTTACTTTCTCATTCCACATCCTTGCATAGATGCTCTTCTGAAGTTTACACATAAGGTTATCTCCTTGCTCAAACCCTGATGGTTGTTCTATGTAGAGATCTTCCTTAATGTCTCCATATAGGTTTATCACTTGCATGCCCCTCCCGGCTGCAACGCTAAGAAGCGCTCTGATGGTGGTGGTGTTTTACGTGCAGAACGTATGTTTCATCAAATTTCTTGGAGTAACCCTTGGCAACTAGTTTGGCTTTGTATTTGTGGATATTCCCTTCTGCGTCTGACTTTACTTTGAAAGTCCACTTACTTCTTATAATTTTGCCTTTTTTTTTTTTTTTTTTTTTTTAGGAGGGGGCTCTGTGAGTGTGCAGGTTTGATTTTCTTGAAGTGACTTTAATTCTTCTTCTGCTGCCTCTCTCCATTTATTGGCTACTCATTTTGGCAGTTTTTCTTTGTCTTCCCAGGATGTTGGTTCAAGTATGCTGTGTGTTTTGACAGTGTATGACAGCTTGTGGGGTGGTATCCCCTTTGTAGTCAGAGTGGATCTTCTGACTTCAGGCAGTTCAACAGAATCTGGTGGGGAACTTGATTTAGGCATTGTGAGTTCCTCTTCTTGTTCTGACTCCTGCACAAGTTCGCTTTGATGGACCTTTCCTTCTGGTTTGCTTGGCATATTCACTGCACAGCTTTCAAGGATCAGTGTTTCTGGTGATGGTCTCTCATGAAAATAAACACTATGGCTTATTGTCACTTTGTCAGTCTTTGGGTGTAGGATTCTGTAACCCTTCGTTTTCTAACTGTGCCTACAAGAATGCCCTCTATGGCTCTGTTCTACAGCTTGGATTGCTTTTCACTTGGAATATAGGCATATGCTTTACATCCAAACGCTCTGATGTGCCCTATGCTAGGCTTTGATCCATGCCACATTTCAAATGGAGTACTTTTAATGGCTTTTGAGGGTAGTCTGTCCTGTAGGTAGGTTGCAGTCATGACTGATTCTCCCCAGTACTTGTGAGGTAGGTTGGCATCCGACAACATACAACTGGCCATTTCTATGTGTGATTTTTCCTTTCTGATACACAATTTTTTTCAGGAGTGTATGGTGTGGTTGTCTGGTGTACTATATCTTGTCTCTTCAGGTATGAGGCCACTTATTTGCTTATGTATACTCCCCCATTGTCGGTGCGTATTATTCTTGGTTTGTGTTGGAATTTGTTGCTAGACATGACAATGGACTCTTGAAGTTTCTCTGATGTTTCATTTTTGTGTTTCATCAGATAAGTAGTTGTGTACCTGTAATAATCAATGATCATTGATATCAGTAGATATCTGTTCCTGCCTGATGTGGGAGGTTTTATTGGACCGCATACATCACTGTGTATGAGCTGCAGGAGGAGGGTAGCTTTTCTTTGAGATGCCTGTGGAAGGGGAGCACGTGTGGCTTTTGCTTCAATCAGAGGTGTAACTAGAACCTTCAAGGCCCCGGTGCAAGAAATTATGAAGGGCCCCTGGCCAGAGCCCTTCCCTCTTCCCACTGATCTTGGGGCCCTTCATTATGGTCCCTCAGCGGGACCCTCTCACAGGTTCTGCAGCAGGCCCCCTTTCTGCTATCTTCGGGCCTCCCCATGGTGGTGAAATGCCAGAGCCCGGTCACAATTACAACCTTGATAGTTCCCTCACTGGTGTCAGTAGTTTTTATTTTTATTTTATTATTTTTTTTACCATTTTATTTATTTTACGATTTTATTTTTACAATTTTTTACAATCTTTTTTACGAGCCCTCTTGGGGGGGCTTTGATGAGATATCAGGGGTCTAAACAAACCTCAGCCCTTAATCTCCATCTGTGTAGCCTCAGCTGCACAGAATGAATGGACAGGAATAGCTGTGCACCGAGCCTCCCATTCATTCAGAAATGGAAGTATAGTTAGAAACCATTTACCATGCTTCAGTTATGAATGAACCAATTGGTACCAATCACTGACTCTGTCCATTAAAAAAAGGAAGGAGCTGGTAAATGACAAATTTACCGACCTGTTCCCATCTCTCCATCATGACATCTTCTACAGCAGCTGGCAGGAGAGAGTAGGGGGGAAGACAGCAGCTCTCTGGGGGGACCAGGGAAGCACACAAGGACCCTAAGACTAGCTGAAGACAAGTAACCTGGATAGGATGGGCGGCATGGGCAGCATATAGAGGAACCAATCTCCTCCATTGGGAGGAAAATGTAGGAGAATGGTTCCTCTAAATGCCGCCCCCACCATCCCTCCTATTCAGGTGTACAAGGGAGGCACACGGGCCCCCTGGAGCATGGGGCCTGGTTGCAATTGCAACAACTGCTGCTCTGTGTCACTTTAAAGGTGCCACTCCATGATGGGTCTGCAGTTTCCTTTGTGGCTGCTTTGACTCTTTCATTTGTGGATAGCTGTAGCTTTCACTGCTCGGCTTTCCAGATAGAACAGTCCTTTTTTTAAATGACCAATCTTTTTACAGTGAAATCAGGCTCTGCTTTCTTTGTTGTGCTTTATGCCTTTGAACATCTAAAGAGCTTTGTCATCGTGGTGCTATTTTCTTTCTTTCTGTCATATTCATCAATTAATTTCCCTTTGACATATTCCTGTGTACGTTCCTGCTCCTGTCTGGTTTCTAAAGCATTAATAAGAACTGTACATGTCCCTGGAAGGCTGCAGAGGAGCAGGGCAACAATATGGTTATCTTTGATGTCCAGTCCAATGGCCCACAGCTGCTCTATGATCTCTAGCATCGCTTTCACGTGGTGACACATTTGCTGACTTTCTTTTAGTCTCCTCTTATATAATTTTCTTAGTAGAAACAACTTACTGTTGAGACTTGAACACTCATGCAGTTTCTGTAATGAAGTCCACATACGTTTGGTCGTTTTCTCTGTTCTTATGTGAAATAGCTGGTCATCTTCCACTAGTAAGCTTATAATTGCTTTTGCCTGCCGATACTTTCTGTCCCAGTCCTCCGCCTCTCAATTTGTGGGTCTGTCTGTTTTCAGCAAGTCATCCTTGTTCAAAAGCATTTCCAGTTTAGACTTCCATACCTGGTAATTGTCATTGTTCGGCTTTGCTATTGCAAACTTCACATCTGAACTACTTGCCATCTTTGCTTATAGTACTCACAGACTCTCTGTACTCACTGAGTTGCAAAATTCTCTTTCCAGTGCCTGGATGCCTGCTGGGTGCCTGGGCCCATAACCTATTAGCAGAGTATTGAAATGATTTGCTGGAGGCTTGCTGTATGCAGTAGATAGGTTTACTTTCATGGAGCATATCTTTATCCTGGCTTCACATCATGTAGACAGAAAACAGGAATAGAACACAAATGAGTGCATATAACACAATTAGGCCTCATACACATGGACATTTTTACAGCTGCGCTTTTTCTACAGCTTAAAAATGCCTCTCCGTGTTATTCAATGGCCTCATACACACACAGATGTTTTTGAGCTATAAGTGGCATAGATGTTTTTAAGCTCCAAAAAAAAAACCCCAGGACCAGTGCATTCTGAGGCTCCAGCGCTAGAGCTGTAAAAATGCAGACGCCGGTAAAAGCTCAAAAACGTGGCTTAACGTAGGCTTGACGCAAGTCAGACCATCATTATCCAAATTCTGGTGCGACTTCTATTCAAATCAATGGGCTCCCATAGGGAACCATTGATTTTGAATAGAGACAGAGAAACGCGACTAAAAGCTAGCGTGGATAAACGCGCATTGATGCCAATGCAAAACACTGATAAAATCCTGGGTTTTATCACGGCTTTTTTCCTGGCGTCGGTACTAGCTTTACTGCTTGTTTTTCATAACGCCCGTGTGTATGAGGCCTAAAGATGGTACTTCCTCTGATTACCTTATATCAGCCTTTCTCAACCTTTTCAACACCAAGGAACCCTTGAAATAATTCTCCGGTCTCGGGGAACCCCTGCTAAAAATTAAAAATCTACAACTCATGATACATTAGTGTGATGGTCAATGGGAAGAATGCTCCTTACACTTGTGGTCATTGGGAAAAATTACCCCCTTACAGATAGCTAAAAAGATCAATGGTATCTTTGGGAATTTATCTGAAAGGTAGAAATTGACCATTGCTCAAGGAACCCCTAGCAACCTCTGGAGGAACCCTAGGGTTCCACGGAACCCTGGTTGAGAAACCCTGCCTTATATCATAGAATACATGTACTATACTCTATAATACTACAACGCCACCTGCTGGTATAGACAGGTATAATGTGTATATATATATATTTTATATATATATATATATATATATATATATATATATATAGTTCACAGTACGAAGTAACATTGCTGTTGCTTTTCCAACAGTCTACACATTTTTCATGTGCTCCCATTGAAGTTTATGCATCCAAAAACTGCACTGTACTACACTGGATGAATCACCTGCACCTTTTCAAAAATCACAGTGCCCCATGTTACATTGATGTGAACAGGCACCATAAAGAATATTGTGATTTCCATTGTCGTGCAATGCAGCGTGACAGAGACATAGCACTAGTTACAACTGGGCCTTAAAAAACATTTTCCTATATAAACTTAAATTTTGTGCTCACTAAAAAAGTATGCCATAGTTTCCCTTTAAATAAACATGTCTATGCCACTGAATAAAAGAAAAAAAAATGTGGTTATGACAATATCCCTCCCTGTCTTCCTTATTCATTCTGATTGTGAGCTCCAACCGCCTGCCATAATAAGACACTTCAAACCGCGGACAACATGAAAGCATCAACAGATATTTAGCAAATAAAATGAGCCTTTGCTATGATTCCATTAATTACATATGGGAAGAGGACACATTTCAAAGTCGGCGAACGCGACGAGACTGAGAAGCGTTCTCGAGACTCGATTCGTGCTGAATTCATTTGCTACAGACTCAGGGAACCTGGCTCCTGTCTCTGCTCTTCACCGCAAACCGGCTAAATTGGATAAAGTTAGATTTGAAAGTGAAAAGGCGATACAGTCTGTTTTGCTTTCAAACAAAATCATCTGGCGCAGACATTCTATTCTGAAAGGGTTTTCTATTTCCCTGCATGGCAAATACAGCAGACTGACAGATTTGTCAAAGCCTATCCTTCTCTGGAACACTAATAGAACTGTAAGACTGACATGACAGTGCTGAAATCTGCTTGGGCTGCACTAATGCCAAGAAAATCCCTTCTCTAGTGATCTTGCAGGGTTAAAACAAAGTTCATTTCCATCTCGCGGGTGATGTCAGTAAGTGACAGCTCAGGCAATCTGGTTAGACACATGGAACATGTTATTTTCTCCATATACAGTTGATCAGCTGATGTATATACGTATATGTGTGCGTACGTCTATACATTATTGGTATAAAATGCGAGGCTTTTATTTCAGTGAAATGCCCAGAAATGACAGGCTGGGTAGAATAATGGTATATAACAGCATTATGTAGGATTTTACAGGCATTTATTGGAGTCGTTATAATGTGCATATTTACTTTGCCTGTATATGTGATTGCTGTCTATATTAATAATACACCAGTAATCACAATAGATTTTTATAATGGATTCCCGTATGAGTTAGTAGGAGATAAGTAAAGCAAAAAATTCTATAATATCATTATATGCTTTCAATTTGAGCTGATTTACCGACTTGATTGCACACGTGTTAATTAACCCCCTCACTTTTCACTCACGTGGTCTGTCACATACTTACTCTCTCAAGGTATATAGGTATTTAGGCTAGGTTGATGCAGGTTGCATTTTTTCCTGGTGGGTTTTGCGTTTTTTAGACGTATTTTTGA
>BLSH010191710.1:133032-152985 GCA_018402905.1 Glandirana rugosa
GTGTCCCTGTCCCACGGTCTTGTGTCCCTGTCCCTCGGTCTTGTGTCCCTGTCCCTCGGTCCTGTGTCCTGTCCCTGTGTTCTGGCACCCTGTCCCTGTGTCCTGGCTCCCTGTCCCTGTGTTCTGGCACCCTGTCCCTGTGTTCTGGCACCCTGTCCCTGTGTTCTGGCACCCTGTCTTTGTGTCCTGGCTCCCTGTCCCTGTGTTCTGGCACCCTGTCCCTGTGTTCTGGCTCCCTGTCCCTGTGTTCTGGCTGCTGCATTTCACACCCTAGGCTTATACGCGGGTCAATAAGTTTTCCCATATTTTTTGGGCAAAAGTAGGGGGGTCGGCTTATACACGGGTCGACTTATACCCGAGTATATACGGTAAGTGCAGTACTTTTTTATGAATTGGATTTTATGAGAGTACTACACTATGTGAGACCTCTTTTTACATGGTAATCATGTTGGAGACCATTCCTTCCGGGTAACCTCATGTCTTCTCCTCTGGCTTCCGAGTTGGCTGTGTCCCCTTCTGGAATTCTTCCTGACTTCCTGGTGTGTGGCGTCCCCATCTGGATTATCCATAGAGGTGGAGTTTGAATTTCTGGAATACATATATATACCTATCACGTTCCTCACTTTTTGGGTTATATTTTTAATTTTTTTATGTTTTTTAGCATTGGCACTTTGTATTACATATTTATTTCTATGTAGGTTTGAATGCCTTTTATGTCAATTTGTGTTATACTAGGGTGAGCACTACACTTTTTTGTTTTATTAAGCTCAAAGAAAGCCATAAAGGCATGGATCCTTTGAGAAAGCCATTCTCTTCCATCTGGTAAGCACAATAATGTGGTGGAGGGATCCATCTTGTTTCACTCATTTGCTGCTCTAATCATTTACCATCTGCCATCTCTCTACCACATCAAGATCTTCATGATTTTTCTACTTTGATATCATCAATTACACAATATTTGCAACATTTTATTAATATTTGGACATTGCACAAATTATATCAGACACATGGACATTGTTGTATAATATCTATCAAGTTCATCACTTTATGGGTTATATTTTTTTATTTCTTTATGTTTTTTAGCATTGGCACTTTATATTACATATTTATTTCTATGTAGATTTGAATACTTTTTATATCAATTTGTGTTATACTAGGGTGAGCGCTACACTTTTTTGGTTTATTAAGCTCAAAGAAAGCCATAAAGGCAAGGATCCTTTGAGAAAGCCGATTGGGCGCTACGTGTCAGGTGGGCAGTGGCATCATCACGCTGGGTGGGGCTTGGACGCCATCTTAGAGACCAGTTTTTTGTCTGTGTTTATACCATGCCTGATTTTATGGGTTACATGTAAGTGCAATACTTGTTTTTAGTAGTAAATAGGAATGAAGCAATCTGCACGATTGGATGTCTGTGCTTCCGTCCTTGGTTAATCGGCTATTGAGAACATACTTGCGATCTGATGGTCAGCTTCATGGAATGAAGAGGGATTTGAGTCATTACTGACAAAGCGCATATGGCTTCACATAGTGTGAGGTCCACAGTATCATGTGAGCAAATACCCACAAGGGGTGGTGAAGGGCACTGTGGTGGTGTTTCGCACTTCTCAAGATATTGTGGATCAGAGGAAGATCTTCATTTTTTTTTTTTTTAATTTCTCATTTGATGACACAGATATTTTATTGTCTATAGGACTATTCAGACTATGAATCTTTTTTGCACTGTTTATTGTACTTTTTTGCAGTTTATTTTATCATTGATCTTCTCTGGCACTTTATATACATTGTTTATAGGATTCACATACTGTATGAACTATTTTGTGTGTATATATATTTTTTTTTTTTTTTGTTAGGTGGTAAATGCTTTCTATAATATATTATATATTTTTATTATTTCTGTGATAAGTTTGGGATAGCATATAGTAGTGTGGGGATATATATTTATGCATTCTCATTATCTAGCATTTATGATGTTTAATGTGATTGGTTTTGATGTTCAATATTACTCTGCCCCCTCATCCCTATCTGGGTCAAGAAAGCCCACTGTCGGAGAAGAAGGACCCATGACAACAACAAACTAGCTAAAAGACTATTGGAAAAAAATGTGTGTATACTTTAATTTGTATTTAAAATAGAAAAGGGCTTAGAGATAGAAGCAAGATGAATATGGGGGTTGTCATTGTGACAACCTGCTGAAAATTCAAGTTGTTCAGCTGTTATGCTAAACCTCTGTCTGTGTTGCTTTCTGATCCAGAACAAGTTCGCAGATCAGGAACATTAAAGAAAAGTCAGACATCATTATCTGCATTTTCTTCTGGGGTATTTAAGCAAGAGGAGCAGTATGGCAGCCAAACCTTTTTAGAATGAGAGAACAGCAATAGCAGCCTCCTTGATTTAGAAGGTGAAAGCACATATCTTTAGTCAGAAGCTATTAGCTCATGCTCTCAAACCTGAACCTATGTGTTGATCTCAACTTGATTAGTGTTTTGCAGATGGTGCTGTACCCAACCATTTTTCCCTAACCTCCGTTTAACTCAGCTTGTAATCTCCTCCCCCCAAAAAACTCCACTGCAAATTATTTTTGAATGTGATGGTCAAACTGGCAATTTATTACAGAACCAAGAAAAATAAAGTTTCATGGAATGAAAAACCAATAATATCACCAATACATGTTGGATGTCTTTGAAGGCACTTTTTATAGGACACATAGTTGTATCCATAGGGAAAACCTATACAATAGGCCTCCAGCCACACCATTCCGCCTTGGGAACAAATTAACACTTACCCACAGATACAGCCCAAAGCACCAACACTGGGTCATTGCAACTTGACCACACTGAGTAAGGGACATCATATAGATCAACACTGGAACAACATATTTGCATTCAAAGAACTTAAAACAAAGAACACCAAGCCACCATAACATATCCCCATACCTAATAAAGAACAGGAACGATCAGATGAGTACACTGCCTCACACCAAATCCTGCAAGACAGTAACCCTGGATCCCCTTCCAGCCTAGTCATAGAGACCTTACACCTATGCTTTCCCCATTTTCTCCATGGCTACCTTTTCAGACAAGTTGAGAATTCTCCAAACTGTCTTTGGTTTTCAGTATCTGAAAAAAATGCAGTTGCCAGAGAGGTTACATGCCTCATGCAAGGGGCTTCTCTGTGGGCCTCCACTAAAATGCATCATTTCTGTTTGAAAAACAACAATTAGCATTTCCAATAAAAAAGAGGTCAGCAACTACATGCTACATAGGTTCCTAAGCACAGGTCTCCTTTAGAGCTACAATATCACTGCCAAAAAACATCTTAATGGCAGGTCTCTGCTAAAAAAGAGGTATTATGATTGCCTGGTAGCCAGTATCTCCAACCTTACCTCTGTCCAAGTGCTGTAGACTCTTCAACATATCTAGGAGTTTCAGGTGCCTGTATCCCTCGCCACATACTGTGGTTTCACCCTGCCACCCCTACATCACTATGTCCTGTAGTGATTTAAGGGTTGGAGGATTGGACCATGGCACAGGCACCCAAAACTCCCAGAAATGCTGAATGCAGAAGAGCCTGACAGAGGCCCCCGGAAAGGTAAGTATAATACCTCTTCTTTTCCAGGAACCTGCCATTACAATTTTTTAAAGAATGTTACGTTAAGCTACTGTATTTCCTCCTTGTTAAGTAAAGGGGGGAGGTTCCACTTTAAGTCTAGTTTTAGAGACTTAGCTTTTAAAAGATCCATCACTAATCTTGGGTGGCGGGGATGTTTACTTCCCCCCACTATCCACCTAAAGTCTATAAAACAGTTGGAGAGAGCTGTTTACATACCATCACAAATTTAAAGTAGCACATCAAGCTAACAGGTGGCCTCATCTGTCAAAATTGGACATTTAAATCAATGTGCTGTGCCGCAAACCGCGAGACAAACTCCTTTCAGTAAAAAAAAAAAACAGGCTTTCAGGAGGTGGCAAGATCACCTGCTGAATGTCTGGCTGAGCATGGACTAGTGTGAACCTAGCCGTGTATGGTTCAACTTTATGGCTGCAGTTGGTAGCAATAAGACAGTATTTTTTTTTTAAATCAAGTAAAGTTTTATTGAACAACAAAAGTTTATAGTACACCTCATATACTGAGACAGTTCTCAGGTGAACATAAAGTACATTATAGTGTCATTACTACTCATCACCGATGCAGATAAGACTGAAAAAAGTCCATATATGAATTACAACCGGTATTCTGTTCTTCCCCGTTACACCAGTTAATGCATCAATTAGTCCAACAACCCCTACTGTCCATAGCTCACCAGTGTCAAACTATTCTTTCCAGTGGGACCATCCTCCCTGTGCTCATCTATCGCTAGGGCATTGCATTAACCTCCTTATTACTATTATAAAGACAATATTTAGTGCTTGACCAATCACCAATTATCAGTGCTGTTACATGGGAGCAATATGAGTGAATCAGATGCTTCCTATATCTAGATTTATCAGATATTCCTCTTCACGTCTGGTGGATGAACAGAGCGATGGGGAGCAAAGGGAAGGTGAGTATATACAGTACTTCTATAATGGGTGCAACTTAGTGAATATTTTGCTTCACCTTGCATGGACAAAGCGCAGGTTCTCTTTAAGCATCTGAAATCTTTATGGCCAGGTGAATGCTACCATCATCGTTCCTATTGTACAAAAAGGCCTTTGTGTCTTGATAGCAGCTTTTACAGTCAATGCTTATATAACGGCAGCATATATTCCTCCTTATTACTTTTTTTTTTATGTCCATTTCTTTTGTTGAGCCCATCTATGCAACATCCTAAGTGTTTTCATTTTTCTATTATGCCAGCAATGAAGTGAATTCTGAAGAGAACTGTGGGCTGCCAATCAAAATCTCCTTAAAGGTGTTTAATGTCCACCCACACAGGCACAACTAGCAGAGAGGGGCTGTTTATACCATTTTAACACTGTCAGAGTGTACTTAGGTACGAATGCTGCCGCTGTGTTGACCTCCATTATTTAAAATGTGATGGGAAATTGATTGCAGTTGAGAGATCCTTAATAAATAAAATGAGCTTTTCAATTATAGCTGTATAAATAAATCTTTTATTTTTCTTTCCACGGCCCCCGACTCTTGGGGTTGTGTTGCATTATCGTAGGTCTACAGAAAATAATGTGATAAATGTATGGTTGTTGATGTCGACTTATACTGAGATGACAGTCACACATTTTAGTCAAGGATGACAGATTAAGCCAGGTACTTTGTCACTATCTGAGAGGCAATCTACTCAGACAATAAAGCTGGCCATACACTGATCAAAACTCAAGTGATTCAGCAGGGGCTGGACCTACAAGGTGAACAAAAAAAAAAAACAACAAATTCCTTCATCCATGCTATACAAGGTGGATGAATGCACCCATATGCTGGGCTGTTGAATTCTGGCAGCTGCCAGTGGAAGCTGTCAGAAGCAGCAGATGTTCAGAAGAAAATTTTCCGAAGGACATTGAGCCAGAAGGGGGGCAGCAGAGCCACCAGAGAAACAAATTTTGGCTAGTTGATCAGAAATTGGCCAAAATTTGCACAGTATATGGACAGCTTTATATTCCAATATTTAAGTTATCCTGCAAGTCAGTTGCCCCATTTTTTCACCCGTGTATAATAATAAGATCCATAATAATTATTTTTATTATTATTACAGGGCTAAAGAAAGAAATATATTTGATTTTAACCTCTTGCTGCCCACTCATCACATATGGACAGCGGTAACAGCATGGACACACTGACCACAAATGTAAGGGCCCTTTCACACAGGCTTTCCGATCAGGTCCGCCTGTCAGTTTTTCAGGCGGACCTGATTGGACACTCTATTCAGCCCTATGGAGCAGTCGATATCAGCGGTGACATGTGTGCTGATACCTGCTTCTATCCGATCCTGTCAAATCCAGATGGATGGAGACCCTATTTTCCACCCGTTTGGCAGATCAGATCAGATGAAAATGGGCAGGTGGTCTGTTTTCATCCAATCTCCCCATAGAGGAGAGTGGGGCTCTGACAGGTCCGTCTCTGCACAGTGAGTGGAGACGGACCTGTCATCCGCCTGCTCAGCAGGGATCAGCGGATCGATCCCCCGCTAAGCAAAGCAGAGTCCCCCGGGCAGACCTCCCGTGTGAAAGAGCCCTAAAAGGCATTCTTCCCAGTGACCAATTATGTACCATGAGCTGTAGATATAGTAATTATTAGCAGGGATTCTGCTTAGAAGTTTAGGATCCTGATAACATGTAAAGGCAACTCTCTCAAGCTGATGGTTCCTGGTAAAACTAGGCACTGCCTGGTTTGAATTTTTAAGCCTCCATAAAAATGATCACCATTCAACTCTTCCAGAAGTGCTAGATGCCTGTGTTTTGTGCCTGTGTTTTGCAGCCATTGACCGCTACATCAGTGCTGTGTCCTGAAAAGAAGGTTGATGACAAGGGCTGCTTGAGAAATGGAGCTATCCTGATGGGAAACATGTCTGTTGCCTGAAACATCCTGTTCAAAAGGATTTAGCAAGCGCTTCTGACTATTAATTTAGTGGTCCACTTTGTCTGGTAAAAGGCTCATTTATGCAGCGTCATGGAATACATGGACTGTGGATTTATTTAGTCTTGTTTATAGGACTCCTTTGGGCTTCTGAAAGATGGCCTTTGTAAATTAAGCCCTAGGTGCGGGCCGCACGCAACTGGTCCTTGGCACTAAGGGGCCGCATATTTGCGTGAATTGCTGTCAATACAGCTGTGCCAAGAGCAAGCACGATGCGCGCTCCCAACACAGTTACCGTCTCCTAACTGAAAGCTCCCGATCTCTGCTTGCGATCGGGAGTTTTTGGATCACGTGACCACCATGACAGCCAATCACAGCAGTCAGATGCTCTTGAGCCCCACCTCCAGGCGTCATAAACCTCTTAAAGGGCCGGGAAGCGCCGGCGTTAAGAAGGTAAATTCGCTTCTTTTTCACACATTTGCTTTTTATCATGTTTTTCGTTTACTTTTTTCACCATTGTATGAATTTATTTGTTTATTTGTGGCATAATATTCACATGTATGTTTTGATTTATCACTATTTTTTTGTATATTAGCAGGGGTTTCCTGCGACTAGAAAGTGATTTCAAGGGTGACTTCATGCTGAAAAACTTGAGAAATACTGGTCTACATACTGGCTGATGTAGGATGAGATCTGATACTGACCTGTATGCTTGTTAGGTAAGACGAGGGTTGTTATGACAAATTAAAAAAAAGAGAGAAAAGGTGTAGGGAAAATAAAACTGAGCTATGTAACGTAATCTGCTTCAGTTAGATTGGTGATGATATTGTATCTAGCAATCAGCTAATATGTCTGTAGCACCTTCATAGTATTAGGTGCTTTTTGTAGTAGATTTTTGCTAGGGGAGGCAAATTTAGTCAGGCCTAAATGTTTTGATCTGGGCAGGGGAGTGGCCCATGGAGAGCTGGAGATTGCAGCAAGGAACACCCCTTGGTTACTCCTCCCCTTTGTTTCCAGAGACTCTGTAAAAGGGGATGGATGAGGAGGCGTAACTTTCTGAAGTATGTTAAGGAGCCCTGACCAATCCCCAACTTGGATTGGCAGGGGGCAGGCCTCCTTAAATACTGTGATCTGCCCAGCTGGGGGAAAGAGAGTGTCGGGTGGAAGAGTGGAGATGTAGCTGAGGTTGTGGAGGCCTCACCTGGGAGCCCCCAGTCTGGGGGGCGTGACCTTGAGGCCTGGTGGCTCAGGTGCAGCTAGGAGCAGAGTTGGATCCTGGAGCAGCACAAGGGAGCAGTAGAACAACAGAAAGGCTACTGAGAGACTCTTTAAAGGATCCACCAGTGCAGTGAGTGACAGACCTTGGGAGCTGGACAGAAAGGCTGGAGCAGGCTGGGAGGAGACAGTGAACAGTCTGTGGAAGTCAGAGGAGCAAGTCAGGGGAAGGAGTGTCGCTGGACAGTGAGGTAGTCTGGAGTGGCCTGGAAGATGATGGGCTGGGAGCAGTAGTCCATCAGAACCTGGCTAGCACAATTTTACTTAGCTACACCTTGAGGGCCCGTGGCCTTACAATCTGAGGGCCGTGGCCCTTGCCTGTAATGGGCAGTCCAGAGATCCTGCTGACACAATGCAGACCTCACCATGTGCTAGCTAGGGTAGAGGAAGAGGAAATAGAGGCCTGATACATTTCCTTTCAGGCCTAACAGTGAAGAAACAAGCGTTGTGCAGGAGAGAAGGAAAGGTAGTGTAACGGTCGGCAATTGTCAGTGCTGGAGGAAGAAGGAGAATGTATACGGAGCGGTATACAGTTTGGTCTTATAATCTTTGATTCTTTGGGCATCCCACAGTCATCCCTTTCCTTATCCAATTTATTCCCTCAATAAAACAACAAAACAAAGTACCGGACTGTTGCATGACTCCGGATGCATTGAAAATTGTGTGACTGAGGGCAGAGAGACAGGTGAACCACTTTTACCAGCCACCCCTAAGGGGGCCATTGGCTACATGTCGATTCCCTGAAATCCAGTCAACCAAATCCAGGTCTGCAATCCATTGTCTACTGCTTGAATCCAATGTATTTTTTTAAATTATATTTTTATGCTCATTTATTAAAAGAAAATTAGCCTTCCTTCTCCTGTCAAGTAAACTGGTGAAAGGGTAATTTTCCTGCTGTGCCCAATCCCTACTATGCTGTAACGGGTCATGTCTACATCAACCTTTATCACTTCGTTTACACCAAATGGAAGAAAAATACTGACTGGGTATTTAACATCATTGGGATTGATTTACTAAAATAAAACAAAGCTGTTTTCAATTGTCCAATCCAAGACAAAATCTTTTTTTTTTAAATCCCCCTGCATGTGATTGGTTATTCAAAGTGAACACAGCTCTGCTTTATTCCAGCCTTTCCCAAATGTTTGATACAGAGCAATTTTCATATCTCAGAGAAATCCTACTAAATTATCACACTCACAGCTCCTGCTTCATTAGCATGATCAGTAAACTGTTAATATAATAATGAATAAATCAATAAGGAATGTAGTGTACCTAGCATATGCATAGAACAGATGATCTTTTCACACCCCCTGTCTATATGTACATTAACTGTGCTTAGAACTACTCACCCATTAAATGCATTACGGAGTGTTTATGCATATAATGGGCCTAATTTACTAAAAGATATGCACATCAGGTAATGCATCATATGCAGGAAAATAAATTGTGATGCTTCTGGATGTTTGTGCATAGGCTATAGTGTATATATGCAGAATTTACTAACAATTGTGGTTTCTTATTAAATGCATGATCCACAAACAGAAGCCAACTGAGTCTATCAACGCCATTAGCATTTTTAAACGCGCACATCATATAGGAATAAACAACTGTAGCAAGTGCACAATGCTAATTTCATCCATGAAAACATTTTTGTCAACAAAAATACTTCTAAAACAATTCAGATGGCTAAAATACGACTAAAACTAAAATGGCATTTTAATCAAAAGACTAAAACAAAATCAAAATCCAACGTCAAAATTAACACTGCACTACCACATAAGAATAAGTAGGGGGCATCTACTAAGCCGCTGAAAGAAAATAAAATGAAGAAAAAGGCTTTCTTTTTTTTTCTTAATATTTAATGTTGGTAATATATACAGGTAATACAGGATGTGCAATGGCATTACAGCTAATAGAGTTTACAGTTTTTTTAAAAACATATTTTAACCACTTGCTGGCTGCCTTATAGCAGTTTTACTACTCAGGGCGGCAGCTGTGCGCTGCATCATGTATATCTTATTGTAGATTATTCACAGCAGAAGCTGATCTGACGGTTCCAGGCACTAGATGTCCGCCAGCACCAGCCAGTCATTGGGCAGAGGCTCAGAACAGAGCTCTGCTTATGTAAACAAGGCAGAGTTCCATTCTGACCGGGGGGAAGAGATGAATTCTGTGCTCCTGCAAAGCCCTAGTAAAAGCATCACACATAGTAAATGCAAACACTGACTAGGCACACAGTTAACCCTTTGCTCGTCCCTGATGTTTAACCCCTTCCCAGCCAGTGTTATTAGTACAGTGACAGTGTATATTTGTAGCACTGATCACTGTAACAGTGATCTCACAAAGTGTCAGAAGTGTTAGCTAGTGTCCCATTGTCCACTGCAATATCACAGTCCCATTATAAGTTGCTGATCGCCGCTATTTCTAGTATAAAAAATAAATAAATAAAATTCCAGTATATATCCTATAGCTCGTAGACCCTATAAAGTTTTAGTAAACCAATCAATATACGCTTATTGGGACTTTTTTTACGTAATACATATTGGCCTAAATTTATGAAGAAATTATAGTTTTAAAATGTTTTTATTGGATATGTTTTATAGCAAAAAAGTAAAACAATATTGTTTTTTTTTTCAAAATTGTCTGTCTTGTTTTGTTTATAGTGCAAAAAAGAAATAAATGCAGAGGTGATCAAATGCCACCAAGAGAAAGCTCTGTTCATTTTCTTTGGGTACAGCATTGCAAGACCACACAATTGTCAATTAAAGTAACGCAGTGCCATATCGCAAAAAGTGGCCTGGTCATGAAGTGGGGTAAATCTTATGGAGGTCAAGTGGTTAAAGCTGCACTTCTGTTTATCAATAAGGAATATTTTTTGTTTGTTTATGAAACTTGGTTATTTTTTTCAGGACGTTATATATTGCGACTGCAAAATCTGTGTCTGTAGTGCTTGTTCAAACCTTAGGCCCCTTTCACACGATTGGCCCACGATCGGATCCGCCTGTCCGTTTTTCAGGCAGATACAAGTGGGCCACCCATTGGCTTCTATGGGCAGGTGGATGTCAGCGGATATGTGTCCGCTGACACCTTCCTGTCATCCGATCCGACAAGATCCGCTGAAAACAAATGGATGGCAATACGTTCACCATCCGTCCAAGGGGTCGCATCGGATGGGTTTGGATGAAAACTAACAGGCTGTCCATTTTCATCTGATCTCCCCATAGGGGACAGCAAGGCTCTGACAGGTCTGTCTCTACACAGTGAGCAGAGACGGACCTGACATTCGCCGGCTCAGCGGTGATCAACGGATCGATCCCTGCTGAGCTAGTGGAGTCCGTCTAACAGATCTGCCTGTGAGAAAGGGGCATTAATACTATAAATAATAACATGTTATTCGATTTTTACTCCAGGAGTATATAATGAATTTGGCAATTCTAGATTCTGGTAACGTCAGATGTGACTAAACCGGTCGGGCGGAGCTACGCACACATGTCCACCGCGCTACTGTGCATGCGCGGCTGATAATGGCCATCTTGGATACTGGCAGATGCCACACATTGCTTTTATACTGCTGAAGACATGTGAGAGCACTGAATTTTTTAACCTAACAAATGTTTTAAATGTATTATGCTATGTGGAAATCTTTCATCTTTGCATGGTGATCTGGGGGACCGTGACATTTCATTGGTTGGTGAAGGGACCCAGCTACTTGAAGTCTGTCCTTTTCAGTGGTGGTGACCGAGGAGACCTAAGAGAGAGGGGTGTCCATTCTGTATTAAACAAAGTGTGTTTTAACCGCTCTTATGCAGGGGGTCACACACAAGAGGGTAAGAGCGGTGTGCATAAGGTGCTGCGTGTCACATCAATCTGTCACTTTATGCACGGCAGTTGGGACCTATCCTCTTTTATCTGGAGAGAATTTATTATGCACTCATGAACTTTGTTGCTCTTGTTAGTGCTGCACTTATATATTTGGATTACTTTTTATGTTCTGTGTTGGACATTGTGCTCAGCTGCTGATCATTTGACTATCTAAACCATCTGATTGCTCTGCGCAGATTCTCTTTGATTTTATTGCATTCTAGAGAAATGCTTAAATAATGACTATGACTAAAACTAAAATGGCATTTTAATCAAAAGACGATGACCAAAACTAAATTGAAATTTGACATCAAAATTAACACTGCAAATGCACATAACTGTCATTGAAATATATGCGAATGCATGTAAATTGAATCATATCACAGCAAATAATATGTTTAAATTACAACTGAGTTTTGTATTTTGTTCTTCAAAAAATCAGAAATGACATTTTTTGTAGGTTTATTTTGTTGTCACATGGTTCTGCTGATAGCAGGGATCAGGTACTATATTTTGCCACACATTGCAAGGAAGTATGTTCCCCAATGGCACACTGCATTCCAAGGACTGATACTGCAACCCAGAAGGTGGTTCCATTTGGTGCTCACACTCCTCCTACAGGCTGATTGCGACTTGACAGCAAGGCCCCAACCAGGAGCACATGTCAATCAACCAGGCAGGGCTGAACTGTGGGCATGGCAGTCAAACAGACTACAGGGGATGCAAGCAAACTGTGCCTGGCATGGCATCCTGTACCTCCAAGCAGTAATGGACCAAAACTGATCATGGAGGTATGGATGTGCTTTCTTACTTGTTGTGGTCAGTTTACTTTACAGAATTAGAGGGACTGCCAGGACCAACCAGGTAAATGACATGAAAGGAGGCATTGCACCGAAAGCAAATTACAATCAGAGGTATTGTATATACATGAACAATCACACATGACTGAAAAAAAAAGATTCTACACTAAAATACACTTTAATCACTTGCTGTCTGGGGCAATTCTTTACATTTTCGCATACTGTACATGTTGAAATTAGCATCTTTGGTAGACAATTACCTAATACCCCAAGAATTATTTATTTGCTAAAAGGAGAGGCATTGGAGACTAACATGAGGGCTGTTTGAATTTTTATGTCACACAATATTTGTGCAGCCTTTTATCAAACGCAAATTTTCGGGAAAAAAAACACTAAAATGAATTGTAATGCACACAAGCACCATATCCCAGTTTTTGGTAAAATATAAAAAATGAGGTTGCATTGATTAAATAGATGCCAAACATGTGAAGACTCAATGCCCGGTAAATGGCAACAAACTATGTTTCATAGCTGATGCTTCAAAAGCCTTTACCGTTATCATTGTAGAGTTAATCATAATGATGGTCCTAGAATGACTGCTCTCACTCTGAGGTTTGCAGCAATACCTCACATCTGCTGTGCAATTGCTGTTACACATGCAGGACTTACACGCACTTTTGCATTTGCATATATGGGTTAAGGAGTGCATTTTTTAATTTCATCAAACTTTTTTACATTTTTTTTATTACTATCACAAGGAGCTAATAAGCCCCAATGTGATAGCTTTGGGCATGTAACAAGTACTTTTTATGGAAACTTCAGGGTTCTATTAGATGCCTTCCAGTGCAGCTAATCAAGCACAGATAACGCTTGATTAGCTGCTTTGCTGGCTGTAGCAGCCAGGGAATTACAGTTCTAAAACTGGAAGTGACCAAATCATCATGCTCCCAGCTTGTTTAATCACAGAGGAGATTGTAGAACATATGTCCATCTATCGTATCTGTAGCTGCATTCCCGGCCATTTCCCAGGGGAACAGAGCCACCACGTGCGGCAGTGGGGGGGTGGGTGGAGCTTCTCAGTACCATAAATGTGATTGAGCTGTAGAGCTGCCCTGATCACTTTTACTGAACAGCTGATCACCGGCTATAAAAAAATCATACCAAGCTTGTTATAACCAGGTAAACCAAAGATGTTTTTGTATGTTCGGTGGTCAGCAAATGGTTAAAGGAGATTGTAAAAAAAAAATTCTAGTTTGTAAAAAGTCTCAGTGAACTGTATGCAGGGGACATGTGCATATTTTTTTGTGCATGTGCAGAAGTTCAGATACTACATTGCATAAGAATTTCTATTATTATTATTATTATCATTAATATTATTATTATTATGTTGTTGCTTGCTTAACGGACAACCCCTTCCCATCTGCTAGTATCTTGAAATCACCTTATAGTAAATGTGTTTTGAATATTTTACACAAATGTAAAAAATGTTTTAAAAGATTATACATTGGTAAATGTTAGAAAAAAATATATATTCAAAATGCCCCAAAAAAAAAAAAAAAACTGTTTCCCTTTAACAAACGCAATTTCATTTATGTAGATAAAACCCTGGTATTCCTGTGGTGCATTTGAAATCACAATCAGCGGCTTGCAAGAGATAGCAATTACATCTCCCAATCATAATAATCACAAGTCACATTGCCCCTATGAAATATTGGCATTGAAGTGCCTAATACATATGCAATGCGAGCCATTTGAATAGGATATTATTATGTTTTTTTTTCTAGTTGCATCAGGGTAGAGGATCATACAAAACAATCCTAGATAATTAAACGATTCAGTTTAAGACAAGACTGATGGATCTCTCATTGATCATTATCATTTCTGAATGATTGGATGGGCATTTGATTATTGAGGTGTTTATTGTTTTTTGCTTGCATTCTATTGTAATGGTGAGATGATTTTTTTTTATATTCGATGGCAGCAGTAATTCAAGTTAACATTTTGTGCTTAACTCCAAACATCCACAAGTAGCAGATCTGTTCTCAGGTGTAACGTTGGTTATTGGTAGATTTCATTTTAATAGCAGAATACTGGTAAAGTGGACTTTGCTCTTCGGGCAAGGTCAGCTTAAGAGCTAGTTTAGGAAAAAATAGATAATATACTTACCCCTGTTCAACTTTTTTCGAGTAGAAGGTGGCTTCTTCCTCCTATTGAGAAAATCCCTGAGTAGCCCAAAACTTGTGAGAAGAAAAGGCTGCAGCACAGTTCAGAACTTATTTCTGGGCTACTCTACATGCTCTGAGATCTGGCTGGAAGAAGTCTATTTCAAACTTTTCGTCCAAAAGGTTTTTCTTGCTGCATCTAGTATTTTAGGGAAGAAAAGGGGGTCCTCCTCAGCTCCAGGCTACTTAAATCTCCAACTCTCAATATACTCGTATCCCAGATATGGATTACATGCAATAAAAAGGCAGATACATACTGCTTCCTGTTTTTAAAACCTTTTATTTGCACAGCCCCAATAAAATACACTTACTGTACAAGATAAAAATACAAAAAGTACTTTTTTATGTACATCAGCTGGTTCACCACTACATAACATCGGTGGTGACGGCATGGAGCCAGCTGATGTACAATTAGATCCATATATATTTGGGCATATTTGGCACAAATTTAGTTTTTTTCAGGTATTTACCAAATCATATTCAAGCTATGGTTATATAATGGATATAAAAATATGGACTGAAAGTGTACAATCTCAGATATAATTTGAGGGTATGTATATCCAAATCAAAGGAAAGGTTTTAGAATTACAGCTCTTAAGAATAGCCATCCACCCTTTATCAAAAGTAATTGGGAAATTCAATCAAAAGCTGTTTCATGGCCAGGTGTGGACTACTCCTTCGATATTTCTTCATCTATTAAGCAGGCAAAAGGTCTGGAGTTGATTCTAAGTGTGGTATTTGCATTTGAAATCTATTGCTGTAAACCTTCATCATGCGTTAAAAGGAGCTGTCCATGCAAGTGAAACAGGCCATTGTAAGGCTTCAAAAATGAAACAAATCCATCAGAGAGATAGCAGCAACATTAGGAGTGGCCACATCAACAGTTCTGATGAAAGAAGAATGTACTGGTGAGCTCAGCAACATAGAAAGGCCTGGACATCTACAGAAGACAACAGTGGTGGATGATCGCAGGATCCTCTCTATGGTAAATTAAAAAAAAATTCACAACATCCAGACAAGTGAAGGACACTCCCCAGGAGGTGAGCGTATCATTGTCAAAGTCTACAATCAAGAGAAGACTTCACAAGAGCAAATACAGAGGGTTCACCACAATGTGCAAACCATTCATAAGCCTGAACAATATAAAAGCCAGATTAGACTTTTCCAAAAAAACATCTTAAAAAGTCAGACCAGTTCTGGAAAAGCATTCTTAGGACGGATGAAACTAAGATCAATCTGTACCAGAATGACGGGAAGAAAAAAGTGTGGAGAAGGCTTGGAACAGCTCATGATCCAAAGCACACAACGTCATCTGTAAAACATGGTGGAGGCAGTGTGATGGCATGGGCATGCATGGCTTCCAATGGCACTGGGTCATTGGTATTTATTGATGATGTGACAGAAGACAGAGGCAGCCGGATGAATTCTGCATTTTTTAGAGATATACGGTCAGCCCATTCAGCCAAATGCAGCAAAGGTGATTGGACAGCGCTTCACAGTACAGATGAACAATGATTCAAAACACACTGCAAAAGCAACCCAGGGGCTTTTGAAGGAAAATATGTGGAATATTCTGCAATGGCCGAGTCAATCACCTGATCTCAACCCAATTGAGCATGTATTTCACTTGCTGAAGGCAAAACTAAAGGCAGAAAGAGCCACAAACAAAGAACAACTGAATGCAGCTGTGGTTAGAGCCTGGCAAAGCAACAGAAAGGAGGAAATCCAGTCTTTGGTAATGTCTATGGGATCCAGACTTCAGGCAGTCATTGCCAATGAAGGAATCTCAACAAAATATTAAAAATGAACATTTTCTTTATGATTATATTAATTTGTTCAATTACATTTGAGCCCCTGAAAATGGGGGACTGTGTATAAAAATGGTTGCACTTCCTAAAATGTGTACTTGATATTTATGCTCAACCCCCTTAAATTAAAGCTGAAAGTCTGAACTTGTTGTTTCATTTTAATTGTATTCTGGCGGCATACAGAGCCAAAAGTAGGAAAATTGTGCCTGTGCATGTAATCCATATGCGGGATCAGAGTATATTGAGAGTTGAAGATTTAAGTAGCATGGAGCCAAAGAGGGGGAGAGGGGTTACCAGGTGAATGGATCTGATTAAAGATCACAGACGAGCATATATTTTCTTGCTTGAGGTGAGAGCAGGTTTGTCACCTGGGGTGTGGAGGTACATGAACCTCTGGAAGAGTGTGAGAGATAGAAGATTAAGAAGAATTTTTGGGGAGCACTGTACTCCACCCAATTTTGATTATCTACACGTTTTTGGATGATTTCACTGTATAGTTATAATTGAACTTTTGGGTAATAGTTCTGGATCTTCACAAATATTTTTATTTTGAGATAGATGTGCACATGTATTTATTTTGTTGCGCTGCACTATTTTATTTTGTATTGGTATCATAAGGGCGTGGTGATAACACTATAGTAGAAAGAAAAAAATATTGCGCTATCCCAAAGCTTGACAAAAAATTAATGTGAAAGAAAGCAGCTAACACAACAATACTCCCAAATTGCTCGTGCAAACACAGAAAACCAATAAAGTGTAGTGCTAAACAATATAACAAAAATATTACAATGCTGTGAACATATATAATAGTGAGTCCATATAGACATATATAAAATTCATTCAAAATTAGTGAAACTGAAGAAACTGTGCACTTCCACCAGGTAAGTAAAAGGTACTCTTACCAGAGATAAGAGGGATTGGCGCATAGAAGCTGGTCTTAAAGGGACCATCCAATAGACCTCACTGTATGGTTCCAATTCCAACGTTTGCCAAGAACTTAAGGGTCCACAACCAGATACCAGAGGACAATATCCACCGAATAACAGCGTGCCTCAATGAAAAAAGGGTCTACATAGCGTAATACTGTTACCAGTAATACATTTATTAAAAGGTATCACACTTACATGTTAAAAGCATCAATCAAATGATATGGAATTCCAATAGACTGTTTTGGAGCGTAGTACTAGATAGGCAGGTCCACCTCATCCGACGCGTTTCGTCCGCCAGGACTTCAACAGGGGCATGGGTGGCCTGCTCATACCACGCTCAATTTATACTGAAGTAACACTCCATGTAGGAGCCACGCCCCAATTGCTCCGCCCACCGTGAGAGCCACGCCTCACTTCTAGTGGCAATCAGTCATTGGTCGGAGCCCATTGGGCGGGGCCCGCATATTGTGAACACACCATATTTCAAAATGTAGGACACCACTATATTATAATATCTTATGATCCGGTCAGCTCAAAATCCGATCGGATCAGATCCCAATATAGAGTGTACAGCTGGCAACTTATTATACTTAATATACACCATTAGTTAACCTCCTTAGTGGTTATCGGGGTCAATTTTCATTACCAAAAGCAGTAACCCCGAGCCGCACTCGGGATCGCATGGTGGAATCTTCGCCTGGTGCCTCTGGGTTCCGGGCTCCGTTCCCTGTGAGCATTGCTTTGCATGGGGACGGGGCCAGCGGCAAATTCAAAAAGTGCAAAACACATACAGTACACTGTAATCTGTACGATTACGTTACTGTATCTAATCATTTTACATCCCCTTTGTCCAAAGTGCTTTGTCCAGTGCCCTGCATGCACTTTTATATTATATATGCCATTCTTTCTGCCTGGAAACTTGAGAATGTCCATGGCATCCAAAAAGCTTCCCTTTACGTCAAAAGCGTTTTTTGACCAGCTAGAAAATAGCGATAGTAAATAAGAATCATTTGCAAAATAGAGCGATACTGATTTGTGAAAGTGACGACAGCAACAATTCTGCAACTGAGTAAATTTCAGTGTTTTGATTTGATTACATTATTGAATACATTTTATTATTAAAATTATATTCATATTTTGATAATTATTTATAGTTATTTATTATATTATAATTTATGATTTTGTTGTTTCAAACTTTATCATACCTGGGATGTCTACTAGACTCTTGTTTGGACGGATTTAAAGTGTTTGTTAAGCTACTTGTATAAAAAGTTCCCATCCACTCTGTATTATAACAAGAAGTTGCCCTGTGTCTGTATTATAACATATATATACTTCTCTGTATAGATAACACACCTTCTTATTAGAATCAGTTGTCGTTTTTCAGCTTTTCTCTCTCAGCTCAGAATTCCGGAGGGTGGGGCTGAGCACTGCTGCTGACGTCAGCTGGAGAGACAGAGCCGTGCTGTGTTATCTATATAGATAAGAATATCTGAATTCTGATATAACATGGACACAGGGAACTTATTCTTCTACTATAGAGGAAATAGGAGCTTTTAGATTTAATTATGAGAGCAGAGAGGAGAAGCTAAGAGAGGAAGGGGGAGTTGAAAACAAGCACACAGGAGATAGGAGAGCTGGGAGTATCAAAGCCTGCATAGACCACGGGGTTCTCAAGATATGCTATATACAGGGGGAGTCAGTACACAGATGGGGAAAGTCATGACCTGGCATTATCAAACAGATATTTTAGGGAATACAGAGGAATAATTTAAAAAGCAAAAGCACCATGCTGCTAATCGCACATAAAAGAGACAGGAACATCATTTTTTTTGTTGGGTTAACAAACGCTTAGTTTGTTAACCCAAGAATTATTGAGTTATTCCTAAGAATTTATTCCTAAGAATTACAGGCCTACAATATAAAATGCCAAATTCCTATGCAAACAAATGTACTGCTTTGAGACGCAAAAATCTGACATAATGATACCGCCAAGGAGGTTAATATAACTTATTGGAAATTATTTTGTTTAAATTAAAGTAAGTTAGTGGTGGTTGCACTGATTGTATATACAGGGTGGGCCATTTATATGGATACACCTTAATAAAATGGGAATGGTTGGTGATATTAACTTCCTGTTTGTGGCACATTAGTATATGTGAGGGGGGAAACTTTTCAAGATGGGTGGTGAGCATGGCGGCCATTTTGAAGTCGGCCATTTTGAATCCAACTTTTGTTTTTTCAATAGGAAGAGGGTCATGTGACACATCAAACTTATTGGGAATTTCACAAGAAAAACAATTGGTTTTAACGTAACTTTATTCTTTCATGAGTTATTTACAAGTTTCTGACCACTTATAAAATGTGTTCAATGTGCTGCCCATTGTGTTGGATTGTCAATGCTAACCCTGTTCTCCCACTTTTCACACACTGATAGCAACATCGCAGGAGAAATGCTAGCACAGGCTTCCAGTATCCATAGTTTCAGGTGCTGCACATCTCGTATGTTCACAGCATAGACAATTGCCTTCAGATGACCCCAGAGATAAAA
>BLSH010191725.1:49432-79504 GCA_018402905.1 Glandirana rugosa
GTACGACTAAAAGATATAAACCTGCTACATCAGTAGGTGTCGGGTCTAACCCTTAAAGCAAATGGAGCCCACGATCGTCATCATCCAAGAGAATCCTTTCGTCCTGAGCGACGGTTGGTGTCTTTCACACGGTATCCGAACCTCCTCCGGTTTATTGAACCGATGTAATGACCAGCCCCCGACTAGTTCGGAGTCTAGTTATTCTAACTCCGTCAAGTTTTCACCGGGGTTGGATATTTACTTTTCGTTTAAACACGTAAATAACCCTAGTGTCCCATAATGTACACAAAATATGGGTTAAAACGGTGGTAACGTCAAGGGGACTACCTAGACTTCCCATCTCCCAGCCAGTACTAGATGGTCACGAGAACAGGTTGTGCACAAAGGTCCTGCTTCAACATTTGAAATGCCTTCTCTGCAGGATTCCACTAGATCATGACCGACCCTCTACCCTTCAGATCCATCAGGGGAACTGCAATGGTGGCAAAATTGGGTATAAAACACATGTAATACCCTGTGATCCCAATAAATGCACAAATTTGCTTTTCATTTATAGGTTGGGGCCACTTTTGAACTGCCTCAATCTTATTGATCTGAGGCTTGATCAGCCCCCGACCAGTAATGTAGCCAAGTTATTTGGCCTCCTCCAAGCCTATGGCACACTTTCTGTGGTTGGCAGCGAGTCCTGCTTTCCTAAGAGAACCTACTACTGCTAGCACCCGAGGTAAACGAAATTCCCAATCTGGGCTGTGGATGACTACATCGTCCAAATATAGAAAATCAGCATGGTAAGGCAGCGCAAATTTCTTACATCTCTAGTGCCATCATGTGCAAAACAGCTAAATGAGCCCTATTCTGTAATATACAATAACCATATATCAAAATTATAAAACAATCAATGTATATAGTGATCTTGCAATAACCACCATATGACCCCTGCAATCACCCAAAATTTATACAAAATGTGCAAGGCAATTTCCGCTTCAGGAAAAAGCAATAATCAAAAATACCTGTAAAAGAAAAAAATTTTTTTTTATATAAAAATAACAGTCTATTGTGCAATGTGCAAACCAGCAAAGTGTAAAAAAAGCAATGTGCAAACAAAAACATTGTGCAAAAGTTCTTTTGTCTATAGGCTATCCAGTACTCTCACTGGTGACGGTGATTATATATAGTCCCTTAATTTTCGATACCTCGTGTGCACCACTCTTGATCTGTGCGAAAAATGTAAATTATCTTGTGCAGTGGTGACAATTTAAAACACCCAGCGTGATCCTCCACCAAGCTCATTAGGTAAACTCACCAGACAGAATGGCTGGTCACTCTATAGACCAGCAATTACGCTTTGTTTACAGAATCACCAGATCTCCGTTTTTTGTTCTATACTCCACAATTGGCTCACCGCAACATGCGCTGACCATCACATGAAAGGAGAGGAAGGAGGCTCCAATAGTGTAAAACAGTTTCTTTAAAATTTATTGCAATATTAAAAACAATTTTCACTCACATATTATAAGTGTCTGACCCGACACTAGGGATTACTTGTATGTTTTGTTAGCAAATGGCTCCGGCTTGCAACGGGATCCCACAAGCCACGAGCAAACGATTGTGGGTGGCGTGTTCGTCAGCAGACGTCCTGGCTCGGCCCTATGCACGTTTCGTCACATGACATCTGCTAAAACACGCGCCATTTTATGTAAGGGCAGGTCGCTTCCCCACTGCAAGGATAGAGGGCGTTTGCCACACTCATATATAAATACTTTATCTCATTTTATCAAAACACCATCAATTACCCCATTGTTTGTGTATTCAAAACTCAACAATTTCTGATCTTCCTTGTGATTCTTTCGCTTTAGCACATACTGACCGCTTAGTCACGCTTCATTGCTCTGCGGACATGTCTAACTTGAAGCATGCCTCTAGACCACCCTCAATCTATTTCCTATTTTTATTATTTTTTATTTATTCCATTAGATGTTCTAATTGTCTTTTTCCACAGGAAAGAAAAAGAAAGGAATACCACCTCTCTCCTTCCTTCCAAACCCTGTGCAATTAGTATATAGAAAAAAATGTATTATTTTTTTATTATTATTATAAGAAATTAGTACAAAAGGGGAGGGGGCATCTTTTTTATTATTTAATCATGGAATTTCCTTTAAAAAATTGTTAAAAAGCAGTTCAAATCTATATGTTAAGTCCTTGAGGTTGCAAAGAACCCAATTTGTATTCCCACTCTGTTTCTCTTTGGGAGACTTCTTTTTATAAATCAGAGCCCCTCCAATGTTCTGTTATTTTATCAATCAACAATTGAACCCTTTTTTATGTTCTGTACATGTTCATTAATTCGGGTCTTTAGTTTCCTCATGGTTCTACCCACATACTGCATGCGATATGAGCATTCCAGCACATACACCTCGTGGGTAGAATCCCACTAGATCAAGGGTTTAATCTTATAATCCTTTCCATCACTCAAGGAAGAAAAATCCAATCTCTTCCTAGGTGCATTCTTCATGCTTTTACACGCCTTACACCTGTTGCATTAATGAGAGATTATGTTGATCAAAAGGATACACTAATTGACAGATTTATGGAGAAAGGATACCAAAGGACATTTCTTCTTAAAGCTAGGGATGAGATTGGAAAAAGGGATAGACAAATTATGCTGAAAAAGAAGAAACAAAAATCACAAGATAAATATGGACTTCGCTTTATTTCAGATTTCAATAAACAATCGCATAAGGTAGAGAAAATTGTGAAAAAATATTGGCCCATTTTACTGAAAGATGATACTCTAAAAAGAATACTTCCCTCGCAGCCAAAATTAATTTATAAAAAAAATAAGTCGTTACGCAACAAAGTGGTGAAAAATAATATTAATGTGCCCAAAAGAGTAAAGATGTTTGAGGAGATAAGGAGATTTTACAAATGCAACAGGTTTAAGGCTGGATGGACAAAAGAACTTTTGCACATTGTTTTGTTTGCACATTGCTTTTTTGCACAATGCTGGTTTGCACATTGCACAAGAGACTGTTATTTTTATAAAAAAAAAAAAAAAAATCTTTTACAGGTATTTTTTGATTATTGCTTTTTCCGGAAGCGGAAATTGCCTTGCACATTTTGTATAAATTTTGGGTGATTGCAGGGGTCATATGGTGGTTATTGCAAGATCACTATATACATTGATTGATTGGTTTATAATTTTGATATATGGTTGTTGTATATTACACAATAGGGGTCATTTAGCTGTTTTGCACATGATGGCACTAGAGATGTAAGAAATTTGTGCTGCCTTCCCGTGCTGATTTTCTACATTTTACCTCAAGGGACTTAGTTTCTTTGAGTTTGGGCTAGCTGCATTTTCTATATTTACTCATACTGATCAGATTGGCAGTGCCTATCCAGAAAGATTCCTGGGGCACCGTGTACCACACAGACTTTTACATGGTCCAAATAGGCAGCTGCATATTGGCGATGTGGTGTTAAGGTCTTATCCATCATTCTCTGGAATGTGGCAGGAGCACCATGCAAGCCAAAAGGCATCCGCTTACACTGGAAGGACCCTTCGCAGTTTTCTCTTTCGCAGACTCCATTATCTGCCAATAAACTTTAGTCAGATCTAAAGTAGTTATGTACCGGGTACCTCCCAATCTGTCAACAAGCTCATTGACCCGAGGCATTGGATACGCATCAAATTTAGACACGCTTTTAAATTTCCTGAATTTATTACAAAAACGTATAGTTCCATCTGGTGTTGGGGCCAACACTACGGGACTTCACCACTCACTGTGGGACTCCTCTATCACGTCCAGCTCCAACAGGTTTTTTTTTTTTTAATCAAAACTTGTTTATTGAAAGACAAGAGCATTAAATGACTGTAAGACACATTTATCAGGTACAGAGATGGTCAGCCGTAGAGATGCATATATATAGCATGTGAATCCAAGCATAGAAACCAAATATTCAGTCATTTATCACAGTACATATACACTTTTTTAACAAACAAGGGGTAAAATTGGGGGAGGAGCATAACTCCTAAGCTCGTAAAAAGTAGCTGATATTGATACTCCATTGCAAATAATATGGAAAAAGCCCCAAGCCCAGATGAGAACCGGAGAGCAACATACTACAGGGAAGGGGAAAGGGGAAAAAAAGGGAAAAGAAGGGTCATAGCAGGGTCTAGAGCTGTAGTAAACTGTCCAACACTATTTGTGGGGGAGCAAGATTAGGGTCGTCCAGCCAGTTCTGCCATGTATGGTCGAACTTTCCAGCTGCTTTACAATGTTTGTATGCTAATTATTCTCTGAGGAGGAGAGAGTTTACATATGCCATCCATTAGGCTCTTGTGGGTACAGTGGCTGCTATCCAAAAGTGTGCAAGAAGTTTTCTGGCAAGATACAATAGTCTAATAACCATAATATATATACACTTTGGATACATCTCAGCATCCATTGCCCCCCAGTATACACACCAGCAGTATGAATAAGCAGTATGGGGGATTGAGCTACAGTAGAAATGGTCTGTGTAACCTCCGTCCAATATCTTGTGAGTTTTGGGCGGCGCCATATCATATGGATAAAGTCTCCTCTGTGAGCAGAACACTTAGGGCATAGGGGAGAGCCTCTTCTACCCCAGTCATGTAATTGGGCAGGTGTACGGTAGGCTCTGTGCAGTATAAATAGTTGTGACAGTTTATGAGAGGCTGATACCAACACTACTGGGACTGACTCAAGAGCCATGTCCCACTGGTCGCCATCAATGTCTCCTATATCTGTGCTCCAATGAGTTCTAAATCTGAATAGGGCAGGGTTCTGGATTGAGGATACCAATACTGAGTAGGCCCATGATATTAATCCCTTACAATTGTTTTCCTGCAGTATTTCCTGGAGAAGTGGGGACTTAAGTTGTAGATATTGGTAAAATTGCTTCCACGTTAACATGAATTCTCTACATAGGTGCTCAAAGGGTTTAAGGACATCACCTTCATAAATTTGGTTAAAGAAATAAATTCCCCTTTGCCTCCAAACTAAGCAGCCCTGCAGTTTATTTACCTCAGGGTAGCTAGGATTGCATCAAAGGGGGTGAAGTCTAATGGGCCGGTGACGGATAGAATTTTCCTGACTGCCTCCCAAACTTTCTGAAGTAGGAGGGCTGTTGGAGCGGACAGAGGGATACCCGGCAGACAGGACTCCAAATGGGAGCCAGCTGTTAGCAGGGGGTTAGTGTGGAACATCAATTGTACAATAGGATCATCAGTATCCCTGTTACCCCATCCAGTGAGTTGTTGCAGCTGCAAAGCTAAAAAGTACATCTTAGAGTGTGGGACCGCCAGGCCCCCACCGTCCTTGCCAAATTGCAGAGTGGTTAAACTACCTTTTTTCCTAATCAGGTCACAAAATCGGGATTCAATTCGCCTGAACCATTGATTGGGTAGCCACACTGAGGAGTTGTGAAAGATGTACAAAAGCTGGGGTGCCAAGACCATTTTGATCAAATTCATGCACCCCACCACTGATAGTGGGAGCTTACACCCTCCCTTGCATTTAGTAAATTGTTTATCTAGTAGGGGTGTTAGGTTAAGTTTCAGAAATCATCACGCCCAAGTATGTAAATTTATTCATGATGGCAATTTGGGATGCATCAGCTGGCAGAGGGGATTGTATTGGATCAAGGGGCATTATCACAGACTTGGACCAATTTATAGTAAATCCAGAGAATTTACCAAATTCTATAATCAATACCCTTACAGTTTGCAGTGAACGTTCAGTATCTCCAAGATACAGTAGTGCGTCATCTGCAAAAAGTGATAGCTTGTCCTCTAGATGACCTCTTCGGAAACCCATAGGGGTTGATTTACTAAAGCTTGAAAGTGCAAATTTTCGTGCAGCTCCACACAGAAACCAATCAGCTTCAATGTTGTATTGTCAAAGCTTGATTGAACAAGCTGAAGTTCGAAGCTGATTGGCTAGCATGCACAGCTGCACCGGTTTTTGCACTCTCCAGCTTTAGTAAAACAACCCCATAATGTCTTGCTTTTTGCGAATCAACATTGCAAGCGGCTCTACTGCCAATGCAAACAGGACAGGGGAGAGCAGGCACCCTTGACGAGTGCCCCTGTATAACCTAAACAAATCCTAGCTCGGGGGGCAGAGTACAGAACCCGCACCCAATCAATAAAAGTGTTCCCCATGCCGAACAAAGTAAGACTTCCCAGAGGTAGGGCCACTTCACACTGTAAAATGCCTTTGCAGCGTTTAAAGCCAGGGCGGCGCTACCTTCGGGATTATCTGGTGTCTGTAAGTTGAGAAATAAGTGCCTGATGTTATCCACTGTGGAACGAGTTGGGATAAATCCCGATTGGTCACGGTGGACCAAACAACCAACAATCCCTGAAAGGCTGTTGGCAAGAACCAGAGTGAGCAGTTTTACATCTGTATTCAATAAGGATATAGGGCGGTATGAATCTGGGAGCTGTTCATCCTTGCCCAGTTTGAGGATAACCACAATAATAGCTTCCTGCATGGATTCAGGTAGACGGCCCATTTTGGCCGCCTCTCTCAGGGCCTGTAGCAATGGGGGCAGAAGGATAGGCCCATATCTGGAGTATACCTGTGCGGGCAGACCATCGGAACCCAGGGATTTGTTATTTGGTGCATCCCCTAGTGCCTCAGTCAATTCCGTCATGGTGATTGGGGAGTCCAGGGCAGTTCATTCAGCTGTGGAAATCTGAAGGCAGTCCTGTTAAAATATGGCCAGATCTGATGGGGGGGGGTGAGTTTTAGAGGTATATAGATCAGCATAGAACCGCTGAAGCGTATCAAAGATGGTATCAGTGGAGGTACACCACTCGGTGACCTAATTTCTGTGATGACATTAGTGTCCTGCTGTGCCTTAGCAATCATAGCCAACAAGTGGCCAGTATTCTCACCCTCCTCAAAGTAGGTTTGTTGTAAAAAAATACCTTTTTTTCTCTGCTGCTGATAATACCACCTTAGTATACATGGATTGAGCTTCAAGCCACCTATCCCGGTTTGCACAGGTAGGGTCAGATATCATAATTTCCTCTCTGCTTTGCAATTCCTGATGGCCTGTGTTCCCATTCTCTGGACCTGCACTTTATACTAGTAATCTCCTGTGTAATAAGACCTTACAAAAATGCTTTTGCGGAGTCCCATATCACTGTGTCCCTGGCAGAGTGCGCAATAAACCGAAAAAACTCCAACGCACCAGGTATAGGGTCAGATGCAGGGATCAGAGTCAACCAAAATGGATTAACTCTCCATAATGGTTTAGTCGTGGGGGCTACAGTGGCCACACGCGCCCACAATGGAGAGTGTTCCGACAGGAGGCGGGGTTCATATGCTGCGTCTACAACATGTGGAAGCAATACATCATTACCTAGAGCCATGTCAATTCTTGATAAGCCCCCATGTGAGGTAGAATAGCAAGAATAGCATTTGACACCTTTATTGCAGTCCCTCCAGACATCTCTCAGATCCATTTCAGAGGGAAAAGGGGGTTTTACAGGACAGGACTGGTTTATCCCTCATGGTAATGGGTTGCCGAGCAAGCTTCTTCAATGGGTCCGCGGAGAAGGGCGGAGGGATATACATAGCAGCAATAGCTACTAATACACAGAAATCCTTCAAGAGTACACAGCATGAACACATTACCCTCTATCAACCTGCTTCGTCAAACACTTGAACGGGATACCCCTAGCAAGCAGTATACTTATACCTCTTGAAAAAGAGGAATACGTAGAATGTATTTGTATAGGAAATTTGCGAGAGCGAAGCAGGTGGACAGAGTCAGGTCACAAATGCGTCTCCTAGAGACAGACTACATATGGATTCATCCTTGAGAAATATTTGAACAATATGGCCCTTTTAGTACCATCACCCAAACCACGCACGTTCCATGAGAGAATGCGTGAGCCCCTATCAGAGCGAGCAGCCATGGTATTTTTTGACATAGCATGGGGGAGCACTGCAGAGACTCCCCCCTTGTTGCAAGATGTAATCAGAGTAGTAAATTAGCAAGTGAGATATTATTATAAGTGAACATGTACTGATTAACAACAAAACAGTGTAAGGGTGCCACCTCTTGTTCATGGGTGGCATGATTAGTAGTTGAGCAGAGCGGTCTAGACCCATTAGTAAAAAAAAAAAAAAAAAAATGGTAATTGCTAAATTAGAAAAAGAAGGAAAACCATGGCGAGAACAGTAGTCACAGTTCCAGGATGCCATTGCTGAAGAAGTCCACGCCCTGTGCTGGGATGTAACGTGTACATGTACATGCCACCTGTGCAAAAAGACATGCATTTTTTTCAAGTAAGCATTATCACATTGCATTGGTTCATCATTTAGGGTAACAGTTAGCAGCAATATGACCAAACGCATGGCAGCGATAACATTTTGTCTATTCTGTACCCAGTCCTCTAAATGGCCTCATAGACCTTTCTAACCTATTTGGCCAGTCTCTAGATCCTGAGCCCATGGTCTCATCTGTGGCATCAGTCTTGTAATTTTCCCCCAAGCCCTTGAACAGTCTTACCAGATTCTCCGGGCACTTTTTCACCCCTAGAGACATTGGAGTGGGGCACGGATGGATTACACAAGCCCTCGGTAGCAGTATATCTCTCCACCAGGTCCACCAGCTGGTTTGCAGTCAGCATGGCTGACCCACTTCCTCAAAGTGGCAGGGAGCGCCTGTAAATAATGGTCCATGACCACACGCTCCACAATCTTAGGGCCCGGCAAAGTCTCTGGCTGCAGCCATTTCATAGTGAGGTAAATCAAGTCAAACATTTGGGAGCAGGTGGCTTGTCAGTACTGTATGACCACTGATGCATCCATTGAGCCCAGACTGCAATGGTGATGCCCATGCATGCAAGCATCTCGGCTTTCAGTGTCTCATAATCCTGGGCAGCATCTGGTTCCAGGTCATAATAGGCCTTTTAGAGTTCTCCTGTGAGAAATGGTGCTAGCAGTCCTGCCCATTGCTCTTTTTGCCATCCTTTTCGAACAGCAACTCTTTCAAAAGTTGCTAGGTATGCTTCCACATTATCTGCAGGTGTCATCTTCTGCAGGAAATAGCTGGCACGCACCATTTTCTGTTCCACCGGCAAAGGACTTGCAGATCCTTTCTTTAAGTCCACCAGGGCCTCCGCAAACTGGCAATGTATCTCCTGCTGGGCTGCAATGGCCCAGCAATTCACCTCCTGCTGGACTGCAATGGCCTGGCGATCCACCTTCAGCTGCTGCCGCTGGGCTTCTGCAGCCTCTGCAACTTGGTGGTTGGTTTCCTGCTGGGCTGCAGTGGCCTGCGCGACCCGACGATTGGTTTCCTGCTGCATTGCAGTGGCCTGCAGCAGGGCTTTTAACACATCCATCTTTCCACTTGTTTAGGAAGATGCCCAGGGGTAAGCTCAAGGGGGATCACCTTCCCTGGGAAAAAGGCAGTCCAAACGGCAGGTTTTCTTAAAAGCTGACTTGTAGCCAGTTTTATTTCAAAAGGTTGCATGAAAATAAAACAAAACAGAAAATAAATCCTTGCCATCCGGGCTCTTACTAAACATCTTCAGTTTCCCTAAATGAGTGCTGAAGGGCTTCTCCCAGTAATCCACAAAACAAAGACAATGCAAACCTTTTGTTTCAGTCAAGCAAACTTCAGTTCAAGCTCTCTCAGGTTTGATGGATCCAGAGTCCCAGGCCAGAGCAATCATCTGATCCAAAACCGCTTCCTTTATACCATCTGTTGATCGACACAAGTGGACTGCAAAATCTGGTCCGTAACCAACACTGCCAAGGTGGCTGGTAAAACATGGACCAGATTCCACTTTAGTTTCCTGCAAGTGAACGCATGTGAGGTGAAACATAACATCCATCGATCACCTCGCCTTTCATAATGCCGCAATAAAGGAGTTTGAACACAACCATACAAAGGGATGCAATCATTGGCGCCAGTGGTTCTTGCTAGATGACAGCTCAGTCCTCCTACTCCACCTCCAGATTGCTGACAGGACCAGGATCCAGAAATGCACTCACTCTAATGACAGCAGCTAGAACCCGGCTTACATGTGTATCCACCCACTTCCTGTGCTGAGTGTGACACAGTAAGCTAGGACAATTCTAGGTAATGTGTTTCAGTGGTGTGTCCACCTTTCTCAAGGCTATTGGTATCCTCACAAGGAGCTTTCTTAAAGGGTAACTCCACTTTTGTGGGAAAAAAAATAAAAATATACCAAATACAATTGCTACACAAGCCATATGGTAATTATAGTGGTAGTAAATCCTGCCTTGTTTACTTGTACCTACAAGTAAGCCTAAAATAAGGCTTACCTGTAGGTACAGTAAATATCTCCTAAACGAGCACTGTTTAGGAGATATTTAGTATAGTAGCAGCTGATATCACCTGTGCATGCACACTGTGCTCTCCATGGACAGCGTGCCAGAGAGCCGTTCCGTGGCCGTGACTCCTGCGTGCATTCATGGGAGTGACGTCATCGCAGCTCGGCCAGTCGAACAGCAGCCATTTTGCCTTCCCCTAGTCAAAGCACCTCCCCCACAGTGAGTATGCATAACCTGAGCACACAGTTAACCCTTTGATCGCCCCGATGTTAATCCCTTCCCAGCCAGTGTCATAGTACAGTGAGTGTATATTTTTAGCACTGATCACTGTATTAGCGTCACTGGTCCCCAAAAAGTGTCAGTTAGGTGTCCAATTTGTCCGTTGCAATATTGCAGTCCCGCTATAAGTCACTGATCCCAATTACAAGTAAAAAAATATAAATAAAAATATCCTATAGTTTGTAGATGATATAACTTTTGCACTCACCAATCAATATATGCTTGTAGCAGAATACATATTGGCCTAAACTGATGAAGAAATTCGATTTTTTTACATTTTTATTGGGTATTTTTTATAGCTGAAAGGAAAACATTTTTTTTTTCAAAAATCTTTGTTTATAGCACAAAAAATTAAAAACTGCAGAGGTGATCAAATACCACCAAAAGAAAATCTCTATTTGTGGGGAGAAAAAAAAAAGGACAAAAATTATTTGGGTACAGCGTTACAGGACCACGCAATTGTCAGTTAAAGTAATGCAGTGCTGTATTGCAAAAAATGGTCTGGTCATGAAGGGGGTAAACCTTCGGAGGTCAAGTGGTTAATGGTACTAACATGGACAACACATGAATAGTCTAAAAATATTCCTTTTATTACTATAAACAGATAAAACCTACACAATGTTGTGTCAAATCAAAGTCACTAAAACCTCTCTCTATTTAATGGATAATTGCATAGCATAGGGATACCAAAGGCTGATTCTCATGGTCTATCACAGAGTTTATCCGTATTTTCTCAACATGTTTTGTGGCAATATCTGCTTCCTCAGGAATATTTTAGAGAGCAAAAAGATAAAGTGCAATATGGATAATTAATGTTTGGACATCAAGATCCAGGTATGGAGTTGTGTAAAAGCTGTAAAAGCACCCATGGAGGTTAACAGCATGTGGAACGCCAAAGAGGCACGTCTCTCTCAGTGGGTATGGGAACATGAATGCTGCCTATTAGGTTTAAAATGTTTGATAAGAGACCCCGAGTAAACAACTAAAAAAACAAAACTTTAAAGAGGAAGTAAACCCAGATGGGGTTTACTTCCTCTATGTCCCCTGTAAAGTAGAAACATAATGGGCTACTATGCATCACATAGTAGCCCATTATGTGCCACTTACCTGCAAACGAATGTCCAAAAAGTAAGCCACTGCCTCCATCTATAACTGGTCTGTATGGTAAGGCACATTGGAGGGCATCAGATAGACAAAAAACAGCCAAGGAAATAATCCAAGGAAAAACCAAGCTCACTTACCGACCAGCTCAAAACCATCCAAATTGACCTGTCTAACAGTATGCGTTAAAAAGCAGGGGATTGGTTACGCACATTAGCTAATGCATGTGTAAGCTGGAGGGCCCCATCAAGGCTCCCTGCATCCTCCAGACCTATCTCTAACTGATGAGAGACTCCACAGTGGAAGCACATGCATCTTAATGAGATAGATGAAGTCAGATGGCCTGGAGGTAGCCCAACCCTCCTTAAAGGTATAGGGACGCACCGAACAGCCAGCAGGTAGCAAAATAACTGCACCTGCTGGGTGTTCAGTGCATCCCTATACCTTTAAGGAGGGTTGGGCTACCTCCAGGCCATCTGCCTTCATCTATCTCATCAAAATGCATGTGCTTCCACTGTGGAGTCTCTCATCAGTTAGAGATAGGTCTGGAGGAAGCAGGGAGCCTTGACGGGGCCCTCCAGCTTACACATGCATTAGCTAATGTGTGTAACCAATCCCCTGCTTTTTAACGCATACTGTTAGATAGGTCAATTTGGATGGTTTCGAGCTGGTCATTAAGTGAGCTTGGTTTTTCCTTGGATTATTTCCTTGGCTGTGTTTTGTCTATCTAATGCCCTCCAATGCTCCTTACCACACAGACCAGTTATAGATGGAGGCAGTGGCTTACTTTTTGGACATTTGATTTTGGTCAGGGAAATGCATTAACACCTTTGCAGTTATTTTGCTACCTGCTGGGTGTTCAGTGCGTCCCTATACCTTTAAGCAGGGTTCGGCTACCTCCAGGCCATCTGCCTTCATCTATCTCATCAAGATGCATGTGCTTCCACTGTGGAGTCTCTCATCAGTTAGAGATAGGTCTGGAGGACGCAGGGAGCCTTGACGGGGCCCTCCAGCTTACACATGCATTAGCTAATGTGTGTAACCAATCCCCTGCTTTTTAATGCATACTGTTAGACAGGTAAATTTGGATGGTTTTGAGCTGGTCGGTAAGTGAGCTTGGTTTTTCTTTGGATTATTTCCATGGCTGTTTTTTGTCTACCTGCAAGCGAAGCCTGCGACGTCCAGCGATGTCCCCTCTGCTGGCGGCATCCATCTTCTGCCCCTCTTCCTTCCAGGGCAGCGACTCCGGCGCTGTGACTGGCTGGAGTCGCGTGACATCACTCCCGTGCATGCATGTGGGAGCCGCCAGTCACGGCACGGTCGCAGTGGAGGGACGGCACGCAGCCCGTTCCTTCACTGCGCATGTGCCGACATAACGTCGGCACAGCTTCAACACTGTATATCTCCTGAACCGTGCATGTTTGGGAGATATGCAGGGCGCCTACAGGTAAGCCTGTGACTGGCCAGAGTCGTGAGACGTCACTCCCGCGCATGCATGCGGGAGCCGCCAGTAGGGTTGCCACATCATCCCTTTAATCCAGGGCACATAATAATTACCCAGGCTGTGTGGCTGATTAAGATTAAGGTTAATTAAACTCACTTGGTGCCTTATCTGCATTAAATTAGCCACAAAACCTGGGTAATTCATATGTGTCCTGTATTAAAGGGATGATGTGGCAACCCTAGCCGCCAGTCACGGCACGGTCGCTGTGGAGGAACGGCATGATGTCGGCACAGCTTCAACACTGCATATCTCCTGAACCGTGCAGGTTTGGGAGATATGCAGGGCACCTACAGGTAAGCCTGATCATAGGCTTACCTGTAGGTTAAAGTGGTTGTCACAAGTTGACAACCACTTTAACTTTGCATTTTAATACACACCACATCAAGGTTCTATAGATCTTAACCACTTCAGCCCCCAAAGGATTTCCCACTGGAGAACTTTTTGCGATTGGGCACTGCGTTGCTTTAACTGACAATTGCACGGTCATGCGACGTTGTACCCAAACAAAAATTTGCGTCCTTTTTTCCGACAAATAGAGCTTTCTTTTGGTGGTATTTGCTAAAATACAAATCAAAAAAATATATATAAAAAAAACAAAAAATTATTCATCGGTTTTGGCCGATTTATGTTCTTCCTCATATTTTTCAAATATGTATAGATAGAGCTGCTGAGCATAGGGTAGTGAGCTATGTACTTAGAGTCTTGAGTATTGCTGTGTCACTGGACATAATGTGACTTTGCCGACATCTTAACAGACTCAGATATTGTTGAGGGACCAGAACATAAAGTAACTAGATCGACTTCTTATCTATATCAAATGGTTTGTTTCCATTTCCTCATTTATCCCATTGGGAACCAGAGTATTAAGGCGGAAGATCCAATATGCTTCTTTTTTGCATAGTAGGGCAAATTTCTCATTGGCAGATAGTTTGGGATCGGATATGTACTCAATGGCTAGTACTTCCAACTTTGTGAAGTCTTTGTTATGATATTGTAAAAAATGTCGTGGGACACTGAACTTGTCACATCCACCTTTGATGAAGTTCCTGTGTTCCCCTACTCTTTTGCGTAGGGTGCGTTGCAGGGGCATCTTAAAACATAGACTACAAATTGGGTAGAGCAAGTGATAAATTGTTTTATATAATATCTGTGACCTTCTCGATCAGTAAAATTTGTGGTGCCATGATTGATAGGTTGGCATGTTAGACATCTTCTTTTCCGACATTGGAATATTCTGACTCGATTGTCGAAATATGTGCGTATGTCAGAAGTGTGTGTTTTTTTACGTGATTTCAATTTACTGGGGGTTTAGACATTAATGGCTGTGTGTTGAGTTATTTTGATGGGACAGCAAATTTACACTGTTATACAAGCTGTACACTCACTACTTTACATTGTAGCTGTCATGTAACCAGCAAACATTTATGTCTCATCTGTTACCTACCTTTGCTGCATGTGTCCAGTTAAAGGCCTCCCTCACCGGTGTGCTTTAGTAGGCCCTCCTCAGCTGGTCTCCACACCAGACCTTAATTGGAAACAGGATATAACACCTGGCAGTGCAAGGCTGCATTGCTGATCAACATTTGTCTTTTTTGGCTTGTGTGTGGTTGTCCCTTTTGTTTGCTCTGAGTCTTATCCGTGTTCCGATCTTTGGCTTGTCTGACTATCCCTGCCTGCCTGATACCTCGATCTTCGGCTTGTTCTCAGTTTCGCATGCCTGCTTGTAGCCTTGACCCTTTGCTATTCCTCTGACTATTCTGTGCTGCTGCTTCCTCTCTTCCACCTGTAGCCAGGCCGAGCGTGAGCTAGGGGACTCCGGGGGCCGCAACCTGGATCCAGTTGCAGCCAAACCCATCCTCACCACTAGAGGCTCTGATGAACACCCATTGGCTCTTAGATTCCGCACCCTGGGGAAATCGATGCACTAGCTCCCTGTGTTTCAGTGTCCGTGCTCCAGGGGGCCCTCTCCCCATAGCAGCCGGAACTCTTAGCAGCAGTCAGCCATAGGCTCACAGCCTTGTGGTGCGCTACACAATCCTTGGTGCGGTTCACACTCCAGTGGTGTGTACCTGTCACCAACCCTCAGGAGTTGTGACAGTAGCAAAGTGTCATTTCTTCAATGTTGTCATATAAGAAGATATAATAAAAGATTTACAGAAATGTAAGCGGTGTACTCACGTGTGAGATACTGTACATATAAAAGCCATTAATATAGGGTAAAAAAGGGCTGCACCCATAAAGTATTATGTGGAGCCATGGGTAAATGGAGTGCATCTTGCCTTATACGCAGGCAAGTGTAGTAAATCAGTCCACAACAAGGGGTCACTGGTACCAAAGATATGATTCAGAGTTGATGACAAAAGGTACAAAACAGCCTAGGTTTGAAATTGATACCTATGTGAAACACAGCAAATGTCCATGAGAATCAAAACTCTAGCTCCACAAAAATATGCCACAGAATAGCATCACCACAGCTCAGCTTATGGATCACCAAATAGAAAGAGGCAACATGTCCCTCACCAATTCATCAGCAACAGGACACACAGACAGTACCCCCTTATATAGGGCTCCTGCCCGGCAATGCCCCCTTGCCGTGGATGGCGGCTGATGTCATCAGACCCGATGGGATTCATGTGCCTCTTGCTTTAGTGCATTCCACATGATGTTAACCTCCATGGGTGATGGGTAAGCTTATACACAACATTGTACCTGGATCTTCATGTCCAAACATATTATCCACATTGTACTTTATCTTCTCTATTATGATTGTCAGTGTTTCCTTATAGATCATTTTTGCGCTCTAAAATACTGCTGAGGAAGCAGACATTGCCACGAAACATGTTGAGAAAATACAGATAAACTCCATTTGATAGACCATGAGAATCAGCTTTTGCAATCATTATGTAACCATCTACTAAATAGGGAGCGGTTTTAGTACCTTTGATTTGGCACAACATTGTGTATGTTTCATCTGATTGTTCTAATAAAATAATATTTTTAGACTATTCATATGTTATTGTCCATGTGAGTACTAATAAAGTTCAAACAGCTTCTAAACTCAAATTTTCTAAGGAATGTTTGTACTAGACACAAAAGTAGGCCAAGCAACTTCCCGCACTTATGCACTGTGGAGAGTGGAGTGGAGAGTGCAGAGAGGAGAAAATACATCTTGGTGTGCTTTCAGGGTGGCCTTGTATGAGGACTGAAGTTGAGTTACTGCAATTTCCATCTACAATATATACAGTACAAAGGAAGGCTGTACCCTCCAGAGCTTTCTCAATGGGTCACCTCCAATGCCAAGGTTAAATGACGGTGTGTGCACTGATATTCTGTTCTTGGAGCCTGATACAAGTGAACATCCTTGTGGTGAGTGACCACTTCACCTTTTATGCCTAGGCTTTCCTGGTGAAAAACTGCTTGAACTGGTGCCAAAATTCTTTGGCTATTATGGACTGCTTCAAACTATCCATTTAGATCAAGGCAGGGACTTTGAAAATAGACTTATTAAGCAGATGCTAGACCTGTTGGGGATTCAGAAGTCAGGGACAATCCCCCATCATCCACAAGGGGACCCACAGTCAGCACAGTTAAATCACACTCTCCTTAACATGCTTGGGACTTTCACTAGAGAAAAGAAACAGCATTTGAGGAGATACATTTCAGTAGTTGTACATGCCTACAACAGTACAGAAAACTATATGACCTGGTACTATCCCTATATTTTCCACTTTAGGAGAAAGGCCCGACTGCCAATGAGTTTGGTCTTCAGCATCATCATTGATCAATTGCGACCCACAAAGACTATGTGGACCAACTCAGGAAACCACCTGAAACTACACCTTACCTCTCTTTGAGAACCCCAAGGTCCATCAACCAAACTTCATGTATGAGTCAAAGTAGAAATAGAAACAGATGGAGACATCTGTTGAAAAGGCCAGTAAGGCAGAAGTACTTGCCCCATAACCCTTTGAGTAATGGAGCCTTCTACTTTAAACACATTTGAGCCCAGAGAACAGAGGGTCAAAAGACTGATTCATATCCCTAAAAGTCTAACCTATGAATCACAAGTATACAGTTCTAAAGGAGGTCATTGCCTCTGTGTACAGATTCTCTGATAAGTAGATACATCCAATTATGGTGCCAATGGATGCTACCTCTGGCCCATGATACCACAGCAAAGAAAAGATATACCTGTGCTCAAATCCCAAATATTATATGATACCACAGTCATGTGTAGATTAGAGAAATGGGGTACTTTCTGCTGTCAACATCAGAGGTGTGTGACTCTGCAAAACTGAAAGTTGGAGATATGCAGGCTGTCGGGCTGCACCAGGGAAGTACTGTTTGCAGTGTGTTTCGCATTTATTATTATAAAGGTTTTCTATAGTGCCAACAGTTTGCCCTGCGCTCACACTTACAATCACTTTGTTCATGCAGGGAATTCACTTTTGATATGCGTGATGGGGCTTTAGAAAGCTAAATGCCATTCAGTCGGAGTGCACTTTTAGTACCACTGTCCTCCACCCCTTGAGTGGTGCTTACTTGGTTAAAGAGGGGTGAAGATGGACGCTTCCTACTGCAGGCATAGATTGCAGGTAAGTGGCACATAATAGGCTAGTATGCAATGCATACTAGTCTATTATGCTTTTACTTTGCATGGTAATAAAGAGGAAGTAAACCCATCAGGGTTTCCTTTTTTTTTAATTTAATTTGGTTTTCGTTTAGTTTATTAATTCCACATTAATTGACCGATTCAAATTCTGTGTGAAGAATAGCTGGTTGTTAAGCTGCAAGCTGGGAAGCTGGCCACCGCATCCTTAACAGTGTTGCCAACAGTCCATAAATTTACGGGAAGCCTGTAAAAACGGGGCATTTTTCAGCCGCCCGTAAAAGTCTGTAGCAGCCGAAAAGTGCCAGTAAAAATGGCGTTGAGTGGCTCAGGTTAGGACTGTGCAATTCCTAGAAGATCTGGTCCTGAGCCGAGTTCAACCACTCCTGCTGCCAGTCAGTGCCTCTGCCCAGTCCACCCGCTGCGCAAATGTGATGTCACGCTGGTCGACAGATGTGTGACTGTCCGACTTGTCACTTGAACCGGAGCGGAGCAATGCAATGGATACTGGAGTCTGGACTCCAGATGGATCCTGTTTCCTGCCTGCCTCCCTGGCTGAGCCTGCTGCAGTCCACCCACCCATCCTGGTGAGTCGGTGCAGATTCAAGAAGATTCAAACAATAAAAGGAAATTTGAACCCAAGGGCGCTTGTGTGCAGTGTTGCCCACTGTCAGTTTTTAACACCAAAGTAAAAAACAGCAATATTGTCTTTGTTGAAATTGGTAAAAAACAGGACCAGCCTGGGTTACTATAAAAAAGTAGAAAGTTTATTGAAGACTTACATATAAAACCATGGCAGGCTTGGGAAGGAGCCGGGATGCTCGTTGCTATACAGGCTGGTTGACAGTCCTCCCTGGTGGAACCGGAGGTTTCCCTGGGCTATAGTGATGCGTGATCCGGAAGGAGATCGAGCCACAGTGTCCTCACAGAGCCACTGGAGATGGTGTGGGCTGTGCAATGGAGGCGACGTCTGCCTCACTAGTATGCAGAGACCAAAGCAGGGAGGGGCTGCAGCAAGAGCTCTCACTGTTCCCTCTTCCCTGTGGACCTACCAGGGAGGACTGTCAACCAGCCTGTATAGCAACGAGCATCCCGGCTCCTTCCCAAGCCTGCCATGGTTTTTCGGGTTCAGCAGACGGCGTGAGATGGATCTATATCGGGGGACATGCTTTATATTTTATAAATAGACAATTTTTCCTCCAAAAAGGGATTTTAAAAGCAACAGAGCCCCCGCCAGCTCCGTGGGGACAGGACGGGGGCTCCGTGCGGACAGTGTGCTGCTTGTCGTGGCTACTCTGTTTACAGCATCTCCTTCTTGACTTTAGGAAATTTGGATGTGGTGGTTTTCCCTGTCTCCCTGGTTGCTGAGACATTGTTGGGGATGGATTCCCTGCGTTGGAGGTTTGGATGTGCCCTTTACTGGCTTCCCTACCCACCATCTCTACAATTCATTATTGTTTCCCTATATATATATATCCACAGTTACTCTGTTCCAGCCAATCTTCGTTTTAGATCATTTTTGATCTTTTACCAGCGGTCTGTATATGCACATCTTATATTCCACTTCTCTCCATCGTCTCATCCTATGGTCAATCAGGCTGTGTTGGGGTTTTTCCTCTCTGCCCCACGAGATGCAAATCCCTCCTCTTAGTTGAGATCATCCCTGAAGAGCTGTTATTTTCTGCCTCAGAAAATCTTGAAACTTGTGGGATGCTCTCCAGTCTTACCATCTCAGGAGGCTCCTCTCTCATACATCCAGCCCATGTCAACATTGTTTTAGGTTTTGTACTATGTATACCTACAGTATGTATCCCTGCTGTCAATAATTTTTTATTGCTAACTAGAACCTTGTCTGTTTAGGGCCCCTTTTTGTACCATGCAAATCCTTTTTTACTTTCTAAATAAAATGCTCTGGTTTGCATAATAATCTTGGTCCGTTCTTGCCTTTAAAATCCCTTTTTGGAGGAAAAATTTTCTGTCTGTGTCTATACCCTGGGATGATGACATAGTTCTAGTCTTTCGCAACAAAATTTTCATTTTATATTTTTTAATAAAGAGCCATCCCTGCCCCAAAGCACCCCCCCATGTCGAGGGCATGTGGCCTGGTATAGTTCAGGATTTTTTCTGAATTTCCTATTGCTGGCATTGTTTTGTTTACATTTCAGCTGTCAATGGGGAAGCCAGCTGATGACTCGTCAAGGACGTGGCGGTCGACTTCACGGCCTGCTGCTTAACCAGCCATTCTTCACACAGAATTCTTATCAATCAATCGGTTTCGTTCGGAAAATTTGGAATTTGTTATAAAACTAATTTTAAAGAATTTCAAAGAATTTCAAAGAAATGCATTACTTTTCCATTCGGAGATTTGGATACATCTTAATAGCCAAAAATTTGTCTGAATTTGCATTCGGACTGAAACAAATTGCACATGTATAGAGGTAACCCCCCTGCAACTCTAAATTTGGGTTTCCTTGGACCCTACTGTAAATAATGTACAGAACCATTTTTGCCACGGTTTTTGAGATAGTCATTTTATCGTTTGACTGTGATAGTGGTCAAGCTATTGACATTTAAACTATTACATATTCTTAACAAGCAGTCAATGAACTAAAAAACTCATGGACCTCTGTAGCTGCAAGCAATGTGTAGCAAATTTATCCCCATGCCCCATTTACAGCTGAACAGTTTGTAGCTTGAAGCTTCCTGATGAACTGTCCAGCTGAACAGTGTCTGCATCCAATTAGATGCAGGCACCATTTGGGTTTTTTTGAAAGCTAGCATGGCTGGCTGTCAAAATACAATAGCCATAGCAGGAGATTTGTCTGTGCTGTGTAGCTTGGATTCAGGAATCTGTTAGATTTTCATTCTGCCAGCTGAATGACATCACTGCCAGTAGTGGAATACAAAGCGTTGAAGCCACTGAATCAAACAGAAAACAAACATTTTAAGTAGAGGGTCAGCAACAGCAGCCAATAGATTTCTTTCAGATCAGGCTTTCTTGAACTGAAAATCACCCGTCAAAAAACAGCTGCTACCAGTATGTGCTGTTGTGAGCAAAAAAGAAAATAACTGTCACTCATAATATAATTTCATGTAGTTTAATATTTCAATAACATACATACAGAATATTGCATAAAAGACATTTATATTTGCACAAAAAATGAAAAACTGTAGAGAACACAATATTTTAGACCAACTGAGGCTGCTCACCATCATTTTCACATTCACAATTTTTCACAGGACAATCCCAATTCTTCAGTTCAGGAAGGATCATCATTTACTAAGAATTGGTGTGATTTCTCGAAAAGTATGGAAGCAACAAACACGATGGAAAACACTCCAATGTGAATGGGGTCAAACACTAGAAAGCATGTTAAGGGTTTTGTGAACTTCCTATTCACTTGTGCTTAGGGGTGATGGGGCGTCTCTTGCGTCCATCAGATTTCAAGTACTCGCTCAGTTTTGGTCGCTTGAGAATTCGCTCCAGATAGGCTGATAGTAGTGAAAAAGCAGAAAGGCATGTTGGAGAAACATCTAGATTGCACTGCAGAGTATCCACTAAGTGATAGTCAGCATATGTAATCTGTAGAAACAAAAAATGTAATTTTGATGAAAAGTAGGCCAGGGTCCTAGAAGACTGATTTATTTACACACTCTAGTTAAAACCCAAATAAAAACTGCTTTGTTACCGTGATACACTTTTTAAAAAAGAAATAAAATCAGATAAGTGATAAAACAACATCTATTTGCTATAGAAGATGGTTTTTCAGCCTTACAACCAAACATTAGGACTTAGTAGGAGTCCAAATATATGTAATTTTTACAGACATTCTGGTTCTGTGGTGTCAAATAGACCCAACTCTCTGATAAAGTCTGGGAGGTTCAAGATACAGACAAGGCTGGCCAATTATTCTTCACTTCCAGAGAAATTTGTAGATCCACTACTTAGTCTAAGAACAGTTATACTTACCCCATTTCCTACCAAAAACTTGGTGCCATTGGCATTTTTTGACAGAATCTTTTCAAAATAACCCAACTGATTAGACAATTCCTCCAGGTACTTATCCTTGTTTGCCTCCTGCAAGAACATGTGAAATATTAATTATAATATATACCTACTTTATATTTTTGCAGCTCTTTTACGGTTTCATGGTAACTGAGTATTTTTCAGATATGTTAAGCTGACCTTGCTAAGGAAGTTGCTCTAAAAACAATTTCCGCAGACTGGTTGTTTGTGTTACCATCTCAGGGAAATTATAGTACTTCCCGTATCATAGCCCTCTTGCCCTTACAACAGGGATGTGTGCTCTTGGATTGTGTCAGCAGAGTGATTACCAAGGCCTTTTAATTATGATTCATTTGCCCACATATAGGGATCTCATACACATAACTGCACTACATGCATCTTAAAACACATCTCCAACCAAACATGTTTTTAGACCATTCAGAAAATGAGGCATATGCTCAGTTTCTGCTATCTGTAGCCACTTTGAGGAAGCGTCCTCATTTAATGTTCTGGTGACATATTGTTGCCATGATAGGTAGGGAGGGGAAAATCTGCAATGGAAACACTTCAATAAAACACTAATCCTTAGTGGAAGACAAGAACCCTGACAACCTTTTATTGTTGTTTGTGTCCTCACTGTAGATTTTCCTTCATCTTCTGTCTTTTTGATAGTCACCAGGACATAACGTGAAAAGAAATCTACTCAAGACCTCAGGCAGCATTAAACACCTTACATAGGTTCTAACTTGCTTTCCCAATGTAGCCACAACTGGTAAAAAATATGGCTGGAGTTAGTGTTACCATCCACATTCCCCTATGAATAGGGTCCCAGTTCTAATGCTTTCAAATAAATAATTCCTGATGCATGCAGACGACACTTACTGCATCCAGGTACAACATTGTCACCCTTTCCTGCACATTGAGTTGTGCTCTAAGCCAGTGCTTCTCAACCTTTATTTAGTCAAGATACCCTTTAAAATTATAGACAATCTCAAGGCACTCTCCAAAATTATGGACAGTCTTGAGGTGCCCTATTCTAAAATGTATAAACGACAGAAAAAAAAAAAAAGGTACAAAGTACAAAGGTAAAACTAGATTTTTTTAGGAAATAAAATAAAATCGAATCCGGTTTTATTCACAGTTCATTACAAAACTAAGGGACCAATTGATAAAATGAAGCAAATGCTGATATTTGACCGCTGTTATAATCTGATGGTTTATTTACTACTGCAGCCTGCATTTTTTAGCCCATTCATAGAATACAGACTACAGAATCCCAACTACTCACTGCCTAAGCCAGATTTTGCCAAACATTTCAGTACAAGGGTCACATCATACAAATATTCATAGGCTAAAAATCCCGCCTACATCTGTGTCCCCATCAGAGTTCCCCCTTCTATCAGGGTCTCCATTAGAGCCCCCCCTTACATAAGAAGTGGAGACCATAGGCAGCCTCTGCTGACCCGAATTCTCAATTTGTGTACATTGAGGATACGCCAATGACCCTATTTGTGAGCCAGATAAAATCTTGTAGTTGGCTGAATGAGGCCTGTGGGCCATAGATTGTAGACAACTGGCTTAAAGCAGCACAGAGAACCTTTTGGGTGGAGGAGATCCATTTTTCCTTATTTTTATTGTACTCTTGACAACTTCTGAGTTTAGCTCTAACTGCTAATTTATATGAAAAGAACCATGAATGTGTGGCCCTTTTGATCCTTCTGCTAGCAGTCAGTCATGCTGTACTGAGGCACACAATTTATGCTAGAAATTCTATAAAACTATACCTCAGAACCGCAGAGTTTAAAGGTCAGAGTGCTAACCATTAAAAATGCTCACCTAAAACATGCAGTAGAGAATTTATCATGAAAAATGTTTAAGCACGATTCAACACCACCTGTCTCCATCTCCCAGAAGACCATTGCCCAGCCACTGTCACATTACTAGCATGCACATTGGTTGCTGGACAGCAAAGCCCCCTCCTTTATTTCTGGCCAGCAGCGGCACTTACCTTGGACTGTGATGCTGACAGCAGGTCAGTGCTGCCTATCTTCTCTTCTTCTTTAGGTTCTGTATTTAAAAATCACAAGCCCCGGCTCTGGGCTTGTGATAGGACTAACTACAATGGAAACTGCACTCTGTTACCGTGACAATGGATTCTAAACCATACCTGGCTTGTGCCCGGGTTACCCCATTGTCTGCTGCCTACCCTGATCTCAGTTCATCTCTAATTATACTACTGTCTGCCACATGTTCTGCTACTGGCTGCCACATACCCTGCAACATCAGTCTGTGCCAAATTCCTGAGGACCATTAGGTACCCCTCAGTATGGTGTGCTTCTTGACCAGAGACCATAAAACTGTATTGAGCCCCGGGGCATCCAAGTAACACGTAGCCTGCTTGGCTTAAGGGAACAGAGTTTGCTACACTAGCAATATTCTCTGACCTCTGGTTCTGGAGCAGATATTACAAACACAACTGACATCACAGTCATCTTGTTCATTTCATGGCATTTAGTGGGACATACGTACATTCTCTATAAACAAAAACTTATAGTATTTCATTCTGAGATCCTCTACTCCATCATTCACCATTTCAGCAATTGTTTTCTCCTGCTCATTGCTGCCAGCGACCCCTGCAAGAAATAAAACATCCATTTAAACTGTTCATTACACAAAATTCATTTTTGCTTGTCAGTTCAAAATAGTGGGGAAAGTATGTATAGTAACCCATAACCGCTAACCAGAAAGCAATGTTTATTAGCTTTACTACTGTCAGTAAATTAAAAGTGCCTGAAGCTGGCATTTAACAGTGTAAGAAAGGTTCTGAGCTGTGCAAGGTTTGCCGTTTTAGGTGCATAGGTTAACCCAAGGAGATATCTAGTATCGGAACCTTGTCAGTTTGTAAGTGTGAGGGGTGATTAAAATTGTGTGGTAGGGATACAAAAAGTGTGCACATCTTTGCATTCACAAACAACCTTTACCCAAACTTCTACCAGTCCTGGCAGCAATGGCTTACTCTTTGCAGCATAGAGTTATACGTATTGGATATAGGGATGGGCCCAACAGCCCCCCCCCCCATTTGGTTTGCACCAGAACATGCGAACGGGCAAAAAATTTGTGCGAACAGTCGAACACCGTTAAAGTCTATGGGACCCGAACACGAAAAATCAAAAGTGCTCATTTTAAAGGCGCATATGCAAATTAATGGCATAAAAAGTGTATGGGGACCCGGGTCCTGCCCTAGGGGAGATGTATCAATGCAAAAAAAAATTTTTAAATTGATTGTTTTTTCCAGGAGCAGTGATTTTAATAATGCTTAAAGTGAAACAATAAAAATTAAATATTCCTTTAAATATGCCGGGGGGGGGGGGGGTCCCCTTAGTCTGCCTGTAAAAGGGCACACTTCTGTGATGTTTAGAACAGTGCCAGAGCAAAATGACATTTGTACAGGAAAAAATGAAATTTAAAACGAATCACGGCTGTAATGTATTGCTGGCTCCCAGCAATATAGAAAAAAAAAAAACAAAACACACCCACTGAAAAAAATTGCGTAGGGTCCCCCCTCCAGTCCATACCTTCCTGTCTGGTGTAGATTTTAAGGGGAACCCCGCGCCAAATTAAAAAAAAAAAAAAAAAAAAAAAAACTTGACATGGGGTTCCCCCTGAAATCCAAACCAGACCCTTATCTGAGCATGCAACCTGGCCTGGCAGGATGGGGGGGGGGGGGGGTACCAGGCTACATGCATGGGGACAAGAGCCTCTTCCCCACAACCCAGGGATGTGGGCAGGGGGCTTATCGGAATCTGGAAGCCCCCTTTGATAAAGGAACCCCCAGATAGCGCCCCCCCCCATGTAGGTTAGTATCGGGTACGTCGTACCCCTACCAATTCGCCAAAAAGTGTCAAAAAAAAAAAAAAAAAAAAAAAAAAAAAAAAAAACAGGAGACAATTACATTGCCAAATCGCGGCACGCGACGGGCCCGAAAAAAAAGAAAAAAGCCGCAACAGCTCCTCCTCCATGGGAGGGCTCCCGCTGACTGAGTGCTTTTTGCTTTGACAGTTTATTTATATGGAAGGGCAGAGCCACCCAGTGATGTAAGCGCGTGACCCACCCCTCAGATGTCCCATGCCAGAAAGGGCAGGGTCGCTTGCTTACGTCGCCAGGTAGCCCTGCCATATCAACTGTCAAAGCAAAAAGCGTGGAGATGACTGGAGCCCTCCCAACGGGGGGGGGGGGGGGGGGGGTGTGCACGCCATCTGCATGCAATGCCTTATTGGGCACTCTGCTGCAGCGAAGTCGCTGCGAACGCCTATAATTGTCTAAATTCAACGAGCGAGCGAGCCGCGGGCCCATCCCTAATTGGATATGTTTGTACTATACTATTCTACAAATGTACCTTTCAATCCATTCATGCTGAACCTTGGCAATGGTTAATTACACATGTTCAAGGTTTTGTTGCGCTTGTATTGCTTTGAGGTCCAATGGTCTCCTCAATCCTTTGACTTAGACTTTGTCCTTCTGGTGTACTCAAACTTCATGCAGATTACCAATTGGATTCATTTTCTTTTAAATTTCATCTTCTCTCTGTATTTACCTTCTGCGTATGATGGAATATTAAATGAATACAAAACCGTTGAAAATGTGGGCGCGTAGGTTATATTGACTTTTATGACTTATTCTGCATTAATCTTGACTCAACTTATAGAATGGTTCTTACCCTCCCAGACAACGGTCTGGGGCTCAATAGAATCATCATATAGTCCTCATTACTCTTTATCATGGCTAGTCAGTGCCCAACTAGGGGCACAGGTCCCGTCCTTCATACCCCCAACACCCGGTCTTGGAAACGGCTGCTCCAACAAGCTCAAACATAGCCAAACACTATCTTGAAGATCCCGTTATCGGCACTAGCTCCTTTCATAGCCCAAATATCCTTCACGTCCTGGATCAAAAAAGGGTTAACCATAGTTCACAACCTATACACTGGAAACTCTTGAAACCTTTCCTTCTCTTCAAACAAGAATTTATTCTCCCACAACTTACCAACTGTGAGGGATTACCTCTAGTGGGGATTACCTTTCCAAGAAAAAGGCAGTGGAGACAGCAGTTTCTTCAAATCTGGCTTGCAGCCAGGTTTATTGGCAAAAAGTTTGCATTCAAAATAAACAAAACAAAATAAATCCTTGCCATCCAGGCTCTAACTGTACAACTCAGCATACCTGAGCGGTACAGGGCTATTCTGACACCCACAAAACAAAGTCAGTGCAAACCTTTAGTTTAGTCCAAAGCACAAAAAGCTCCGTAAGTCAGCTAGGGTAGAGCAAACCTTTCCTCACTTCTAGGTTATCTCTGGTTATTTAAACCCCAGCTGAGACTGGACTCAAGAGGGTCACAAAATCCGGTCCAGAGCCAAGCCTGCCAAGGTGTCTGGTAACACCTGGACTGGATTCCACCTTAGTCCACTCAAGATGAACGCATGCGGGGCGACAGATAGCGTCCATCTACTACTGCGCCTCGCATAACGTCACATATCCCCCCCTCTGCTCAAGCTCCTGTGGCTGAGCAACTGTCCCGACCATACAGTGAACCCGGGAAAGGGCATCTGCGTTATTTTGGAGCTTTCCTGCCCCGTGCTCCACTGTGAACTTGAATGGCTGTAGAGCCAGGAACCACCTTGTCACCTGACTGTTCTTTTCCCATTGTCACACGTCCACTTCAGAGTGGCATGGTTGGTGACTAACCTAAATTGTCTTCTCAACAGATACTACCTTAGGGCCTCTAAGGGCCATTGATGGCTAAGCACTCCTTTGACAATGGCATATTTTTTTTTCTGAAACAAACCCTCTGGAGTAGAAAAGGCAGTCTTCTCCTTTGCTGACTTTGTTAAGGGTATCTGCCAATAGCCCTTACTTAGGTCTAGTGTTATGTACTGGGAATCTCCCAACCTGTCCACGAGTTTGTCGACCCGAGGCATTAGGTATGCATCAAACCTGGACACGCTATTCCATTTTCTAAATTACATTACAGAACCTGATAGTGCCATCAGGCTTTGGGACCAACACTATGGGGCTTGACCAGTCACTATGGGATTACTCTATTACGTTCAACTCTAACATGGTCTTTATTTCCTGTGCAACTGCCTCGCGCCTAGCCTCCGGTATTCTATAAGACTTTACATTTATGCGAACACCTGGTTCCGTCGCTATGTCATGCTGGATCACTGAAGTCAGTCCGGGTAAAGGGGAGAAAAAAAAGTCTATTTTTATACTCAGGAATAGTGTTGAGCGAACCCGGACTGTAACGTTCGGGTCCGTACCGAACTTTTGGGCGTCTGGGACCCGGACCCGAACACAGACATTTCAAAAAACGTTCGGGTTCTGGGTAATTGATCACGCATGTTGAATAGCTGCAGGGCAGCCAATCAACAAACATTTCACTGGTTTGCCCTTAGAAGCCATCACAGCCATGGCATGGCTGTGATTGGCCAGTGCATCATGTGACCCAGCCACTTGAGTGGAGCTGGAGTCACAGTGCTGCATGTCACATGCTCTTGGGTTAGGGTAGGGAGAGGAAGCTGCCGGCGTGAGGGAGAGATTACAGACATTTTAACATCTGATCCTGCATCCTGAGATTACTACTGCTGTGCTGTTGCTCTGAGGGACAGATAGCAGAAATTTGAGATTTCACATACCACTGCTTTGAGCTGCAGATTGCAGATCAAACTCTGCCTAACCCAACGATCGTTACGATCGTACACAACGATCAGATTGTTGGAGTAATTTGAGATTTCACATACTGCTGCTTTGAGTGACACATTGCAGATCAAACCCTGCCTAACACAACGATCGTTACGATCGTACACAACGATCAGATTGTGGTATCGTACACAACGATCAGATTGTGGGAGTAATTTGAGATTTCACATACTGCTGCTTTGAGCGATCTGCCTGCACTAGGTAGAGGCTTCTGATTAGAGGGACAGATTCTTGTTCAAAAACCATTGCCTACTCCTATAGGGCCAGCTGTTGCTGTAAGTGACACATTGTTCAAAAATCATCTCCTAGTTCTAAAGGGAGAGTTTCCAGCTGTTGCTTAGAGGGACAGATTCTTGTTCAAAAACCATTGCCTACTCCTATAGGGCCAGGTTCCAGCTGTTGCAGTAAGTGACAGATATATTGTTCACAAATCATCTCCTAGTTCTAAAGGGAGAGCTTCCAGCTGTTGGTGTGAGCAGTGCATTTCTTGCACCAAAACAAAAAGTCCGGCTACGTTGGTGTTTTCCAAGAAAAATGTATTAATTAATACTTATATAGGGCTACATAATACATTTGCGAGCCCAATGAGGAGAGCAAATAAGGGACGTGGTCATGGTGCTGCTGGTGTTGGTGAACCTCCCGTTGGAAGGAGAGGACGTGGTTGAGGTGTGCCAGCTACACGCACAGAGAAACACCTTCCTCAGGTAGCCAACAGAACCTTCAACAGTATATGGTAGGCCCGAATGCCCCTCAACGATTGGTGAGGCCAGAACAAGTACAGGCGATAGTAGATTGGGTGGCTGACAATGCCTCCAGTTCCTTCACATTGTCTCCCTCCCGGTCCCTTGATGAAAGTTCAGAGTTGGCACCTGAACCCCATGGCCATCTGTCTTTCACCTCAGCCCCTTGTAAATTAGCCAAGCAGTCTGAGCCCCAAGTCCTGCAAGAGACTCTTATGCTTTTTGATGACTCTTCTGGTGTGCTTTCCGTGGGCCATCCACATAGCGCTGCCCCAGATGTGGAAGACATTGAGTGCACCTATGCCCAACCACTTTTGTTGCAGGATGAGGACATGGAAACACCAGCGCAGCACATTTCTGATGACGAAACACAGGTGCCAACTGCTGCAGCTTGCCTCAGTGTGCAGACTGACAAGGAGGGCAGTGGTGAAGGGTGGGTGGAAGATGTGGAGGATGATGAGGTCCTAGACCCCACATGGAATGAGGGTCATGCGAGTGACGTGTGGAGTTTGGAGGAAGAGGTGGTGGTCGCACAGAGGCACCAGCAAAGCAAAAGAGGAAGCAGGTTGCAAAAGCGGAGCGAGCGTCCCCTAGACAGTAGGCCTGCTACTACCCACCGCACCCAGGGACCTAGCACACCAAAGGCAGCTCAAAGGCGTTCCCCCGCGTGGCAGTTCTTCAGACAATGTGCTGACGACAAGACACGAGTGGTTTGTAAGCTGTGCAATGATA
>BLSH010191725.1:85492-105286 GCA_018402905.1 Glandirana rugosa
TCATGGTAGATTCTACAGTAGGACCGAACCCGAACGATTTTTGAAATGTCCGGGTCCGGGTCCGTGCTACGGACACCCTAAAGTTCGGTACGGACCCGAACGTTACAGTCCGGGTTCGCTCAACACTAATTATGACATCTTAGATGGTACTGATATAGGGGGAAGGATAGTTACGGACAAAGGATACAATGGGAACAAAAAACAACACCCTTAATTGGTTGGTCATAGACAGGAATAGAAGGGAAAGATATATACAGCATTGGTGGAATCAAGTTTAGGGTATATGTGAATAGTATCTATATAGGCTATAGTGAGAAGGAGCAAATCCCCTTAATTTTGTGGGATTGGCCACTACGTGCATATGTATAAAACAATTAATTGCAGCTGAGATTTAGCAGGATGGGTACATTACAATGATGTTGTTAAAAAGCCGCAAGATTGTATAATCCTTCCTATACAGAAAACCTTATCCATTGCTATTCCCTATTGGAGTCTATATGACTTCCCACCTAATTAATCAGTATTCACCACATATAAGGTACTACCCGCTGGTCCCATACCCTGTGGTGTAATCACCACTATGTAATCTTCTTTTACTTAGTAAGTGGGTTTTGGGGGACTACTCAGATAAGCCCAAATGGGACCTATCCAACAGTCACCGGGATTTACATACGTTGGATGTGGGGAATGTGGGTGCATAAGGTGCCGTCAAACCCAACAGTCGACATTGGGGGAGGCAAGACAGAGATAGCAGAACACTGGACTGAAGTGATTTTGTAGTCAGGGGGCGGCCGGACGGCCAACGATCATATCTCTTCCGTTTTGTTATATAATTACTTGGGTAGAAAAACTTGCAGGTTGAGTTCCACATTGAGGCTCCCCGGATGGAGGCTCCTCAGGTGATAGATCCACCATTTTTCCTTTTGTAGGAGTATTTGGTTGAAATCACCTCGTCTCTGGGGGAGTTTGAGGACATAGAACCCCTTGACTTTCATGCCTGTCGGGCTCTTTCCGTGTTGGGAATGAAAGTGTCTAGCCAGAGTTTTCTGGGGTTCCTTCTCTTTCATTTCCCGCACGTGTTCGCCAATGCGGACACGTAGGGGTCTCTTGGTTTTACTTACATATATCTTGGGGCAAGGGCATGTTATGTAAATGACCCCTGGCATTGAGCAGTTAATGAAATCTCGGATCTCAAATTGTTTATTTCCATAAGCATCAGTGAATTGGTCAGTTTTTTCCACAAAGGGGCACATCTGACAATGCCCGCAGGGGTGCATCCCCTTTGTACGCGGGTAGACTGAGAGCCACGTTTCACTGATGCTTCGAACAAACTCCAATTTAATCAGGATATCGCCCAGATTCTTTGACCTACGGGCCACCATCTTTGGTTTTGGGCCCACGATTTGGGCTTTCTTGGGGGTTGCAGTTAATACATCCCAGTGTTTAGTTACTGCGGAGATAACCTCTTCCCACTGTGAGCCATACGTCGTGATGAGTCTGGTGTGACTATTTTTATAGTCCTGTGTATCTCTCGGGGACTTTGCTTGGGACACCAAGCTATGTCTATCCCGAGCTGCGGCTTTTTGTTTGGCTCTCCTGATGGTCCTATGGGGATACCCCCTCTCCCTAAATCTTCTGTAAAGGTCAATCTCCTCTCTTTGTAAATCCTTTGCTACTGAGCAGTTCCGTTTGATTCTAAGGAACTGTCCCGTGGGGATTCCTCTGATGAGCCATGGGTACCTTATATGTGGTGAATACTGATTAATTAGGTGGGAAGTCATATAGACTCCAATAGGGAATAGCAATGGATAAGGTTTTCTGTATAGGAAGGATTATACAATCTTGCGGCTTTTTAACATCATCGTAAAGTACCCATCCTGCTAAATCTCAGCTGCAATTAATTGTTTTATACATATGCACGTAGTGGCCAATCCCACAAAATTAAGGGGATTTGCTCCTTCTCACTATAGCCTATATAGATACTATTCACATATACCCTAAACTTGATTCCACCAATGCTGTATATATCTTTCCCTTCTATTCCTGTCTATGACCAACCAATTAAGGGTGTTGTTTTTTGTTCCTATTGTATCCTTTGTCCGTAACTATCCTTCCCCTATATCAGTACCATCTAAGATGTCATAATATCTTTTCTCCCGAATATGATTGAATCCGATAACCCCAATTATAGAAGTAACATTGCTAGTTGCGCCTGGCTTAACACTTGGAAATGCACCACGTTCCCTAATACTGGTACACCCATGAGGCGGGGCCACCCAAGATGAGTGTACTTAAATGGTGGCCTCGGGGGAACCAATCAAGACGTTTTTGAAGAAGCTAAGCTAGTACGCCCAGCGAAACGCGTCCGTCCTCACGTCCGGAAACAGGGGAGTGCCATCCTGACTTACACATCCCGCAAATCTCTGACTGCGGAGCTTGGTCCCCAGAGCAGGCCAGCACAACTCCACGCAGCATCCGTCTCTCACTACATCACATGATTGAGTCATGTGCCTCACAACCAGGAAGTAGCGGCTTGTTCCGCACATGGACATGCCGCACCCGGCGGCTTACCTAGGAGGATGCAGGAGACTGCTGCGGTTGAGTGACAGTGGGATACCACGCACGGATCAGGTGGCAAGTCTACACTAATCTGGTTCAGGCTAAGGAGGACCTACCTGGCACATTACAAGGCAAATGTGAGTACAGCCTATACATATGATGAAGTCTGAAGGTTCACTTAATACTCACAACCTGCTCTCCTTGGGGATCATTTCACATTGATACAGGCAGGTAGATGTGGACTGCATAACCCTTAGCCATCACCACCTGTCTCTATAGACTATCCAGCTTCGCACACCCACCATTTGTGAAAAGGATACCCAGTGTCCATCACACCACAGCTCTAATTTCACGGTTCTTGAGTGACTTCCCAGTGGTCCCCACGGCCTTTGAACTGTAACCACTCACAGCAGTTCCCAATAGTGCTATTGCAATACCCATTTATGATCCACCTATCACCTGCAATCATAGTTGCTGTGTTTGACCCCCCACGTCCGGACGTTCCTTCTATGTTTTTTGTTTTGTGTTGTTTCCCCCCCTGTGTGTGTCTTGGTGTCCCAGGCCAGGGCTATCTGGAGGACACGTATTGTCCCTCGGCAGCCTTTTTTACTGTAGGTTATATATGCGATTTGTTATTGCTGCTTTAAATTCACCCTGCACCCTATAGTCCAATAAATACACTTTTTTCATGAGCATTGCTACACGGTCCTTTCCTCCCTAAAATACCGCTTGGTCCTCTCATCTCTTTGAGGGGACAACTTGTGTTTGATGTATGCTTATTTTTGGTTACACAGGGAGGGACACCCCATAGTGGTGGGTGACCCCGACAACTGGCTCATATATATTGTTTAGCTCATACTGTCATAATATTTTTGTTTATGCTTATAGGAAATTGTGATCCTTAAGTGATCCATTCTGACAGTCCGCTTATTGACTATCTTTATAGGGCCAAAGGGTTTTTCTTTTATATCCTAGATGGCATTTGTACTGGGAGACGAAATTGACAAAGAGATCCGGGCAGCCTTTTTGGAGAATGCCCCACAAGCTGAGAATCAGGAATTGATGATCAGGGACAAATTTAAGGAACATAGGAAACTCCTTAAACGAAACATCTTAATAGGAAATGGGATATTATGTTCCTTGAAACATATATTGAACATAGAATTATTCCGAGGGGCTTGAGAGACAAGACAGTGCCAGCAGAACATCTACACAACGATAGATTTCTCCCCAAATGGAAGGAGCTGTGCATTAATCATGGGCTATCAGTGATGGCTTTGATAATTGGAGGAAAGACTGCAGCTTGAGGAATTGAAAACACAGATAGACGATAGCGTAAAAGAACTTGAGAAACTACGCAATCTCGAGGAGTTTAATAAACTTAACGAGACGATCAAAAAGGAGATAGAAAAGGTCCAATTAAACCTTAAAATCACTAAACAATCTAAATACCGGAGGGATTTAGTGGACTTTGAGAAAGACGAGGTCTTTGATCTGATGAGTAGGCGTAATAGGAGTGCGTCAAGAAGGCGACGACCGCGTTCTTACTCCCGTAGGAGGAAAAATGACAGTAGGAAAAACTCTGATGAAACACAGGGTGATAAGACGGTGGGTTTTTTAGATCCAGGACCAGGGGATACCGAAATGAACCGGATACCACCCCGACCATCACAGGAAAACCCACCGCCTTATCAAAACCCAAATCAGGGACCTTCCAAATCAGGAGAGGCACGATCAAGGACCAGGAGCCAGAAGAAATATTGACAGGACCTCTGAATGCAGAGGGACCCGATGACATGAAAGTAATTAATCTGTCCAACTTTCCTTTGGAGGGGAGACACATCAAGTTGCTACAAAGGGGCATGTCTTTTGCCCCTACAAACAATATGGATGAGTTTACCGTATACAAAGATGTGGCTCTATTCCTAAGGAAAGTGCTATTGCGCTCGTTCTATGACACCTCCAGGACTGATGAAGATAAACCCCCAAAATTAGACATATTGGAACAGGAGGCACTTGATGCCCTGAACTCCTTATTAGAAGAGATTGAGGGTCAATCTGACGTAACCCCCGATAAACGATCACCCAACCTGACAATACGTTCCACAAAAATGCCTCCACTCAGTAAGAACAAATGGCTGAGTCTATTCTTAGACCTAGTACAGATCGAACTTAAAAAAATTGACTGGGGACCGAGTAACAGTGACAACTTGACGAAGGAAGAAAGAAGGGCATTGAAGGAACTACGGGAGGCCAAGGATTTAATCATCAAACGTAGCGACAAAGGGGGTAACGCGGTGCTGCTGAGTGAAAATCAATATGAAGGAGAGGCAAAACGCCTCCTGGGCAACGTGTCCACCTACAAGAGACTTACCACCAATCCCTTCCCTGAGATAGTGAGTAAAATCAATGAAAAAGTATCCTTTGCCTGTGAGGCGGGATTACTCAGTAGAAAGGAGGGCAACTACCTGAAGGTGGAGGAATACAACGTGCCTACTTTTTACATAATACCTAAGGTACATAAAAACCTTGAACAACCACCGGGGAGACCCATTGTATCTGCGGTGCAGGGTCCCCTTGAGAAGATAGGTAGGTACGTTGATTCACTCAAAGGTATGGTAATGGAACTCACATCATATGTACAAGATACTAGATATGTCCTGCAAAAACTGGATGAGATTGAGATCTCGGATCCGGTGTGGTTGGTGGGGATCGACGTGGAGTCACTGTATACGTCGATCCCACACCAAGCAGGCATTCAGGCGGTCGCCGTGTTCTTGGAAAAATTCCATCATCAATGTGGCCCCCAGAATGAGTTTGTGCTCGAGCTCCTTGAGTTTATGTTGATAAACAATTGTTTTCAATTCATGACCCACTTTTACCAACAGATACGTGGCACCTCGATGGGGGCGGCGTGGGCCCTGGCCTACGCCTGCCTCCATCTAGGCCTCTGGGAAGAAGAAGAGGTTTATCCTCAAGCCCCATACCGTAGCCATGCCCACACCTGGCTGCGGTATATTGATGACATATTTATGTTGTGGAGGGGCTCATTAGAGGAACTACATGAGTTCATGGGTGGCCTCAATTCCAATGAACAGAATATACGTCTGACATAAAACTATGATCTTAGCAAAATCCCTTTCCTAGACCTCTGGATTAGCCTTGAAAATGGCAAAATCCAGACATGCACGTTCCGTAAGGAAACGGCGGTCAATACGCTACTACGGGCCGATAGCCACCACCCACCATGGCTCATCAGAGGAATCCCCACGGGACAGTTCCTTAAAATCAAACGGAACTGCTCAGTAGCAAAGGATTTACAAAGAGAGGAGATTGACCTTTACAGAAGATTTAGGGAGAGGGGGTATCCCTATAGGACCATCAGGAGAGCCAAACAAAAACCCGCAGCTCGGGATAGACATAGCTTGGTGTCCCAAGCAAAGTCCCCGAGAGATACACAGGACTATAAAAATAGTCACACCAGACTCATCACGACGTATGGCTCACAGTGGGAAGAGGTTATCTCCGCAGTAACTAAACACTGGGATGTATTAACTGCAACCCCCAAGATAGCCCAAATCGTGGGCCCCAAACCAAAGATGGTGGCCCGTAGGTCAAAGAATCTGGGCGATATCCTGATTAAATCGGAGTTTGTTCGAAGCATCAGTGAAACGTGACTCTCAGACTACCCGCGTACAAAGGGGATGCACCCCTGCGGGCATTGTCAGATGTGCCCCTTTGTGGAAAAAACTGACCAATTCACTGATGCTTATGGAAATAAACAATTTGAGATCCGAGATTTCATTAACTGCTCAATGCCAGGGGTCATTTACATGATAACATGCCCTTGCCCCAAGATATATGTGGGTAAAACCAAGAGACCCCTACGTGTCCGCATTGGCGAACACGTGCGGGAAATGAAAGAGAAGGAACCCCAGAAAACTCTGGCTAGACACTTTCATTCCCAACACAGAAAGAGCCCGACAGGCATGAAAGTCAAGGGGTTCTATGTCCTCAAACTCCCCCAGAGACGAGGTGATTTCAACCAAATACTCCTACAAAAGGAAAAATGGTGGATCTATCACCTGAGGAGCCTCCATCCGGAGGGCCTCAATGTGGAACTCAACCTGCAAGTTTTTCTACCTAAGTAATAATATAACAAAACAGAAGAGATATGATCGTTGGCCGTCCGGCCGCCCCCTGACTACAAAATCACTTCAGCCCAGTGTTCTGCTATCTGTCTTGCCTCCCCCAATGTCGTCTGTTGGGTTTGACGGCACCTTATGCACCCACATTCCCCACATCCAACGCATGTAAATCCCGGTGACTGTTGGATAGGTCCCATTTGGGCTTATCTGAGTAGTCCCCCAAAACCCACTTACTAAGTAAAAGAAGATTACATAGTGGTGAATACTGATTAATTAGGTGGGAAGTCATATAGACTCCAATAGGGAATAGCAATGGATAAGGTTTTCTGTATAGGAAGGATTATACAATCTTGCGGCTTTTTAACATCATTGTAATGTACCCATCCTGCTAAATCTCAGCTGCAATTCATTGTTTTATACATATGCACGTAGTGGCCAATCCCACAAAATTAAGGGGATTTGCTCCTTCTCACTATAGCCTATACAGATATTATTCACATATACCCTAAACTTGATTCCACCAATGCTGTATATATATCTTTCCCTTCTATTCCTGTCTATGACCAACCAATTAAGGGTGTTGTTTTTTGTTCCTATTGTATCCTTTGTCCGTAACTATCCTTCCCCTATATCAGTACCATCTAAGATGTCATAATATCTTTTCTCCCAAATATGATTGAATCTGATAACCCCAATTATAGAAGTAACATTGCTAGTTGCGCCTGGCTTAACACTTGGAAATGCACCACGTTCCCTAATACTGGTACACCCATGAGGCGGGGCCACCCAAGATGAGTGTACTTAAATGGTGGCCTCAGGGGACCCAATCAAGACGTTTTTGAAGAAGCTAAGCTAGTACGCCCAGCGAAACGCGTCCGTCCTCATGTCCGGAAACGGGGGAGTGCCATCCTGACTTACACATCCCGCAAATCTCTGACTGCGGAGCTTGGTCCCCATAGCGGGCCAGCACAACTCCATGCAGCATCCGTCTCTCACTACATCACATGATTGAGTCATGTGCCTCACAACCAGGAAGTAGCGGCTTGTTCCGCACATGGACACGCCGCACCCAGCGGCTTACCTAGGAGGATGCAGGAGACTGCTGCGGTTGAGTGACAGTGGGATACCACGCACGGATCAGATGGCAAGTCTACACTAATCTGGTTCAGGCTAAAGAGGACCTACCTGGCACATTACAAGGCAAATGTGAGTACAGCCTATACATATGATGAAGTCTGAAGGTTCACTTAATACTCACAACCTGCTCTCCTTGGAGATCATTTCACATTGATACAGGCAGGTAGATGTGGACTGCATAACCCTTAGCCATCACCACCTGTCTATAGACTATCCAGCTTCGCACACCCACCATTTGTGAAAAGGATACCCAGTGTCCGTCACACCACAGCTCTAATTTCACGGTTCTTGAGTGACTTCCCAGTGGTCCCCACGGCCTTTGAACTGTAACGACTCACAGCAGTTCCCAATAGTGCTATTGCAATACCCATTTATGATCCACCTATCACCTGCAATCATAGTTGCTGTGTTTGACCCCCCATGTCCGGACGTTATTTCTATGTTTTTTGTTTTGTGTTGTTCCCCCCTGTGTGTGTCTTGGTGTCCCAGGCCAGGGCTGTCTGGAGGACACGTATTGTCCCTCGGCAGCCTTTTTTACTGTAGGTTATATATGTGATTTGTTATTGCTGCTTTGAATTCACCCTGCACCCTATAGTCCAATAAATACACTTTTTTCATGAGCATTGCTACACGGTCCTTTCCTCCCTAAAATACCGCTTGGTCCTCTCATCTCTTTGAGGGGACAACCTGTGTTTGATGTATGCTTATTTTTGGTTACACAGGGAGGGACACCCCATAGTGGTGGGTGACCCCGACAACTGGCTCATATATATTGTTTAGCTCATACTGTCATAATATTTTTGTTTATGCTTATAGGTATCACATTCTGTCTGCTCCCACTATTGGAGTTAGAGATGTCCACTTATTCGTTAACCACAAGCTGAGAGCCATTTTTCAGCTCCTCTGGCTCTCCAGCCATTACAGGAACAGGAAGAGGGTCTACTCCTTCCTTGGTCCTGCCAAAAGTCTCCCCTTCCATTTGGCAAAAAGGGTCTGGTGAGAGTTCCCATGCTTCCCCAGCAGGGGGAGCTCTAACCTCCAGATTCCCTGTGCCTTCCAATAACCTCGAAAAATGGGGAAAATCCATCCCCACTAGGGCTTCATGAAGCAGTGAAGGTACCACCCCCACTGAATGTGTCACACTGCCCCAAGGGGTGTTAATCTCAACCACCACAGTCTGGTAGTCCCAAGTGTCCCCATGGATGCAAATGACCAATAGTGCTTGGGTGTAATTCAACAGAAATGACACACATTTGCTTTTCCATGCGACCCTGACGTGATGCAGTACATGCGACCTGTGCAAAAAGAGAAAAGCGTCTTTTCATTTAAGCATAATCGCATTGCATGGGTTCATCATTCAGGGGACAATTAGCAGCAATATGGCCTAATGCATGGCAGCAGTAGCATTGTGTATGGCCTATACCCAGTCCTCTAAAGGGTCTCAGACCTTCCTGGCTTCTTTGTCCAGTCTCCAGATCTAGAGTCCACAGTCTCATTAGCGGAAACAGTGGTCTTATTATTCTGCCCCAGGCCCTTGAGCCCTGGAACAGCCTTACTGGGTCCGCTGTGCAATCTTTCACCCCTAGATACATTTGAGTGGGGTGCAGATAGGTGCAACAAGTCCTCAGAAGCTGTGTATCTCTCCACGAGGCCCACCAGCTGGTTTGCCGTTTTGAGTCCCTCAAAGTAGCAGGGAGCTCCCGTAGATACTGGTCCATGACCACACGCTCCACAATTTGAGGGCCTGGCAAAGTCTCTGGCTGTAACCACTTCCTCGTGAGATGGATCAGGTCAAACATTTGGGAGCGGGGTTCCTGGCCTATGTGTTAGATCCACTGATACATACGTTGAGCCCAGACTGCCATGGTAATCCCCCAAGCATGTGAGGATCTCCATTTTTAGGGACTCATAGTCCTGGACCTTAATGGGTTCAAAATCAAAATAGGCCTTTTGGGGCTCACCTGTCAAAAAAGGGGCTAGCAGTCCTGACCACTGTCCTTTTTGCCATCCTTCCCGCACAGCAACTCTCTCAAAAGTGGCAAGTTATGCCTCCACATCATCCGCAGGTGTCATCTTCTGCAGATGGTAACTGGGACCTATCAGCTTTTGTTCCACTGGCACCGGAGGCATGGACCCCTTTTTTAATTCAACCAGGGCCTCCACCAGCTGGCGGTTTATCTCCTGCTGGGCCTCATGCTGTTGGAAACTCTCCTCCCACTGAGCTGCCACGGCCTGTGCGACCTGGAGGTTGGTTTCTCGCTGAGCCACAGTGGCTTGTAGCAGGGCCTCTAACATCTCCTCCATTTTTAGGAAAATGCCTGCTGAGTCCACCATGTCTGAGGGATTAGCTCTCGTGGGGATCACCTTTCCTGGGAAAAATGCAGTGGAGACAGCAGTTTCTTCAAACCTAGTTTGCAGCCAGGTTTATTAGTAAAAAGGTTGCATTTAAAATAAACAAAACACAATAAATCCTTGCCATTAAGGCTCTAACTGTACAACTCAGCATACCTATCTGAGCGGTGCAGGGCTATTCCCCGACACCCACAAAACAAAGTCAGTGCAAACCATTTGTTTAGTCCAAAGCACAAAAAGCTCTGAGTCTGCTCTCTCAGGCTGAACGCTCTTCAAAGTCGCAGGGTAGAGCAAACCTTTCCTCACTTCTTGGTTATTTAAACCCCAGCTAACATACATAGTTAGTCAGGTTGAAAAAAAAAAAAAAAAAAAACACACATGTCCATCTAGTTAAAAAAAAAAAAAAAAAAATTATGTAACCATACAATCCCGTATACAATCCTTTACCCACCGTTGATCCTGGGAGGAAGGCAAAAAACCCTGATCCCCCTAGAGGCAATTGGATTTTCCCTAGATCAACTTTACCTAAAAACGTTAGTACCCAGTTATATTAACATTTACAAGAGCTGAGACTAGACTCAAGAGGGTCACAAAATCCGGTCTGGAACCAAGCCTGCCAAGGTGGTTGGTAACACCTGGACCGGATTCCACCTTAGTCCACTCAAAATGAACGCATGTGAGGTGACAGATAGCATCCGTCTACTACTGCGCCTCGCATAGAGTAACAATATATTCAAATTTGACACTGCCTCCTAAAAATCCTCTATTGTCCCCAGTACATTCAAGCTCCGGCATGGTGCTTCCCAACCTCCCCTACCTCATACCAAAAAGGAATCACTACATTTTACAATATTCTCCAACAGAAATGTACATTCACCAAATCTCTCCCCTACACGCAATGGGAAGCGGATTTAGGACAATCCTTTACGATAGCTCAATGGACTAATGCTTTTAAAACCACACAGAGGGCTATGTGCTGCTCTACATTGTGGCAACTAACCACAAAAATCTCACTAAGATGGTACTTGACCCCAGACAAAATCTCACGATACAGTCCAACAGGTGCTGGAGAACCTGGTCAAAAAGGGGATATCCTATACTCTCAACATACTGGAATGCTATATTTAACATTACCTCTGAAGCTATGCAACAAGTCCCTATGAACTCAGGACTAGCAATACTATCCCTAGACTTTGAAGCTATCCCACCAAAAACACAACATACAATTACACACATACTTCTAGCAGCAAGATTATCAATCATGAGAAAGGGGAAAAAAAAAACCTATCTCCTACTTTTCTGATCGCCGCTATAAACAAAAGAAGAGCGACAATTTTGCAAAAAAACCCAAATTTCTTACTTTTTGCTAAAATACAAATCCAAAAAAAAAAAAAAAAAAAATATAAAAAAAACTTTTTTTCATCGGTTTTGGCAGATTTATATTCTTCCTCATATTTGTGATAAAAAAAAAAAAAAAAAAAATCGCAATCGGCGGTTATTGATTGGTTTGCGCAAAAGTGGTCGCGTTTACGGATGAGAATTCATTTTTGGGGTTTTTATTTTTTACTAGTAATGGCAGCGATCTGCGATTTTTAGCGGTACTGCGATATTGGGGCAGACATGTCGGACCATTTTGACACTTTTTTGGGACCATTGGCATTTATACAGCGATCAGTGCTATAAAAATGCACTGATTACTGTGTAAATGCCATTGGCAGTGAAGGGGTTAACCTGCAGGGGGCGCTCTAAGGGTTAACGGTGTTCCCTGGGCTTGTTCTAACTGTGGGGGGACTGCCCTAGCTGGGGAAGGGAAGCGATCACAGCTTCCGTGTAGAGGAAGGCTGTGATCACAGCCCTTCCCCCTCTCACAGAACGGAGGTCCGTGTTTACTTACACGGACCTCTGTTCTTTCACTCCGGGGGGGGCATCGCGGGTGGCTGGTGGAGATAGACTCCGGCGCACCCGCTCCCTGGCCCTCCCTGAACACAGTGAGCGCACGGGCGCGCCTCCAGTGGCGCACGCTCACTAGGCTCGATCCCGCAGCCGCCGTCATATGACGGCGATCCGCGTTATCGAGCCACCTTGCGATCGGCGGTCGGCAAGTGGTTAACTGAAATGATAGATCTACACCCTGTTCCAAATTATTATGCAAATTCTATTTCAGTGTCACAAAGATTAAATATTTTGTTTTTCAGTTTAACTCATGAATGGTATTGTGTCTCAGGGGTCTTTTGATCACTGAAAACAATCTTGGACACCTGTGATAATTAAATTGCCAGGTGAGCCCAATTAAAGGAAAACTACAAAAAGGAGGGGGTTCCACATTAAGCAGATCACCATTTTCAAGCACTATGGGGAAGAAAAAGGATCTCTGCTGCTGAAAAGAGTGAAATAGTTCAATGCCTTAGACGAGATGAATGAAATTCATGAAAACATTAGATATTTCACAAAAACTTAAGCTTGATCATCGCACTATTAAGAGATTTGTGGCTGATTCAGAGCACAGGCGGTTTGTGCAGATAAAGGCACATTGAAGATTTCTGCCAGATCCATGCATCAGATCAAGAGAGCAGCTGCTAAAACACCATTACATAGCAGCAAACAGATATTTGAAGCTGCTGGTGCCTCTGGAGTCCCACGAACATCAAGGTGTAGAGTATTCCAGAGTCTTGCAACTGTGAGTAAACCTTCCATTCGGCCACCACTAACCAATGCTCACAAGCAGAAACAGCTGCATTGGGCAGAAAAATACATGAAGACTAATTTTCAAACAGTCCTGTTCACTGATGATTGCCGTGCAACCCTGGATGGTCCAGATGGATGGATTAGTGGATGGTTAGTGGACAGCCACCCTGTTCCAACAAGGCTGTGACGTCAGCAAGCCGGTGGAGTCATGTTTTGGGCCAGAATCATGGCAAGAGAGCTGGTCAGCCCCTTTAGGGTCCCCGAAGGTGTAAAGATGACCTCTGAAAAGTATGTGGAGTTCCTGACTGACCACTTCCTTCCTTGGTACAGAAGGAAGAACTATGCTTTCCGTAATAAAATCATCTTCATGCATGAAAATGCACCATCTCATGCTGCAAAGAATACCTCTGCATCAATAGCTGCTATGGAGACAAAAAGGAGAGAAAGTCATGGTGTGGACGCCATCCTTCCCTGACCTCAATCCTATTGAGAACCTTTGGAGAATCCTCAAGCAAAAGATCTATGAGGGTGGGAGGCAGTTTACATCCAAACAGCAGCTCTGGGAGGCTATTCTGACATCTTGCAAACAAATTCAAGCAGAAACTGTCCAAAAACTCACAAGTTCAATGGATACAAGACTTGTGAAGCTGCATTCAAATAAGGGGCCCTATGTTAAAATGTAACGTGACCAGTTAAAATGTTTAAAAAGTTAAAATGTTGTTCAAAGTTTGATTGAAATAGCTTTTGATTTCAGTAAATATGCTGCAAACACAACAAATGACAATTTTCAGTTCTTTACAACCTATAAAGTGTTTTGAAACTTACTGTACAAAATAATTTGGAACAGTGCATTGTAAGTTTTTTATTTTGAAAAAAATACTGTTATCATTAGGAGGTTTGTTCGAATAAAATTTGAATTGTACTTCTAATAGTTGATAACATGAGAATTATGCTGACGGTTTACATCAATTATTTAGGTAAATGACAAAAATATCATTGGCATAATAATTTCGAACAGGGTGTAATTAATTTACATTGCTCCTATGAACAGATGATGGCCTCCTGCTCCAGGTGACAACAACGCTTACTTTTCCAGTGGTCACCTTGGAACTCAAAAAATTGGTAACTATGACAACTATCCCTAATGTACTCAATGTATCTTTCTTTACGCAATACTACGGAGGACGGAGTTGGACTCTCCCAGGGCACAGTTTATTCCTATTGGGGTGCATGGGGTGAGTTCAGCTCCCATCATTACCACGCCTGTTAGTTACATTGGTTGTATTTCAGCCATTTAACTACCCCCTCCGTGGGAACCTTTTATGTCCTGTCTTTGTAACCTATGTTTATACGTTTTCATTCTACCATACTGTATAATGTTAATGTTTATTACTTCTCTTTCAAACATCTAAAAAAAAAAAAAAAAAAAAAAAAAAAAAATGTTGAAAATAAAAATATGGGGACAAGGTGCTTTGGGGTGGGGGAGGCAGAGCCCTCCCGCCCCAAAACAACCACGCCCCCATATTTATGGTTCTGGGTGCTAGTCCCCCCCCCCATTCCTGGTCTGCATGCTCAAATAAAGGTCTGGTATGGATTTTGGGGGAACCCTGCGCCATTTTTTTTCTTTATTTTGGCAAGGAGTTACCCTTAAAAGCCATACGAGACCCGAACCACCCAAACATTTTTCTATTGCTGGCAATGGTAATGTATTGTGAATAAAAAAAAAAATGTATAAGATCGGCGCCTTGGAGTATTTGTGCAAATTGATCCGAATATGGTTGAACACAGGTGAACACAGGTGACTCCTGTTTAAAAATCTGGGAGATAAGGCAGCAGCGCTATCCAAAAGGATCTCTTTTGGAAAAAACTAAAGTGCTTCTGCATAAATATATACAATAGATCACTCTGTGAACCTCTTGTGACAACATAACTACCACAATATATAAAAACACATATGTAGTGTTTTTGTGACCGCTTGACAATTATATAAATATTGTGACAGAATGAGCACCAAAAAATAAACAAAAAATGAATTTAAAAAAATGAATAGACTTGAAAAGAAAAAAGTGATCTCAGAAAGGGGAAAAAAAAAAAAGTTTTCTTTAAAGGTCTTAATCCAGCTACGCAGCATCCGACGGCATCCGGACCCTTCACGGACTGGTGAGCATCCAATCTCCCTGGGCTGCATCCCCACGTCCCTAAGTACACCTGAGGCCCTAAATAGGGACTGATTAATACCCGCTCGTGGAGCGGATTGGGCCGTTGATATGTCCGTTGCTCTGCGGCCAGCACAATTGCTGCGGCCTACACCTCTGATTACACTGGGATCTCCCCCCTGATCCCCGGGCCGCTATCTACCTCGATTACAGAGCTCATTCACCCAGCATACCCCTCCGAAGAGTCCCTGCAGCCCGTTGGCCTCCCTGGCCCGCTGTTCCGGTCACAGCCCATTGAGGCCTATCAGACTGTCCTCCCACCAGACCTAGCCTTCCATCTCAGCCTGTTACAGCCCTGCACCAGACACAGGGAGTGAGACCCAGGCTGCCAAAGTCACTGGACTCCACCCGACCCTGACTTAAAAGACATTCTTCATTTCAACAACATTTCTGGACTTAAAGGTGGAGGCCAAGCTGATATCCCCAGATCATAGCTGCAAGTGCCCATTTTGCTAAGGTTACCCTAAGACTTTTCCATATGACAATTTAAACACAATAGAAAGGGGGGCACATGCACAGCCTCTGATCATGATGGACGCGTGATCCTGCCACCCAGGTCCCTGCCGTCTTCCTACAGCAAACATTAGCTCCTTTAACCACGGGAGCTCTCCTCTCCAATTGCCAATATACCTGGACAAACCATGGTAAAGATAGGCCCAAGAAAGCAGCCCCCTCGCCTGCCACAGAGCCACGGTCCTCACAGACCCTAGACAGGTACCTACTTAGGCCCGAATCCCCGGATTCAATTATGCAGGACTGCCCGCCGGACCTTTCAGTCCCACTTTGGACAGATGAAGGGATTCTCCAACAGCTCCCCCCCACCCCACCAACCGATCTATCAGCTCCTATCACCGTGGAGGTCTTAGATTTAAAGCTGCAAGCCCTTCTGCAGAACTTTACGCAAACTATTATATGGGAAGTTGGAATGCTTGCTCAGGAACTGAGAGGCGAGATAACACCTAGGGGAACGCAGAGACACGCTTGAAAACAAGTTTGATGATCTCATACAATATGTGCATGCTCTGGAGGACGACAGTGAAGCCCTTAAGCACTCCGTCTCTCTGCTCCAATCACAGCAAGAGGATCTAGAAAATAGGGAATGTCGTCAGAACTTGCGGATCAGAGGGGTCCCCGAAGATGACGAGGACCGTGAGATTCGCCCTTACTTACTGAGCCTCTTCAACACCCTGGCTCCCACTGTCCCTGATATAGACTGTTCAAAGGGGCAAAATCCAGATTTTCAGCGTTCTATCACCAATTATCCTTGCTAAACATCGAAGCTTCTGCTCAATCACCACACACCTACAGAATCATCAGGTTGCATTCCGCTATGGCTTACCTTTCTGCCTATCTGCATCTCGAGATGGTACTCGATTTTTGATGCGTGACCTCCAGGAAAGTAAAGAGTTCATCAGAAATCTGGGCCTCCCACCACTCCCAGGAGGAAGACCTGGCTCCTCTCCCCACTACTCCAAGACCTCCGTCTTCTCCTGGGAGATTCTGGACACCGTCGCAGCAAAAAATCACTAAATGCTGTTCTTCACCTAGGTACCCAACCTGAAAGCCTTTGATACCTACGGACTGGCCTTTTCCTTTTACATCCCTTATTGGGTTGTGCCAGGTGCAGTCTTCCTACTTAGGGACCCTTTTCCACTTCCATGGGTTGACCCCTTAGTTATTATGGTTCCAGAACTATTGTTGTGCATTCAGATTTGTTAGAAGGCAGCAGGGGCACCTCCAACTGAACTTGGAGGTTAACCATGTTCCCCTTCTGGATCCATGGCCAAGGCCATGGGCTCCTGAGTGGTTTTATCCCCTCAGGCACTCACATTTTCTCATGTTTTTCCTTTTTGACCTTTTTTTCTTTTTTTCCTTCACAGGAACTGTTTAGACCCTAGCAGTCTAAAATCTTTTGTTTTTGCAAAATTCCATTCCTCTCCCACCTCCTATAAGATACACCATGGACTTTCTATTCCTGTTTATTTGTTATTGTCTTGTGCTAGATATGATTTGAACATCTCAGTATTATGACTTTACGGGTTCTTACATATAATGTAAAGGGCTTGAACTCCATTAGGAAACACTGGCTTGCTCTGAAGGATAGAGTTGAGCGAACACCTGGACGTTCGAGTTCTGCGGGTCCGTCCGAACTTTGGGAAAAAGTCCGGGTTCGGCTTCCGAACGTTGCCCGAACGTTATCCTGGACCCAGAACCCCATTGAAGTCAATGGGGACCCGAACTTTTAGGCACAAAAATAGCTGTAACAAAGTCCTGGCAAGTGCTAGAGGGCTGCAAAAGGAAGTAAAATGGGGGTAAGAGTGGGGCAAGTGCCCTACAAAAAAATGGGGATAGGGAAAATAAATGAAAATCAAATAAACTAGGAGATGATTTTTGAACAATAATGTGTCACTTACAGCTGCAGCTAAAACCTCTCCCTTTAGAACTAGGAGATGATTTTTGAATAATAATCTGTCCCTCTACCTAGTGAAATCTCAAATTACTCCCACAATCTGAGCGTTGTGTACAATCCCACAATCTGATCATTGAGCACGATCGTAACGATCGTTGTGTTAGGCAGAGTTTAATCCGCAATCTGCAATTATAAGCAGCAGTATTTGAAATCTCAAATTCCTCCAACAATCTGATCGTTGAGCACGATCGTAGCGATCGTTGTTTTATGCAGAGTTTGATCTGCAACTCAAAGCAGAGGTATGTGAAATCTCAAATTTCTGCCATCTGTCCTCAGAGCAACAGCACAGCAGTAGTAATCTATCTCAGGATGCAGGATCAGATGTTGTTAAAATGTCTCTAATCTCTTCCTGACGCCGTCAGCTCCCTCTCCCTACAGCTAACCCAAGAGCATGTGACTGCAGCATCAAGTGACTCCAGCTTATAAAGAGGCTGGGTCACATGATGCACTGGCCAATCACAGCCATGCCATTAGTAGGCATGGCTGTAATGGCTTCTAAGGGCAAACCAGTGAAACGCTTGTTGATTGGCTGCCCTGCAGCTTCTCAACATGTGGAGTGAAATACCAGAACCCCGGACCCGAACCCGAACGTTTTTTGAAATGTTCGGGTCCGGGCCCCGGACACCCGAAAGTTTGGTACGGACCTGAATGTTACAGTCCGGGTTCGCTCAACACTACTGAAGGAGTCCTCAACAACGGATATAATCCTGGTCCAGGAGACTCACTTTTGAGCAGGGGGATCCTTTAAATTTGCTGCCAAACATTTTCCGACCTCTTTCACTGCTTCTGACCCCTCGGGGAAAGCAAGAGTTGCAATATTGGTCAAGCGTTCTTGTCCTTTGAGAATCACAGCTTCCCATACGGACCCCCTAGGCAGATTTACCTTGGACTGATTATCTCTCCCGCTCCTTCACATTAATATATATGTCCCTAACTCGGGCCAGATCTAATTCCTTACTGATTTGGTAAACTTAGGAAATTTGCACAGCCTTTTATGGTTGTTGGAGGGGACTTCAATACGTCCACTCCCTCCTCTAAGGTTGATCGACAGTCAAAAGCCTTTTCTAAAATTATACGTTCGCATAACCTTTTGGATATTTGGAGAACAAAACCTCCCACACAAACAATTCACCTTCTATTCCCCCTCCTCACAAGATGGATTAGATTTCATCTTCATGACGACCCCTCTGTTAACGTCCGCAGTTGCTGTGGAAATAGACCCCATCACTTGGTCAGATCATTCCTCTGTCAAACTAGACCTCACCCTATTCTCATCCTATACCAAGACCTGCCATTGGTGTCTTAACACTCTGCTTCATAACCCTGTTATTAAAGACCAACTGACCTGAGACTTCGAGTTTTTTCAGCTGAATGAACACAGTGATGCAAGCCTCCATGCTTTGGGAAGCGCATAAGGCCTACTTTAGAGGCCAGTGTATATCTGCGAGCTCCCGTCTAAAGGAGGAAGCCACTTTACAATGATCCTTTATCCACTACGTAAGGCAGAAGGTCAGTTGCTCAATTCTTCTACAGTGTCGAGGCTTTGTCCGGTCACTTTTGTACACAACCATTTAAAAACTCTTGATATGAATAGATTCTCCAAATTCCTACTATAGATGAAACAGAAATGTTATGAACTATCGAACAAACCTCATAGAATGCTGGTTAACCTCCCTGGTGGTATGATTATGTCAGATTTTTGGTGCTGAAAGCGGTACAATTATTTTGCATGGAAATTTGGCATTTTTTATTGTAGGTCTGTAATTCTTAGCAATAACTCACTTAAATCTGTCCGAACAAGAGTCTAGTAGACATCCCGGGTATGAAAAAGTTTGAAACATGAAATCATAAATTATAATATAATAAATAACTATAAATAATTATCAGAAATAATAACGCAATAGTAATAACATTTATTCAATAATGTAATCAAACCAAAAACACTGAAATTTGCTCAGTTGCAGAATTGTCGCTGTCGTCACTTTCAGTTTCTGATGATAAATTTCCTCAAAAATCAGTATCACTCAATTCTGCAAGTGATTATTTACTATCAGTGTTTTCTAGCTGATAAAAAAACACTTTTGAGGTAAAGGGACACTTTTTGGTTGCTATGGACATTCTCATGTTTCCAGGCAGAAAGAATGACATTTATAATATAAAAGTGCATGCAGGGCTCTGGGCAAACCACTAGGGACAAAGGGGATGTGAAATGTTTTCATACAGTAAT
>BLSH010191725.1:105296-126193 GCA_018402905.1 Glandirana rugosa
AGAGTCTAGTAGACATCCCGGGTATGAAAAAGTTTGAAACATGAAATCATAAATTATAATATAATAAATAACTATAAATAATTATCAGAAATAATAACGCAATAGTAATAACATTTATTCAATAATGTAATCAAACCAAAAACACTGAAATTTGCTCAGTTGCAGAATTGTCGCTGTCGTCACTTTCAGTTTCTGATGATAAATTTCCTCAAAAATCAGTATCACTCAATTCTGCAAGTGATTATTTACTATCAGTGTTTTCTAGCTGATAAAAAAACACTTTTGAGGTAAAGGGACACTTTTTGGTTGCTATGGACATTCTCATGTTTCCAGGCAGAAAGAATGACATTTATAATATAAAAGTGCATGCAGGGCTCTGGGCAAACCACTAGGGACAAAGGGGATGTGAAATGTTTTCATACAGTAATGTAATCTGTAAGATTACAGTGTACTGTATGTATACTGTGTGTTTCACTATTTTAATTTCCCGCCGGTCTCCGTTCCCGTGCGACGCGACGCTCGCAGGGAACGGAGCCCGGCACACAGAGGCATCGGGCAGAGTGACAGACACGCTGACACCGCGGGAGGACATCGCTGGATCCAGGGGACAAGGTGAGTAACCCAGCCTGGATCCAGCAATGCAATCCCAAGTGTGGCTTGGGGTTACCGCTAATGGTACTGAAATTCCACCCCGAGCCACACTCGGGATTACCGCCAGGGAGGTTAATAAACTTAAACCCTGTCCGTTTAACTCCTATCAGAAGCTCTATAACTGTCTAAAAGCGGACCACAAATACCTCTTTTCCCAAGACAAGTTTGACACTTTCTTTGCCTCCTTAAACTTACCCAAACTGTCTCCAGCCCAAACCTCCCTGGTCAACGCCAATATCACCCCAGAAGAATTAGATGAGGTAGTGAAAGCCCTCCCTTCACAAAAAAAAAAAACGGTTCCTGATGGTCTATCATATTTCTACTTTAAAACCTTCCTCCCCATTTTAAGCCCCTACTTTCTCAACTTGTTTGACTATTGAAAAGGTATTGTTCCCCATCCCCTGTTCCTTCATGCTCATATCACTGTTCTTCCAAAACCCCAAGTATACCTGACAACTCTAGACCCATTGCTCTACTTAATGCGGACTACAAAATATTTACAAACATCCTAGCAAACAGACTCACTCACATACTTCCTAAGCGTATACATAAAGATCAAGTAGGATTTGTACCCTCCGGACATGCTGGTGACAATACCAGAAGTACCATTGACCTCAGACTAAATAAAACTTCCCACCCATACCTTATTCTGAGCCTAGACACTCAAAAAGCCTTGGATACTCTCAGTTGGCCCTACATGTTTGCTACCCTCTCCCGATATGGATTTACAGGCCCATTTGTTGCAGCCCTCTGAGCATTATATTCATGTCCTACCTCCCAAGTACAAGTGTCCTCATTTTTGTCACCATCCTTTTCCCTTAGTAATGGCACTAGGCAAGGATGTCCCCTACCTCCCTTATTTTTTATTCTATTTCTAGAACCTTTGGCTGAAGCTATATGGACACATTGACAAAACCCCACACGTCCCTCCCTAATCTCCACTCTGTTGAACAAATTTGGATTTCTCTCCAGCTATAAAGTAAACGCAGATAAAACGGAAGCTCTTCCTATACATATTCCTCCCCCATTAGCAACCACACTACAAAACAACTTCCCGTATCATTGGTGTTCCTCATCCCTCAAATACCTGGGAATACATCTGACCACAACTTACGACACTATCAAGCAAACTATCCCCTGCTCATCTCAGAAATTAACCAACTTATGCCTCAATGGGAGGAATACCCTCTGTCTCTTCTGGGAAGGATAAATGTTCTCAAGATGTCAATACTTCCTAAGTTGTTATATTTATTTGAAACCTTGCCTATAAATGTTCCAATGACACATCTTAAAACACATCCAGCGGTCCTTCCTGAGGTTTCTCTGGCGCAACAGAGCCAACAGGATAGCAAGCTCAGGGGTTTTTGCTCCCCGCTCTCGCGGACGACTGAGGGCCCCAGATATTGCCAAATATTTTTTGGCTACACACCTTAAAGCAACCATATCCTGGAAGGCAAGATTTGCCTCTAGCAGATGGTCTGAGATGGAACTTAGTGTAACTCGCCTGGTACACCTGTGTTCCTTATTCTGGTCGGACTTACGCTCATCAATCTCTCGACTTAAGAGTATGTCTAGGTCCAATGCTGTTCACTTTGTCTATATGGAGGAAATGTCTCAGAAGGTTCTCCCTCTCCTCCCCATGCCCTCCTCTCCTTAACATACTTTTAAATCCAGATATACCTGACAGCCTATCCTATAGCCGCATGCACCCATGGTCACGGGCTGGCATTTTCCAGCTCCGTGACCTAGCGCACCCAGTGAAGTGGAAACTAATTTCCTTCAAAGAACTCCACGACAAATATGAGATCCCACACAACCTCTTCTTACCTCCAAATCTCCAACCCAATCCCTGGAACAACCTACAGCATTTGAGTTATTGAGCACCCAAGGGCCGTCGTACCAACCTTATCTCATCGATATATAAAATTCTCCTTGAGTTCCCTCCACTTACAGAGACCTCTCATAGTTGCATGCAAAAATGGGCCAACATCATTCACCCATATCTCTCCTAGAATGGGGAAAAATCTGGGACTCAATTTCCAAATCTTCTAGATGTGTGGAACAGAGAGATGGCCTACAAAATTATTTTATTCTGGTACAGGACACCAGAAATTCTTCATAAATATGTCCCCACTCTCCCCCAGATATGTTGGAGATGTTACAAGGCTACCAGCACACATTACCACATTTTCTGGGCCTGCCCAGCGATTCAACCTTTCTGGATCTCAGTACAATCCCTCCTACAGGATATATTCAGCATACAAGGGATCCCTAAATACTCCAGAAGGTTAATGACCTTTATTATATTAGCCTCCAAAAGAGCGATACCTAAAATGTTGGTTGTCCTCTACACCCCCTTCACAGTCCCAACTTTTGCAAAATATTGCTCAAATCCATAGGATGGAACACCTGAGAGCAATAATACATGATACTACCCAACTTTTCAAAGACCTGGGATTTATGGGATAATTCTAGCTATAACCCCGAAGCCACACCCCACATCTCTGAATAACTCCAGCAATTCCAATTGCATAACTTATTGATCTTCTCTTACCCTCACCCTTAAAACAGCTGATGAGCTAAAATCCATGGTGTATCCCCCCCTTTATAGCTCCTATTTCGCTTTATGTTATATTGTGCTTTATTCGGGTTACCATATGACACATTGTTTAACCTTATAGACCGGATGGTTGAGCTACATTAGGACATTGAGGATTTCCTTCATATGCGCAAGCGGCTCTTCAGGCCGAAATTTGAATTCATTCTCCCACTAGGTCTTCATCTTGGAAACCTGAGACTTTCCCAATGCATTGTTGTTTGTCTATCTTCACAAGGTTTGACATGTACTTTTTCAGACATATATTTGGAGGATGTGGTTTGTATATCCTTGCAAATACTTAATAAAAATAAAAATACAATTATAAAAAAAAAAAAAAAAAAGTCTCAATCCAAACCACCAGAAGACACAATGTAAAACTAAAAAATATATAGAGAATGTGCCACAAAAAAAAAAATCAAACTGGGGTATGTAAACGTTTGATCAGGTTAATTTGGGTAGTTTGTGGTCATTAGGATTTAAAAAGAGTAAAACACAGTTGATTGATAATAAATGGCTTCAGCCAAACACTGACCATGAGTGAAATGTTTTTGTATTCTCCTTCATATTCTCTGAAAAATGGCCAAGAAATCAAATTCTGCCTGGGTATGTAAACTTATGAGCACAACTACACACACATACACTTTTTTTTGGCATATTCTCTATATGTTTTTTAGTTTCACATTGTGCCTTCTGGTGGTTGGATTGAGGCATTGAAAGAAAAGAACATTTTTTTCCCCTTCTGAGATCACATTTCTTTTCAAGACTATCGATTTTTAATACATTTTTTTTTTTTTTTTTTTTTGGTGCTCATTCTGTGTCACAATATTTATACAATTGTCAAGCAGTCACAAAAACTACATGTGTTTATACATATTGGGGTAGTTATGTTGTCACATTAAGAGGTTCACAGAGCTATCTATGGTATGTATTTATGCACAAGCACTTTAGTTTTTCTCAAAACCGATCCTTTTGGATAACGCTGCTGCCTCATCTCCCACAATGGTATTGTATTGCTTGCAATTTAAACGTCATTTCATATATTTTTTTTTCTTTAGAAATGTAATTTTTGCTGCAGCATGTTCCATACATGCTACAGGTGCGCCACTTTACAGGCAGAATAAGGGGACACCCAGGCACTATATTTAAAGGAATTTTTCATTTTTATTGTTGCACTTTAAGCATCATTAAATGCATTATCAATTAAATCTTTTTTTTTTTAAATGTCCCCCCCTCCCCCCAGGACAGTACCTGGACCCTCATACCCTTTGAAGGCATATATGCAAGTACAGGTAATTGGCCATAAAAAGTAGGAACTTTTGATTGTTCAAGTTTGGGCCCCATAGACTTTAATAGGGTTCGCCGTTCGGGTCAGAAGTTTTTCTGGTGCGACCCAAAAGAAGGGTGTTCAGCCCATCTCTACTAGTAATAAATATTTTATTGTCTTAATGGTCTAAAGTTGTGAATGGTGCACCCCAGGGTTCTGTCTTAGGACCAGTGCTTTTTGTACTCCAACTGCCACTCATGAGCAGTGCAGTGAGCCATTGCTGGGAGCTGTGTGGCGAAAATAAAAATGACTGTGGCCAGACATAAGAATTAAGTTGTCAGTGGCTCACAAGATTAACTCTGGATCTGAAATATGAGAAGATGGCTGCATTAGCAATGCAAGGACAAGAGGGAGCGCAAATCTCACTTAGCTGAAGGAAGGCAAGTCTGCTGCATAACATATTTGCACATTATGGCACCCACTCAATGGGAATCTCTTCAATGTATTTCCAAAAGTAATTTCCAACTTTAAATCTGCAGCTTTTGTTAAAATAATACCTGTCATGAAGGTCTATGCTCAAGCGCTTCCTGTAATACACAACATCACTCTGTTCCTGTTTTCTAACTTTACTCCTGCATTGACATCCTGTCACACAGGCCTCTGATGGACTACAAGTGGCTGTTTCAACAAACACTACATAGGCATTGTCACTTTCAAGAAAATAGTCTTGATAAATGCCATGCTGCTATTGCTTAAGTGTATTCATATAAACAGGCTGCAAAGATGCCAAGATGGCTGCAAAAATGCTACAGGAGACCAGCAAAGATGATCAGTATAGAATAGGCCCAGAACAGGAGCGCAGCTTAGGTGCAGGGCCTGCATGACTGGTTTTTCTGGGCAGGCTTTAGGGGGTCTGTATTAAGATGGTAGGAGCTATATCATTGGGGGCAAGATGGAAGTTATGGGTGCAGTCAGGTGTGGCTGGAAGCGGTCCTGGGGGGGGGCTAGTGACTGGGTGGAGAGCAGGGGTTAGCAGTGCAGAGCATACAACAAGGTGAAGTTAATTTCCCGGGCTGCTGCACTGCCCCCCCCATACCATCAGTCATGGAGGACATCGCCCAGATGCTGGCCCAGCTGCGATCGGCTTGCTGCTGTGTTCCAGGGGTCAGGGCAAGGATCAGCTCTGCCTTCCCCTGCTCTCCCACACGAGGTCTCAGCCTCCTGCGTGCTACTGCAATGTCTCTACCCATCAGGTGAGCCGCCGCTTCAGCCCCCCAGAGCGTAGAGACCAGCTCCTCTTCCCTCCCTGGGGGCTGGTAGGAATCAGTCACTGGCAGGACCCGGCTAGGAGGGTACCTTTCCGGTTCCCCCTCCAGGCCTTCACCAGACATGGAGCGGGACCCGACGGCCAGCCGGGCGGGGCCTTCGCCCGCAGTGCGGCCGCGTGGAAGGACAGCGGCTTCTGGCACAGGCCTTGCTCCCAGGACGGCCGCAGCCACGTGTGGAAGAAGCGGAGGCCCTCCCAAAGAAGGAGTCGGTCGTGGAGCAGCTTATGGGGCCAACCTTGGTCTGCAGAGTGCTCGGCAGGGGAGAGTGCATACAGGGAGCAACATGGCGTGCCATGCGCCAGTGGATGTCTACACGCCCATGCGCCCAAGCCCATCCACGTCCCCTGCAATGGGGGGGGAACCACCGATCGGAGGGTGAAATATCTGCATCTGAGGGAAGAAAGGAATGGACCTCTGCAGGAATCGACTGTAGTGACCGTGCGGTTGGATTGCCCGAGGCAGCCTGGTAAGTCTGTGTGTCCCTTTCTCTGAACCTTGTTTGCCAGTGCCTGTCTGGGTCGGCTGTCCCTAAGGACTTGTCTTCAGTGGGGCAGGTGGGTGGTGGTATGGACGCTTCCCCTGTTATGGTGGCCAGTGACTGATTGGGAGCCCTGACGTGCGGGTTGGTTTTCCCCGGGCCTAGCAGGATGTCCAGAGGGCAGGGGACGGCTGAATCTGGGGACGGCTGAATCTGGGGACGTCCTGCTTCAGAATCTTTTGCTGGCCCTGTTTGCTGGATATAGGGATCTTTTGGGGAGAAGGGCTGGGGCAGGACCTCTGACTTGCCAGCAGCGGCCTGATCGGCAGCGGGGGACGTGGGATCGCCGGTGCTGCCACCGGTGGTTCCGACGGTGGTGCCAGGGGCTCCACAGCTAGCTGACACGAGAGGTAGTCTACGGCACTTCCTGGTCCTTCCAGGGAGTTGCAGGGGAGTAAGGACAAGGGTACCGCACAGGCGGGGCCGGCTTCGGATGGGGTGAGGTTGGCTGATGCGGTATGGTGCGAAGTGTATGTGTGCTACGGGGGCCCCTTAGGTTCCCATTTAAAATCGGAGACTAGGAAGAAGATTTGGAAGGGTGAGATATTTTCTCTGCTGCCGCTGGAAAAGTTTAACTTGGTTAAGGTGAAACCTGATGAGTGCAAAGAGGAAGAAGAGAAGTGGCAGTATAGACTGATTCCACGGACATTGACCAATTGGCTTCAGGCCTTGATTGTATTGGCTAGCGTTATAGGGGAGAAGGCGCCGGAGAAGTGTTCCACACTGTTTTGTTATTTGGACTCCATCAGCGAGGCTCAGCGGGTTTACGGGGGTGTGGGGTGGCTCCGTTATGATGAGCAGTTTTGCCAGCAGAAGGCTGTGAGACCGTCCTTGCGATGGGATCACAAAGACATTGGCTTGTGGATGAGACTTATGACAAGCTAAGGCTGCCCCGTTTCCCTTTCTTGGCGGGCCGGGGTGCCAACACCTCATCACCATTAGGCACAAAACGCAAGGGGTTCTGCTGGTAGTTTAATGAGGGTTCTTGCAGATTCAGAGTATCATGTCCTTTCTGCCCCAACTGCTCAGGTTGCGGAGGGTCGCATTCCTGGACCAAGTGTTTCAAGCAAGGAAAGAAGGCGGCCGACGCTGGAAAAAGGGAGGACACCAGTGAAGGTGGAAAAAATGGCGCCTTACCCAAGTAGGTGTCCAGACAGAGCCGCTGCAAGAATCTTGTGGTTGGGGTTTGAGGGTTTTACAATCCCTAGTTTTTGTTGGCATGCGTTCCTCCCATTTTGGCTAACTTGAAGTCGGCTTTTGCTCATCCTGAAGTGGTTTCCGTTAAACTGCAGAAGGAGGTGGCGTTGGGTAGGATGGTGGGTCCTTTTTCAGTACTGCCTATTGAGGACCTGGTGGTTTCACCATTGGGGGTGGTTCCCAAGAGGGAACTGAGCCAAATTTCGCCCCATTCATCACTTTTCCCCACCCAGAGGGGGGGGGGTGGGGGAAATCGGTGAATGATGCAATTAATCCTTCCTTGTGTACCGTCTCATACACATTGTTTGATGAAGCGGTGAGGCGAGTTCAGAAGTTCAGTCGGGGGGGCTCTCATGGCCAAGACCAACATTGAATCGGCTTTTCGCCTTTTGCCGGTCCACCCCGATAGTCTTTGCCTGTTGGGTTGCAGATGGGATGGGAGCTACTTTGTCGATCAGTGCCTGCCGATGGGTTGTGCCATCTCATGTTCTTATTTCGAGAGGTTCAGTTCTTTTCTGGAATGGGTTGTTAAGGATTTGTCAGGCCTGGGGTCCATCCTACCCTACTTGGATGACTTTTGGTGATTGGTCCTCCGGAAGATCGGTGTTTGATATTGTTAGCCACGTTGCAGCATGTTTTTCAGGTTTTTCGGGTTCCTTTCGCGCCGGGTAAGACGGAAGGGCCCACCACCGAGCTGAAGTTTTTGGGGATCATCATTGATACCGAATGACAAGCTTGAGGATCTTCGGGTGACGGTATCTGGGACCATTCTGCGTTCAAAGGTGCAGTTGCCTGAGTTACAGTCTTTGTTGGGGAAACTCAATGTTGCATGTCGAATCAAGCCCATGGGATGGGTGTTTTGCCAGCGACTGATCAAGGTACCTCATTTTGTTTGCATTGGGCAGGAGCACAAGGATGACTTGAAGGTTTGGGACATGTTTCTTGAGAACTATAATGGCAAGTCCTTTTGGATGGGTGCAGTGGTTTCTGCAGAGGAGCTGGTTTTGTACATGGAAGCAGCTGGGCCGGCTGGTTACGCCACATATTTTCAAGGCCGCTGGAAGATGGCCCCAATAATTAGGGGGGATCTTATCTCAGTCGTAACCTGGCCTTTCTGGAATAGTTTCCTGTTCTGCTGGCTGTGGAACTTTGGGGATTGGAATTTCGGGACAGACGGGTCTGATTTCACAATGACAATTTAGGGGTGGTGCATGTCATTAACTCATTGTCGGCTTCTTCTCTTCCTGTGGTTTGCTTGTTGCATCATTTGGTCTTGCGGTGTTCGCAATTGAATGTGTTTGTGTTTCTGTTCATGTCCTGGGTGTTGAGAACGAGGTGGCTGATGCGCTCTCTCGCTTATAGTGGGACAGATTCCGTCAGTTGGCATCGGAAGCGGAGCAGCTCAGAACCCCATGCCAGTCGCTTATGGGATCTCGTTTTGCCACCATGCATGCGTTGATTAGGAGATCAGTGGCGGATGCCACTTGGCAGGCTTATGAGCGGGTCTGGCAGGAATGGCATGATATCTGTCAAGTATGGTGGGGGGTTTTAGCAACAAGGACAGATTACATGTGTTACTGTACTTTATCAGTAAAAACTGTGAGGAAGGTGTGTCTGGCTTCGGTTAACCACAAAATGGTTGGAGGAAGTTAAGGATGTTACGAAGGCTTTTATGGTTAGAATGGCCTTGAGGGGTTATAGGAAGGGTCAAGGAAAACCAGGTTCCTGTCATCCAGTGTCTCTGGGTATGTTGGGGTCGTTGGCAGATGTTCTGCCTCAGGTTTGCTTTACAGCCTTTGAGGTTCAATTGTTCTGGATGGCTTTTGTTTTGGCCTTTTTTGGAGCTCTAAGGGTAGAGGAGCTGGTTAGCCCCTACAAGGCAGTGCCTGTGGGGTTGGATTTGGCAGACGTGGCACTCAGGGGATGACTCAGACATGCTAAGAATTTGAAAATCCAAAACTGATCAGATGGGGCACGGGGCTAAGGTAGTCCTGGGCCAAGTAGCGGGCCTAGCACTGTGCGTGGCAGTGGTGGTGAAGGATTGGTTGGCATTAAGGCCTGGCCCTCCCCTGATCCACGTGGATGGGTCAGTGTTGTCACGGTATCAGTTTGCTACAGTTTTAAAGAAGTGTTTGGGGGTAGGTGGTTCATCACCCGGGGAATATTCCTCACATTCCTTTCGGATTGAGGTGGCTACCGAGGCAGCGAGATGGGGTCTTAATGACTAGATCCTACAGTGGATTGGTCATTGGGAATCTCATTGTTTTCACCTGCATGTCCATCTTCTATAGGTTGGGTGGGGGCCCAGGTTTCCTGATGGAGGATAAGGCAGGGTGTTTTTTGTTTCTTATGTCATTTGTATGTTGGTTTGTGTAGGTTGGCCAATAAGGCTGATGGGGTTGGATACCAGGGTTTGTTGTTGGTCTAACAGGGAGTTCATGGGTTGTTAGAAAGGACTAAAAAGTGCGGCGTTAATGTATAATTGATGACACAATATCATACAAATGTCCAGTAATGTGTAGATGTTTTGAGCTGGTATTAGTATTCAAGTGTATAAAGCTGGTATTATTCAAATATATGAACACGATAGTGTAGTCCAACATAAGCTTTATAAAATTGTGACTTCCACCCATGTGCGACATTGACCACCACCAGGAGGAATATGAATGGGTACTCTTACCAGAGGTAAGTTGAAAAAGAGCATATAATCACTCGACTTCAGGAACCCTCCTTATCCTTTGAGCGTAGCTCGACCGTTTTGGGAAGCTTCAGATCCACCACCACAGGTATACCAATGCAGCATTCCACTGGATGGGGCAACCATGTCATAGACCGTCTGAAGAGACTTCCACAGGGGTATGGAATTTTTAATAAATTGATCGATTAAACTGTGTTACACTGTGTAGTACCTTTTTATTTTAAGGATTTAAACAAAATATACCCGGAATACATAGTTAGTCAGATTGAAAAAAGACACAAATCCATCTGGTTCAACCAAAAAAAAAACAAACATACATACATACATACATACATACATATATATATATATATATATATATATATAATATTTATAACCAAATAATCCCATATACTTCACCCACAGTTGATCCAGAGGAAGGCACAAAAACCCCAGCAAAGCATGATCCAATTTGCTATAACGGGGGAAAAAATTCCTTCCTGATTCCCCGAGAGGCAATCGGATTCACCCTGGATCAACTTTACCTAAAAATGTTAGTACAAAGTTATATTATTTACATTAAGGAAATAATCCAGGCCTTTTTTAAAGCAATCAACCGTGCTGGCCAAAACCACCTCTGGAGGGAGTCTATTCCACATTTTCACAGTTCTTACTGTGAAGAAACCTTTCTGTATTTGCAGATGAAATCTTTTTTCCTCTAGATGTAAAGAGTGCCCCCTTGTCCTTTGTGATGACCTTAAAGTAAATAACTCAACACCAAGTTCACTATATGGACCACTTATATATTTGTACAGGTTGATCATATCCCCCCTTAATCTCCTCTTCTCAAGAGAGAATAAATTCAGTTCCTCTAATCTTTCCTCATGGCTGAGCTCCTCCATGCCTCTTATTAGTTTGGTTGCCCTTCTCTGCACTTTCTCCAGTTGCCAGATATCCTTTGAGAACCGGTGCCCAAAACTGAACTGCATATTCCAGATGAGGTCTTACTAATGATTTGTACAGGGGCAAAATAATGTCTATCTCTGGAGTCCATACCTCTCTTAATACAAGAAAGGATTTTGCTTGCTTTGGAAACCGCAGCTTGACATTACATGCCATTATTTAGCTTATGATCCATCAAAACCCCCAGATCCTTCTCCACTATGGATTCCCTCAGTTGTACTCCCCCTTGTATGTACGATGCATGCATATTCTTAGCCCCCAAGTGCATAACTTTACATTTATCAACATTAAACCTCATTTGCCACATAGTCGCCCAATTAGACAGTGCATTGAGGTCTGCTTGTAAGTTGGAGACATCCTGCAAGGACGTTATTCCACTGCATGGCTTGGTGTCATCTGCAAACACTGAAATGGTACTTTTAATCCCAGACCCTATATCATTTATAAATATATTGAAAAGTAAGGGTCCCAACAATGAACCTTGGGGTACACCACTGAACCTTAGACCATTCAGAATAAGAATCATTAACCACTACTCTCTGAATTCAGTCTTTTAGCCAGTTTTCTATCCATTTACAAATTGATCTTTCCAAGCCTGTAGACTTTACCTTACATATTAGCCGTGTGTGGGGAATGGTGTCAAACGCTTTTGCAAAATCCAAGTATACCGCGTCCACACCCACCCCTCTGTCTAAGGTTTTACTTACCTCCTCATAAAAAGAAATCAGGTTTGTTTGACAACTTCTGTCTTTCATGAATCCATGCTGTCTGTTGCTTAAAATATTTTTATCCAACAAGAACTCATCTATGTGGTCTTTTATTAAACTCTCCAGTATCTTCCCAGCTATAGAAGTTAAACTAACAAGTCTATATTTACTTGGTAAAGACTTTGATCCCTTTTTAAATATGGGCACCACATTGGCCCTACGCCAATCCCGTGGTACTATTCCAGTCATTAAGGAGTCCCTAAAAATGAGATACAATGGCTTTGAATTGACAGAGCTCAATTCCTTTAGGATCTGTGGGTGGATGCCATCTGGTCCAGGTGCTTTATCTACCTTTATTCTGTCTAAATACTTCTGGACCATTTCTCTTTTGAGCCATTGTGGATCATTTGGGGCTGTGTCACTACCACCTCCGACGTGGACATGAGCTCCCCATGCTCCTTTGTATACACAGAGCTGAAGAAAGTATTTAATAAGTTTGCCTTCTCTTTGTCCCCAGTCACACACTCTAGATTATTTTGTAAAGGGCCTACATGCTCAGACCTGACCTTTTTACTATTAATATATTTGAAGAATTTTTTGGGGTTTGTCTTACTATCTTTTGCAATCTGTCGTTCGTTGTGAATTTTTGCATCCTTAATTTCCTCTTTACATATTCTGTTATATTCTTTATAACATTTAAAAAATGATAGTGTTCCCTCATTTTTATATTTTTTAAATGCTCTTTTCTTATCATTTATAACTTTTTTCATTTTAATACAATTTGGTCTATGATGTGGTTGCCCCATCCGGTGGAATGCTGCATTGGTATACCTGTGGTGGTGGATCTGAAGCTTCCCAAAATGGTCGAGCTACGTTCAATTAAAGGATAAGGAGGGTTCCTGAAGTCGAGTGATTATATGCTCTTTTTCAACTTACCTCTTGTAAGAGTACCCATTCATATTCCTCCTGGTGGTGGTCAACGTCGCACGTGGGTGGAAGTCACAGGATTTTATAAAACTTATGTTGGACTACACTATAGTGTTTATATATTTGAATAATACCAGCTTTATACACTTGAATACTAATACCAGCTCAAAACATCTACACATTACTGGACATTTGTATGATATTGTGTCATCAATTATACATTAGCGCTGCACTTTTTAGTCCTTTCTAGCATAAAACTTGGTTATTATTGTCGTGTTGGCTGTTCATCCTTGTTTTTTTATTATCGGTAGTGCAGTATTTTTTATTTGTCTTAGTTCATGGTTTGTTTCCTGTGCTTTGTGTTTTTCACACCCGGTGTGCCTGGGGGGCATTAGTCAGGCAATTGGGTTTTCCCTACACAGTGAGGCTGGACAGGTGGATTAGTATCCCGGAGATGCTTTGGTCCAGGGTGTTACCGGAAATTCAGTGGTACGCTAGGATGGATAGACTGCAGGATGTGCTGCTAACGCATGTAGGGGGTAATGACCTTAGGGTTAGAGATTCCAGAGAACGTAAGCAAGACATCAAATGGTATTCTCTGTTTGAGCTTGGCCTTCCCAGATACGGTGCTAGTCTGGTCCGAAATAAAATTGGCAGGGCATCTTGGTGTGGGGCCCGGTCGTTGGACCAGATAAATAAAGCCAGGGTAAAAGTAGAGGTGGCAACAATTTTCATACGTAATGGAGGGCTAGTGTTTCGCCATGTGGTACTAGAGGGTGATAACTGGCTGTACCTGAGGGGGGACGGAGTCCACTTGTCTGCGGTGGGTATAGACATGTGGTTTTTGGGTCTCCAGGAGGGACTTCAGCAAGCCTTAAGGCTGTGATGGTCCGCCCATGTGAGATTTCACTGGTGGGCATTGTGGCAGGGGTCTGAGGTTCTTGAAGGCGGAATGTTATGTAATTCAGTATGTGGAGTGGAATGGGTTGGGCCCATCTCAGCAAGGGTACCTTCCCTTTTATGGAATAATGGACTATCGGTCAAAATGGTAAAAGTTTGTCCCTGAGACGGTGGAACTGCGGCTAGGGACCAGGATGCGGAAGTGGTTGGTGGTGCAGCTGATGCAAAAGAAACCCACCTTCATTTACCTGAGATAGCCAGTCTGATAAGTTAAGTAAAAAGTTGGGTTATGTAAATGAGGATGTTTATAATGTGCTATGGTTTGTTAATAAGGGGCTGCTACCATTTAAAATCCAGAAGTTGTTGCGTGGTTCTTAAAGGTATTGCAGAGTGAGGATGATGTTTTTATAGTGGTAGGTTTGGGTAGCCACCACATCAGCCATATAACAGTCAAGAATAGGTCCAGAACAGGAGCGCAGCTTAGGTGCAGGGCCTGCATGGCTGGTGTTTCTGGGCAGGCTTTAGGGGGTTTGTATTATTAAGATGGTAGGAGCTTCCTCATTGGGGGCAAGATGTAGGTTATGGGTGCACTCAGGTGTGGCTGGGAGTGGTCCTGGGGAGAGAGCAGGGGTTAGCAGTGTGGAGCATACAAGGTGGTGAAGTTCCCCTTCCTTCCTAATTTTCATCTCTACAGGTCTGGTTGTTTTCAGGTTCATTCCAGTTTTATTCTGTGTATGGCAAACTGTATTTTTAAAAAAAAATTAAATATATGAAGATGGGGACAGGTTGGTAATTTTCAGGGGTTGCATAGTCGTAAGCAGTTGGCAGGGGTCTTGGGTTGTTGAAGTCGGAATGTTATGTAATTGAGTATGTGGAGTGGAATGGGTTGGGCCCATCTCGGTATGGGTACCTTCCCTCTTATGGAATAATAGACTCAGTCATCGGGCTGCATCGGGTAAAATAAATGGTAAAAGTTTGCGGCTAGGGACCAGGATGCGCAAGTGGTTGGTGGTGCAGCCGATGCGATAGAAACCTGCCTTCATTTACCTGAGATAGTCAGTCTGATAAGTTAGGTAAAAAGTTGGGTTATGTAAATGAGGATGCTTATAATGTGTTATGGTTTGTTAATAAAGGTGCCGCTACGGCCATTTAAAATCCAGAAGTTGTTGCGTGGTTCTTAAAAGGTATTGCAGGGTGAGGATGAGGTTTTTATAGTAGTAGGTTTGGGTAGCCACCACATCAGCCATAAAACAGTCATGAGATGTAGCAAAGAATGGCAGTGTTTTAACAAGGGTTTACATCTATTTTAATGTCAATCCAAAAATCAACTCAGATTACCCAATTATTGTAATTGAACTTAATAATGGGTATACGGTTTGTTGCTTTGTACCTCAAAATTTTCAATAAAAAAAAGATTGAAAGAACTTCTTTACGGGAAAAAGATTTGAGAGAGGACAAATCACAATGAAAACATTTTGGCTTACCATATTTTCTCCCCAAATATCGCAGAATGGTGTTGCTTTGATAAAGTTCAAACCCTCCATCTTGTAAACGAGGCAGTTGCCCAAAGACCTTTAGATAATTACAGTTCAAGTATCAAATGCATAACATATGCAACATTTTTAACAAGCATAACAGGCATCTGCATTTTGTCCTTGTTAATTGGAGTGTGCTTACTCCAAGATGTCTCTTCTTTAAAGTGGTTGTAAGGTTCGTGTTTTCACAAAAATAACAAACATGTAATATTTATCTGTATTGCACAGAGCAGCCCGATCATTTTCTTCTGGGGCGCCCTGCCGTGCATTGACATAGACAGCAGGACTCGGCATCACTGGATTTGATTGACAGCAGTGGCTGAAACCACTGGGCTCATGCACATCGCATGAACGAAGTGTTTAGGTAAGAAAAAGGGGGGTTCTCTGGGGCAGCTGCAGCGAAGAAGGGTTTTCAGTTTAATGCATAGAATGCATTAAGGTGAAAAAACATGAGACTTTACAACCCCTTTAAGAACCTGCAGATCTGTTTGCTACTGGGTAATTATTGGAAAACCTGTTGCATTAATACAACATATTAAAGGTGGTTGCGCCTACACATATGCAAGCCACCTACCACTCCCCCTGTTCCAAAATAAAAACACTACCTAAGTTAAAAAGTACCAAAGGATTAAAATTAAAAATTTATAGTATGTACAGTATCTCACAAAAGTGAGTACACCCCTCACATTTTTGTAAATATTTTATTATATCTTTTCAAGTGACAACACTGAAGAAATTACACTTTGCTACAATGTAAAGTAGTGAGTGTACAGCTTGTATAAGGGTGTATATTTGCTGCCCCCTCAAACTAACTCACACAGCCATTAATGTCTAAACCTCGGGCAACAAAAGTGAGTACACATCTAAGTGAAAATGTCCAAATTGGTGCCAATTAGCCATTTTCCCTCCCCATTGTCATGTGACTCGTTAGTGTTACAAGGTCTCAGATGTGAATGGGAGCAGGTGTGTTAAATTTGGTGTTATCTCTCTCACTGGAAGTTCAACATGGCACCTCATGGCCAAGAACTCTGAGGATCTGAAAAAAAGCATTGTTGCTTTACATAAAGATGGCCTAGGCTACAAGATTGTCAAGACCCTGAAACTGAGCTGCAGCATGGTGGCCAAGACCATACAGTGGTTTAACAGGACAGGTTCCACTCAGAACAGGCCTCGCCATGGTCGACCAAAGAAGTTGAGTGTACGTGCTCAGCATCATATCCAGAGGTTGCCTTTGGGAAATAGATGAATGCGTGCTGCCATCATTCCTGCAGAGGTTCAAGAGTTGGGGGGGTCAGCCTGTCAGTGCTCAGACCATACGCCGCACACTGCATCAAATTGGTCTGCATGGCTGTCATCCCAGAAGGAAGCCTCTTCTAAAGATGATGCACAAGAAAGCCCGCAAACAGTTTTCTGAAGACAAGCAGACTAAGGACATGGATTACTGAAACCATGTTCTGTGGTCTCATGAGGCCAAGATACTTATTTGGTTCAGATGGTGTCAAGCGTGTGTGGCGACAACCAGGTGAGGAGTACAAAGACAAAAGTGTCTTGCCTACAGTCAAGCATGGTGGTGGGAGTGTTATGGTCTGGGGTTGCATGAGTGCTGCCGGCACTGGGGAGCTACAGTTCATTGAGGGAACCATGAATGCCAACATGTACTGTGACATACTGAAGCAGAGCATGATCCCCTCCCTTTGGAGACTGGACTACAGGGCAGTATTCCAGCATAACGACCCCAAACACACCTCCAAGATGACTACTGCCTTGCTAAAGAAGCTGAGGGTAAAGGTGATGGACTGGCCAAGCACGTCTCCAGACCTAAAACCTATTGAGCATCTGGGGGGCATCCTCAAATGAAAGATGGAGGAGCGCAAGGTCTCTAACATCCACCAGCTCCGTGATGTCACTGAGGAGAGGAAGAGGACTCCAATGGCAACCTGTGAAGCTCTGGTTAACTCCATTCCTAATAGGGTTAAGAAAGTGCTGGAAAATAATGGTGGACACAAACTATTGACACTTTGGGCCCAATTTGGACATTTTCATTTAGGGGTGTACTCACTTTTGTTGCCAGCGGTTTAGACATTAATGGCTGTGTGCTGAGTTATTTTGATGGGGCAGCAAATTTACACTGTTATACAAGCTGTGCACTCACTACTTTACATTGTAGCAAAGTGTCATTTCTTCAGTCTTGTCACATGAAAAGATATAATAAAATATTTTAAAAAATATGAGGGGTGTACTCACTTTTGTAAGATACTGTATATACAGTAGTTAGCCAGTGAATAATGCAGAAAGTGTAGAGTTTCGATGATATCCTTTATTGCTAGCTTAAGTTATTGAAGATGCAAAATTTGGAATGACATTTCAGGCATTATATAATTCAAATTCAGAGACTTTTATAAAGACTGAAGGAGTGATCCAAGTCAACACCAAGCTCTAAACTTTCTGCAAGAAAAGAGGGAAAAAAAAATAGGACCTGGTGATGGCACTGTCCCTCAATGCTGCCTCTTGAGAAAGTTACAACTCTAGTTTCTTTGAGAATGTACTTCAGTATTGTGCTATAGAACTGTACAGGAGGAAGCAGCTCTGAGATACAGTGATGTCAACCTGTGTCTACAGGAAGCAACTAGAAGGCAGGGTCTAAGGTAAGCATTTTGTTTTTTTAAACCTTTGAGTGTTTCAGCTTTTAGTTATTATTTCTTTTCTCTCTATTTTTTTTTAGGGATAGGAGGCTCAGTAATAAGTGATATGTAATTTAAAGCCAACCTAGTAATTTTCATGCTATGATGGCTTTAAAGAAGTTTCCCTTATTAATGTTTGACCATTAAGTTAAAATTCTCATTTGCATACACAAGCATGCTTCCCCCTACACCTGGCAGTCCCAAAATCTTATAAACTTTCCCCTCTCCTTGGAGAGAAATCTCTATTGCTTTATGCACAGGCTGCCAACAAGCATGTTGGCAGAACGTGCACTGGTTGATGAAAAACATGGATGTACTTTTTATTCATAATTTTTGTAAAATATTTAGTGCAGTTTTAGAAAATGACCTTGTTTTTACTTTAAAAATGTATGCATTAAATAAAAATGTATAAATGAAATACAAAATTGATAAAAGCACCTATCATTTTCCAACAAACTAAATATTGTAGAAATACAAAACAATCACTTCCAGACCTAAGGAGGTCTTTCGTAGTTAGAAAATGGTAGCAAGTACATCAATAGCCACCAATGCCAGGCGGATGCTGCCCTCCTCAGATGGGAAACAAACTAAGAAACAAAAACAAAAAGGAAGGCGCATTGTGTCTCACCGCATTTTTCTTCAGATCTCTTTCACCTGAGACCCAATCCTGCCTTTGCACCTCATCCTCTGTCCAGGAAATTCCCTGGTCAGCGAGTAGGAGCCGTGTGGGCTCTACTCTCCCTGTAAATATATAAAGGTCTCATATTAAAAACAAATATCAGTTAAGAAAACAGAAGAGCTTTTAAGTGTGTTATATTAAACAGAAATAATGATTAATAATAATAATTAAAAAGAAATTCCCTTTTCAGAAATGACATATTATAAAATATTGCTATATATCTCTAGCATAAACCTTTTTTTTCAAACTTTTGGATAGAGTAGGGAACAGTTAGAAACCCTGTCAGGTTTTTTCACTGTCTATGGCCCCACTTGGGGAATTTGCACTATTCAACATTTGTCGCCAATGCAAAGAAACATCTTTCCTACTGGACATAAAGCAAAAAAAAAAAATAAAATACCTGTAAAAACATTGAAGAATGACAGCAGAAAAGGACTGAGGCTGGATATAGATAGATCAAAATGTTTCTGGTTCAGAAGGGACCGGACAAATTTTAATCCATCCATGTTTGTTCTTGTTCGAGAGGAGATGCACTGATGTTCAACTCCTCTCAAAAGGGGGCTGCTGGTAAGTTTTCATTCCATCTGCACTTGCAGCTAAACTATTGCAGCATTGATCAGTAAATTCTGACAGCAGAGGAGTCCCCACTGTCAGAATACAATAGCACAGCAGGGAGGATTCTCCATACACCCTTGAATACATGGATGGGGTAATCAGTTTAACTCCTTGCTGACCGCCGATCGGCAATTGACGGCGGCAAGGTGGCTCGTGAGCGCAAATCGCCGTCATATGACGGCGGCCGCGCTCACGAGCCTAGTGAGCGCGCGCGCGCCGCCGGAGGCACGCGCCCGCGCTCACTGTGTTCGGGGAGGGCCAGGGAGCGGGTGCGGCGGCTTTGATTGCTGCCGGTTACCCGCGATGGCCCCCCGGAGCGGAGGAACGGAGGACCGTGTAAGTAAACACGGACCTCCGCTCTGTGTGAAGGGCTGTGATCACAGCCTTCCTGTATACGAAGGCTGTGACCACTTCCCTTCCCCAGCCAGGGCAGTCCCCCTACAGTTAGAACACACCCAGGGAACATACTTAACCCTTAGAGCGCCCCCTGCAGGTTAACCCCTTCACTGCCAATGGCATTCACACAGTAATCAGTGCATTTTTATAGCACTGATCGCTGTATAAATGCCAATGGTCCCAAAAAAGTGTCAAAATAGTCTGACATGTCCGCTGAAATATCGCAGTACCGCTAAAAATTGCAGATCGCCGCCATTACTAGTAAAAAAAAAAAAAACCCAAAAATGAATTATCATCTGTAAACGCGACCACTTTTGCGCAAACCAATCAATAAACGCCGATTGCAATTTTTTTTATCGCAAATATGAGGAAGAATATAAATCGGCCAAAAACGGTGAAAAAAAAGGTTTTTTTATATTTTTTTTTTGGATTTGTATTTTAGCAAAAAGTAAGAAATTTGGGTTTTTTGCAAAATTGTCACTCTTCTTTTGTTTATAGCGGTGATCAGAAATGACGCAGAGGGGATCAAATACCACCAAAAGAAAGCTCTATTTGTGGTAAAAAAAGGACGCAAATTTCGTTTGGGTACAACGTCGCACGACCGCGCAATTGTCAGTTAAAGCGACGCAGTGCCGAATCGCAAAAGGGCTCCGGTCCTAAAGCAGCAAATCCTTCTGGGGCTGAAGTGGTTAAAAAAAAAAAAAAAAAGAAGATACATCTATGGCCAGCTTAAGTGGTCTTTCGAGTAAGATTTTGTTGTATTTATTTTCAGTTGGGGTGGGATGTTATTTCCTTTTACAATATATATTTTTTTTGGTCTTGATTACCATTTTAGTATAGATATAGGTTTATCCTAAGCATGTTTAAATTTATTTACTGTTAATTAACTCACTACCCAGAGGCGTAACTAGAATCTTCAGGCCCCCAGTGCAAGAAATTATGAAGGGCCCCCTGGCCAGGGCCCTTCCCTTTTCCCACTGATCCTGGGGCCCTTTACTCCTATCGCGGGTCCCTTTATAATGGTCCTGCAGCGGTACCCTTTCACAAGTTCTGCAGCAGGCCCCCTTTCTGCCATCTTTGGGCCTTCCCATGGTCGTGAAATGCCAGGGCCTGGTCACAATTGCAACCTCTGCAATCCTGGTAATTTTTATTTTAATTTTAATATTTTTTACCATTTCATTTTATTTCTTTTACAATTTTATTTTTACAAGTTTTCCATTTTTTTTTTTTTTTTTTTTTT
>BLSH010191725.1:158732-170773 GCA_018402905.1 Glandirana rugosa
GCCCCCCTGCCCGAGCACAACCGAGCCCGCCCCCCCGCCCGAGCACAACCGAGTGGAGGTGAGTGGAGTCCACCCCTTTGCCCAAGTACAGCTGAGCCCAACCCCCCGCCAGAGCGCAGCTGAGCCCACCCCCAGCCGGAACACAGCTGAGCCGAGGTGAGCGGAGCCCGCCCCTCTGCCCGAGTACAGCAGAGCGAAGACCGCTCCTGCCAGTCACTTTATGCCGCTTAATGGGAGACTGTTTGTGCGGCTGTCGGGACTCAGAAGGCAGTGAGGGGCTTTTTTCCGTGTGGGGGCGGCTCTTTTGCCGACCCCCGCAAAGTGCCGCCCTAGGCCTGGGCCTTGTTGGCCTAGGCCAAGACACAGTGCTGGGCAGGAGTGCAATGAAAATGAATGGAGCTACAGTCTATCCTTCCAAAATAATTTCATTTCAATTTCAGACATTACAAATATAGAAACAGTACCTCAGTGAATAAAAGAACAGGCAATAGTACAAAAAACAGATACGTATACCGTGAGGTCTACTAGACTCTCTGACTATCCTCACATTTGCATATGGTTGATCAAGACGAGGAGATGCCTCAAGCGAATCAATTTAGGTGAACGGTGGTGGTAGGCGCAACTTCCCGGGCTCCAGGCACCCCAAAGTGGGAGCAAGCTGTGATCAGAGGGGGAAGTTCTGCTCCACCGGATGATAATAAAAAGGTTACTCACATCTGATCTATTTAGTCAATCAGTGAGGAGGATAGGGTATAAGTAACCTGCATCATGTCCAACATAAATCAACTGATATTGAGTCAACTATAGACCAGTTATACCATAGGAAAAGATAACTGAAGTACCAAAAGAAGAAAGATGAGTAGAAGAGAGAAGCAGAGAGAGAGAAAGCAAGAAGGCACCTAGGGTCGGTTTGGTTCGGTACTGTCTAGGGGCAGGTTCTGTCCCGGAATTAAAGACATACCTATGTAAGCTGCCCAGGGTTCCCAGATATCCTCAAACCGCTTAGTTGTGTCCGAGAGGATGCTGGATAACTTCTCTTGAGACATGATCCAAGAGACTTTCCGTTTGGTAGCTGCAAAGGAGATCTTTGGTTGTTTCCATGATTTCGCTATAGTAAGCTTGGCCCCAAGCAAGATGAAATGCACTAACTTCCTATTGGACTTGGAAAGGTTTGGGATGTATGCATTAAGAAGAGCTATCTCAGGGGACCTGGAGACCTGAGTTTTGGCCAGCCTCTTGATGAGGTTGAAGATTTTTCACCAGTATGGCCGTATCCTTGGGCACTCCGACCAGATATGTGGCATAGTTCCCAGTAGGGAACATCCTCTGAAGCATCAAGGGTCTACTGAGGGGTAAATGCAGGCAAGTTTGGACGGGGTGAGATACCAATGGAGCTACAGTCTAATGGCCACAATTCCTTGCTAAGGAAGGAGGGGAGACAGAGCTTTTTGTGGGAATTCCATGAGATACTGGGGGCAGTCTAAGACCCTGTTCACATTCACATGTAGTGTTCCCGCCATGTGATTTCAACTGTGCAATTCTCACATGATTCTGTGTCGCATAGGGCAGCCATATGCATCTTTGTTGCCCCAAAAGAAGCTTGTGCTTGTTTTCGTGTGACAAGCTTCTTGTAAATTTTAGGTGCGGTTTTCTGCACGATCCTGTTTTGTGCTTGAGCTTTGGGGTGCACACCTCAATGCGTTAGGCTGCACGCACCTATGAACATGACAATGAGTTCACTGTACTCCAATGGTCTCCACAGCCACCAGATCTCAAACCAATAGAGCACCTTTGGGATGTTGGAGATTCGCATCATGGATGTGCAGCCAACAAATCTGCAGCAGCTGCGTAATGCTATCATGTCACTATGGACCAAAATCTGTGAGGAATGTTTCCAACAGCTTGTTGAATCTATACCACAAAGAACTAAAGCAATTGTGAAGGCAAAATGGGGTCCAACCTGGTACTAGCAAGGTGTACCTAATAAAGTGGCCAGTGAGTGTATATATACTGTATATAAGTGCTACCATAGGTTTCTAAATAATAAACATGTTATACTTACTTGCTCTGTGTGGTTTTGTAGAGCAGCTTGAATCCTCCTCTTCTTGGGTCCCTTGCCAGCACCCCTGGCCCCTCCCTCTTTCTGGGCGCCCCAACAGCAAGCAGCTTGCTATGGGGGCACCCAAGCAGGCACGCTCCCGAGCTGTGGCTTTGTGTCCATTCACACACAGAGCCATGTCTCTACTCCACTCCCTCTGTCTTCTGATTGGCTCACTGACTGTGATAGACAGCAGTGTGAGCCAATGGCTCCCGCTGCTGCCAAAAGCCAATCAGGAGTGCGAGTCCCCAGACAGCCAAGGCTCTTGTGGACATCGCTGGATTGAGAGATGGCTCGGATAAGAATTAGGTGGGGCTGGGGGGGGGTGAGGGGGGGCTGCTGGTTTAGAATGCATGAAGAATAAAAATCGTGTGCCTTTACAACCACTTTAACAAAGCTGATTGGTTGCCATGCACAGCTATTCCAAATTCTGTCTTCTCTAGTTTTGATAAATTTCCCTAAAGCTCATTCCGACAGGCGCTGAGACAGGTCCTATATTCTGAGCCACTTTTTGCTGCATCTACCAGAGAGCTTCACCTATAGCTTCATCCCAGCTACACCTAGAATATCCGAATGTAGACACTGTGCGTTCGGATACATGCATCCCTTTCTGTCTGCGTATCATATTTTGACATTCGACTATGTCCATGCAGCTGCTGTGTCCCAACTAACTTTGACTGGACTGCCTGCACAAGGATGCACAGAACACCGTGCATCCCCACGTACACGGCCATCACACTGGGCATGGACGCATATGCTCCATGTGAATGAGGCCTAATTGTCATATGGGCCAGGTAGCAGGAAAAAGGAGATGTCAGGTAATTAAAAGAGAAGTGTGGGAATTTTATTTATGAATCATACTTACCTAGGTAGATGCTGTATCTTTCCCTCGTCGGCTCTAAGCCTGAGAACCGAGTAATCAAACAGCCGAACATTACGTTCTCAATGCTCTCTGAGCAGAGATCTGGTGGCTGTCAGTCTCTGGCTCTGCCACCCTCCGGGGCTCACTGAAACACTAGGCTGTGGAGAGGGCGGGAGTGGCAAGCTCGCTGAGGGGCTGAGTTGTGTGCCAGTCCAGGCATGTGAGCAGATCCTAACTATATGGTTGCGATCTTTCCCCAGCCTGGACCGACTGACATCAGCCGAGAGCAAGATTAAGCCCGCTCTCAGCTGAAAATGGCTCCTGTTTGGCACTACTAACAAGTGATAAATGTTCCCATTTATGTTATGATCTCATACTCCAAGGTCCAGGCAGGCTGTTCCTCAGCCCAGGCTTTAAATTCAGGCGCTTTCTCCCTGAAGCTGGAAGGTCCTTCAGGCACCCTCTTTCCTACTCCAGAGGGCCTCCATGATCCCCCTCTCAAAGTCCAGGGCATCCAGACACCCCCTCTCATAGTCCAGGGCCTCCAGGCACTCCTAATCCTAATCTGGGACCTCCAGGCACCCCCTCACCTAGTCCAGCATGTCCCTTGTACCCCCCATATCCAGGGACCTTTACCACACCAGCCACCATTTCCTAGTCAATGGCCTCCTCTGCACCCACCCCCTTAGTCCAGGGCCTCCTCTGCACTACTCTCCTAGTCCAAGGCCTTCTTTACAGCCCACTCCAAATTAAGGGCCTCCTCTGCACCCTGCTCTCTGAATCCAGGTTCTTTAACAACCCCCACTTTTAAAGTCCAGGGCCTCCTCTACAACCCCCCCCCCCCAGTCCAGGGCCTCTGTTGTACTCCTCCTAGTCCAGGGCCTCCTCTGCATCCCCCAGTCCAAGGCCTCCCCTGCACCCCCCAGGCAAGGGCCTCCTGTGCACCCCTCCAGCCCAGGGCCTCCTTTGCGCACCCCAAGTCTAAGGTCTCCTAAGCATCCCCCCAGGTCAGGGCCTCCTCTGTACCCCCAGCCCAGGGCCTCCGCCACACTCCCCATCAGCTTGGGGCCTCCACTTCACCCTCCAGTCCAGGGCCTCCTCTAACTCCCCCCCCATCTGGGGCCTCCTCTGCACCCCCAGCCCCTCCTCTGCACCCCCTCCAGACCAGGGCCTTCTTTGAAGCCTCCCCTCCTCTGAGATGCCTCACGCAGAAAAGACATAGGCTGTTTGGACACTGGGCAGGACTAGGAGGGAGACCTGCCTGTCCATTTCACTTGATCGGGCGACAGTGACACCCATAGAGCAGAAGCTCCCAGTGAGGGTGGGGCAGCACCCCTGATAGCACCCCCCTAGATGTGTCACCCGGGGCAGCCGCCCCCCTGCCCCCCTCCTAGTTTCGGCCCTGGGCTTTACAATCTGGCAGCTGTTTTCTATAAAGGTTTTTCTTTTTCTCTTACATCTTATGGTAAACATGGAGTTAAATACAGGCTCTGTTTTTTTAATTTTTTTTGTTTTGTTTTTTTTTCATTTGAAGATTTCTTGATGAGGCCAACCTGGATTTAGCCCATGCTGAAATGCATTTTAGCCATATGATGTCAGTTACCTGTGCATGTGTTCATGCCTACTACCATTTGCTGTCAGGAGGGTTGCATTTAAAACTGCCTACACTACATCAAAAACACCAAAAACATCCACTTTAGAGCTTGGAAAAAACAAGGACAATGGATTGAGTCCTAAGATCTCCTAGGCTAGCTCACAAAACAGAAACAAAAGTAAAAAATACTACAATAGTACTCTATTATGGCCCTTGGCATATTTACTTACTGTTGTTAGTCTTGGTTGACCGGTATGCTGCTTTATAAGCCTTGCCTGTCTGCCAAAGGTTTTTAGTGAAAACCTCGTATGCTGAGTCATTCTGACTTTTATTAACAAAGAAAGAGAGGGGAGGGACACTGTGTTTAAAGTTCACTGGCTGAAATAGAAGAAGATAGAAATGTGCACAGGTGATATAGGTACCAGTTTGGTTTGTTTAACCACTTCAGCCCCGGAAGGTTTTACCCCCTTGGAGCTTTCTTTTGGTGGTATTTGATCACTGCGGTTTTTATTTTTTGTTCTATAAACAACAAAAGAGCGACAATTTTGAAAAAAATAAAACAATATTTTTTACTTTCTGCTATAAAACACATCCAATAACAAAATGTAAAAAATCTAATTTCTTCATCAATTTAGGCAAATATGTATTCTGCTACATATTTTTGGTAAAAAAAATTCAAATAAGCGTATATTGATTAATTTGCAAAAAAGTTATTGCATCTAGAAACTATAGGATAGATTTGTGGATTTTCTTTTTACTAGTAATGGCGATGCTCAGCGATTTTAAGTGGGACTGCGACATTGTGGCGGACAAATCTGACACTAAGAGACACTTTTTGGGGACTAGTGACACCAATACAGTGATCAGTGCTAATAAAAATGCACTGTCACTGCACTAATGACACTGGCTGGGAAGGGGTTAACATCAGGGCCGATCAAAGGGTTAAATGTATTCCCTGGGGGTGCTTGCTAACTGTGTGGGGGATGCTCTGACTGGAGGAATACAGAGATTCCTGTTTCTGTTTAGCAGAAACACAAGATCTCCATCTTCTCCCCTATTAGAACGACGATCTGCCTTGTTTACATTCACAGACCGCCGTCTGCCTCTCTCTGGAACGATCGCGGGTGGCCAGCGGACATTGGGTCCTTTGGATCCACTAAGTGGCTCCACTTCTGTCCAATCAGCGTGCGCCCCCCTAGAGGCTGTTTCACGAAATGACGTACAGGTTTGTGATTTCGCACAATAGAGCCACTTTGCCACAGTAAATGTACGTTATGTGGTCGGCAAGTGGTTAAAGCAGGAACAAAAAAAAGCAACCCAGAGAGGATCAACTCCAGTCAAGAAGCGAACTGCTAATGTAATGCAGAGACTTCCATTCTTTAGTGTTCCAGGAAAGGGTTTGGAAGGTTTAGGTACAAGGGATGCCGGACAATGTGCAAGCTGTTGCCATTTGTCGCACAGCCTCATGTTCCCCAATCCAGACATAGGTAGCAACCTAAAACAGCATGCACACACTGACACTAAAGTAATCACAACCTACAAAACCGTTAGCTACCACTAGAGGGAGACTCACTGAAATTCTATCTGGATGGACACACACAGGGTTATACAACTCTTGCATGCAGTCTAATTCACTCTAGCAGGCCTCTTGCGCATGGATGTAATAATTTACTAACGTTTAAACTCAGGATTTTGTTGACAGAAAGATTCTGGGTCAAATGTTCCACAAAGAACTTGCATATACAGTACACAGGTATAGACGCATAAATGTGCGTAAGCGCATACATGCTTAAAATTCTCTCTTTTCTAGCACAAAAGTACCTGCGTAATTGCTTGCTTTTTAGATCCATTTTTTTAAATGCATATAATTGTCCTGTTTTTATTTTCCAATACCTGTATCTCGTATATGTGTAAATGCATGTCCTCAGATGCAGATGTTTACAGAGCTTAACACATTGCATATTAACTCACCTGTGTGAATGTCTGCATTCAGATCCGTAAATAAAAAAAAATTGTAAATGCGTTTTCTTTTTTTTTTTTTTTTTTTATGTTTTAATATTTTTATGGAGTTTATGAAATACAAAGTACAAACAATACAACTTCCCATCATATTCAGCCTGTACATGTGGTGATGACATAGATATAACAATTGCCATATTAGTTGAAACTTATATCGTAGTTATTCTTGCAGTTGGAGCTCAGTTGCGGATCACTCAAGGCCCTTTAGGGAATTCGTAATGCATGCATGCCATGTTCCACCATTTTCCTAGGAGTGTTGGATGCGCCTCCAGACCACCCTAGCACCCCCAGTGGGAACAAACTGTGACAGGATGGGGGCGCATCCCTTCCTCCTTGTCGTGTGGGTTAGTAGTCTGAGCAACCCATTCAATGTCTTGGGCCTTGGCCTTCGCACTCGTTAAGTATAAAGATTATTTTTCCGCCCCTGAGCTTCCACTGCTGCTGGTCCACTCTATAAACTACTGCGCGCATTTTCCCCCGGGACCAACACCTGTATGAGGGAATCATAAAGACGTACCACATATAAATATATTAATGACAGATACTCCGGGACGTGTAACAAAAATCATAGAAAGGGAAGGGATAAACAATGACTGGGGAAGAAACTTGGAGTACACTTATTTTGCTGATTTGACTCAGCCAAGACCACCTGTTTAGCCACACCTCTTTTTTAATATCACAAAATGTTAGTCAATTTGTTCTTAGGGAAATCCCATTGACGTTTGAATGCTACCTTATTGCCTTGTGTGCAAGCTAATATGTGTTCATAGGAACAATATGTATTCACTCTGGAGACTACCTCTGATACTATTGGAGCAGTGTCTTTCTTCCAGTAGCTCATTATGGTTAGCCTGGCTGCGATCAATATATGTACTACTATTGTTCTACAGTAGAGTTGAGCGGACACCTGGATGTTCGGGTTCGTCTGGTTCGGCCGAACTTCGCGGAAAAGTTTGAGTTCGGTACCGAACTTTACCCGAACTTGACCCCGGACCCCGAACCTCATTGAAGTCAATGGTGACCCGAACTTTTGGGCACAAACATGGCTGTAAAAAAGTCCTGGAAAGGGCTAGAGGGCTGCAAAAGGAAGCGACATGGGGGTAAGAGTAGGACAAGTGTCCTACAAACAAATATGGATAGGGAAATAACTTAAAATCACATAAAAAAAAATTAAAATGAGAGGAGGAGGTGGATGTGGAGTAGGATCCTAGAGGTTGACTAGGCCGTGACTGTGGCAGTGTAGGTGGAAGTGGCGGTGATGGAGGAGGAGGAGGAGGAGGAGGAGGAGGTAGCCAACACTGTTTTTTGTTTGTTTTTTGTTTTTTTTCTAATTGGGGTAGCCCCCAAAATATTGAGACATATCAAAAAAAAACAAGTATACCAATGGCTGTGTGAGGCCGATCTAAATGTCTATTCTGCACAAGGTACAGACAACTCTTGTGGGATCCATGCCTGGTTCATTTTAATAAATATTAGCTTGTCCATGTTGGCTGTGGACAGGCGGCTAAACACATGTTCAGACAATACACTGGCTGCAGGGCAGGCCAGCACCTCCAAGGCATAAAGGGCAAGCTCAGGCCATGTGCCCAATTTGAACACCCAGAAGCTGAATGGGGCAGACCCATCAGTCAGTACGTGTAGGCGTGTGCACACATACTGTTCCACCATGTTGCTGAAATGCTGCCTCCTGCTAAGACGTTGCCTTAGCTGGTGGTGCTGTGTGGTGCTGTTTGTTGTGGCGTGCTGCTGACAAAGCTTTTCCACATTTCGGCCATACTAATCATGCCTTCTGAGGTGCTAGCGGTGCCACAGCTGCGTTGGCGACCTCTTCCTCCTCCTCTGCCTTCGCCTTGTGCTTCCACAGAGCACCCTGTGTCATTTGGGAATGCCCTCAGCAGCGCATCTACCAGCGTGCCCTGGTAGTCGCGCATCTTCCGATCGCATTCCAGTGAGGGAATTAAGTACGGCATGTTGTCATTGTAACGGGTATCCAGTAGGGTGGCCACCCAGTAATCGGCACAAGTTAAAATGTGGGCAACTCAGCTGTCGTTGAGCAGGCACTGCAGCATGTAGTCGCTCATGTGTGCCAGGCTGCCCAGAGGCAAAGACAAGCTGTCCTCTGTGGGAGGTGTATCATCTGTGTCCACCGTATCCCCCCAGCCATGCTCCAGTGATGCCCACGAGCTGCGTTGAGTGCCACCCTGCTATGAACACGGTTCCTCCTCCTCCTCCTCCTCATCATTGTCCTCATCCTCCTCATCCTCAAGAACTGTGCCCTGGCTTGAAAATTTTTTACCTGGCCTATGCTGGTGCAGGAACCCACCCTCCGAGCCACTTGTGAATGACTGGCCTGATAACCGCGGAAATGACCCCTCTTCCTCCTCCTCTTCCTCCTGTACCACATCCTCTTCCATCATCGCCCGAAGTGTTTTTTCAAGGAGACATAGAGGTGGGATAGTAACGCTGAGAACAGCGTCATCGGCACTGTCCATGTTGGTGGAGTACTCGAAACACCGCAATATGGTACACAGGTCTCGCATGGAGGCCCACTCGTTGGTGGTGAAGTGGAGCTGTTCCTCAGAGCAACTGACCCGTGCGTGCTGCAGCTGAAACTCCACTATTGCCTGTTGCTGCTCACACAGTCTCTTCAGCATGTACAAGGTGGAGTTCCACCTTGTGGGCACGTCGCATAGGAGGCGGTGAACGGGAAGACCGAAGTTCCTCTGCAGCGCAGACAGGCGAGCAGCAGCAGGGTGAGAACGCCGAAAGCGTGCACAGACGGCCCGCACTTTCTGCAGAAGCTCTGACATATCCGGGTAGTTTTTTAGAAAATTCTGCACCACCAGATTCAGCACATGCGCCAGGCAAGGGATGTGCGTAGAACCGGCTAGGCCCAGAGCTGCTACGAGATTTCGCCCATTATCGCACACCACCAGGCTGGGCTTGAGGCTCAGTGGCAACAACCACTCATCGGTCTCTTGTTCAATGCCCATCCACAGCTGCTGCGCAGTGTGGGGTTTATCCACCAAACATATCAGTTTTAAAACAGCCTGCTGTCGTTTCCCCCTGGATGTGCTGAAGTTGGTGGTGAAGGTGTTACGCTGAGGGGATGAGGAGGTGGTAGAGGAGGAGGAGGAGGAAGCGCAGTAGGAGGAGGAGGCGACAGGAGGCAAAGAGAAATGCCCTGCAATCCTCGGTGGCGAAAGGACATGCGCCAAACGGCTAGCCGCCTGAGGCCCACCCGCCACTACATTTGCCCAGTGTGCAGTTAGCGAGATATAGCGTCCCTGCCTGTGCTTACTGGACCACGTATCAGTGGTTATGTGGACCTTGCCACAGATGGCGTTGCACAGTGCACACTTGATCTCGTCCCAGACTTGTTTGTGCAGGGAAGGGATGGCTCGCCTGGAAAAGTAGTGGCGGCTGGGAACCACGTACTGTGGGACAGCCACCGCCATCAGGTTTTTAAAACTGTCCATGTCCCCCAGACAGAATGACAGCATTTCAAAGGCCAGGAATTTTGAAATGCTGGCATTCAGGACCAGGGATCGTGGGTGGGTAGGGGGGTACTTCCTCTTTCTCTCCAGTGTTTGGGAGATGGAGAGCTGTAAGCTTCCATGGGACCGTGTGGAAATGCTTCGGGACGGTGGGAGACATGGTGGCGTTGCTGTCACATGCTCTGTTTGCTGGGTGGCAGGTGACACTGGCACTGTAGAGGTGGAGGAAGAGGCAGAGGCAGCAGCAGAAGAGGAAGCAGGAGGAGGGCGAGACTTTTCTTGGATTTTGAGGTACTTATTCCACTGCAGCTCGTGCTTTGAATTTAGATGTCTGGTCATGCAGGTTGTGTCCAGGTTTAGAACATTTATGCCTCGCTTCAGGCTCTCATTGCACAGCGTGCAAACCACTCGTGTCTTGTACTCAGCACATTGTCTGAAGAACTGCCAAACCGGGGAACGCCTTTGTGCTGCCTTTGGTGTGCTAGGTCCCTGTGTGCGGTGGGTAGTAGCAGGCGTACTGTCTAGGGGATGCTCGCTCCGCTTTTGCAAACTGCTTCCTCGTTTGCTGTGCAGGTGCCTCTGTGCGACCACCACCTCTTCCTCCAAACTGCACACGTCACTCGCATGACCCTCATTCCATGTGGGGTCTAGGACCTCATCATCCTCCTCCTCCACATCATCTTCCACCCACCCTTCTCCACTGCCCTCTTTGTCAGTCTGCACACTGTGGAAAGCTGCAGCAGTTGGCACCTGTGTTTCATCATCAGAGATGTGCTGCGCTGGTGTTTCCATGTCCTCATCCTGCAACAGAAGTGGTTGGGCATCAGTGCACTCAATGTCTTCCACTTCTGGGGCAGGGCTATGTGGTTGGCCCACGGAAAGCACACCAGGAGAGTCATCAAAAAGCATAAGAGACTGTTGCATGACTTGGGGCTCAGACTGCTTGGCTGATTTACAAGGGGCTGAGGTGAAAGACAGATGGCCATGGGGTTCAGGTCCCAACTCTGAGCTTTCATCAAGGGACCGGGTGGGAGACAATGTGAAGGAACTGGAGGAATTGTCAGCAACCCAATCTACTAGTGCCTGTACTTGTTCTGGCCTCACCATTCGTTGAGCGGCATTCAGGCCTACCATATAATCTTGAAGGTTTTGTTGGCTACTCACACCTGAAGAAGGTGTTTCACTTGTGCGTGTAGCTGGCACAAATCGACCACATCCTCTGCACCGCTCACCAACAGCAGGAACCTCTCCCTACACCAGTATGATATGATTTTAGAACAATAATCTTTCCCTCACAGGAGCTGCAGGAACCTCTCCCTCTAGCAGTATGTGATGATTTTAGAACAATAATCTGTCCCTCAAAGCACCAGCAGGAACCTCTCCCTCTAGCAGTATGTGATGATTTTAGAACAATGATCTGTCACTCACAGGAGCAGCAGGAACCTCTCCCTATAGAACTAGGAGATGATTTTAGAACAATAATCTGTCCCTCACAGGAGATGCAGGAACCTCTCCCTCTAGCAGTATGTGTTGATGTTAGAACAATAATCTGTCCCTCACAGCACCAGCAGGAACCTCTCCCTCCTAGCAGTATGTGATGATTTTAGAACAATAATCTGTCCCTCGCAGCACCAGCAGGAACCTCTCCCTATAGAACTAGGAGATGTTTTTTGAACAATAAGCTGTCCCTCACAGGAGCAGCAGGAACCTCTCCCTCTAGCAGTATGTGATGATTTTAGAACAATAATCTGTCCCTCAAAGCACCAGCAGGAACCTCTCCCTCTAGCAGTATGTGATGATTTTAGAACAATAATCTGTCCCTTACAGCACCAGCAGGAACCTCTCCCTATAGAACTAGGAGATGATTTTAGAACAATAATCTGTCCATCACAGCACCAGCAGGAACCTCTCCCTCCTAGCAGTATGTGATGATTTTAGAACAATAATCTGTCCCTCGCAGCACCAGCAGGA
>BLSH010191728.1:10486-22451 GCA_018402905.1 Glandirana rugosa
GGACTGGTGTATGTCTCCGGATTGTACGTCCCTCGTGGTAACATTTTCCAAAAACTTGTGGAAAAAATTAACCGTTCAAAAGACTCATTATGCCTCATAGAATATATGTTGGGGTGTTTGCTTTCCAAAATGGGGTAATTTTTTGGGCGTTTCCATTGCCCTGGTGCTCCAGGACCTTCAAAAGGGCAAGAGGTCAGGAAATTATGTGTGTAATTTATGTCCTTCAAACGCCTGATGGTGCTCCCTGCATGTTAGGCCTCTGTATGTGGTCAGGCTGTGTAAAAGTCTCACACATGTGGTATCCCCATACTCAGGAGGAGTAGTAGAATGTGTTTTGGGGTGTAATTTGTGGTATGCATATGCTGGGTGTGAGAAATAATGTGTTAATATGACAATTTTGTGAAAAAAAATAGAAAAAAAATCTTAATTTTGCAAAGAATTGTGGGAAAAAAATCACAATTTCAAAAAACTCGCCATGCCTCTTACTAAATACGTTGGACTGTCTACTTTCCAAAAAGGGGTCATTTGGGGGGTATTTGTACTTTTCTGTCTTGTTAGGGCCCAAAGAAATGAGGCCGTCAGTGCATCAAGTGTGATCAATTTTCAGTGATTGGCACCATAGATTGTAGACTCTATAACTTTCACAAAGACCAAATAATATCCACTAATTTAGGTTATTTTTACCAAAGATATATAGCAGTATAAATTTTGGCCAAAATATATGAAGAAAAATTACTAAATTGCAAAATGTTATAACAGAAACAAAGAAAAATGCATTTTTTTACAAAATTTTCGGTCTTTTTCCATTTATTGCTCAAAAAATAAACACCCCAATGGTGATTAAATACCACCAAAAAAAAAAACTCTATTTGTGTGAAAAAAAGGACAAAAATGTCATATGGGTACAGTGTAGTATGACTGAGTAATTGTCATTCAAATATGTGAGAGCACTGAAAGCTGAAAATTGGTCTGGTTAGGAAGGGGGTTTAAGTGCCCAGTGGTCAAGTGGTTAAAGGATTCTAGATATACTTAACTTGTATTTCATTCCACGTTTAAATTTACTGCATTTTGTGACTTCTGAATGCTTGGCGATTACAAACTTAAACAGACATTACATTTTTTACTGCATGGTACTGCTTTATGTGCTTGTTTTATATACAAATATACAGGAATCCAAATAAATATTAAAGCAGCTAAAGCAGCTATATAGCTTTGTTGAAATTCAAAGTTTTGGAATCACACAGAACAAATGTATATAATCATTACTAGTTGGAGCTGTCCATAGTGCTGACAGTAGGAATTCAACTGTGCATATGCACATAGAAAATGGATGGGCAGTTTAAAGAACAATTTAGCGCTGCTGCATGTGATTACACGTCAACTTCTGCTGTGTCAACGTACAACTCATAAGGTTAATAGCTTTCAAAATTGGTTCACCTTTTTCTGCTTAAACCAAAAACTACAACCACATTGGTTATGGCTTTCCTTTGGATGTAAGCTTAAAAAAAGGACTTGAGTATGCAATCAAAACTAAACACAAATGTCACTTTAGTTACTATTGTTGATTATAATGGGTCTTGATTTGCTGATGTGAAAGCTCAAGTCAACATGTGTATGTTAGTGCATGAGTTATAGTATCCATTTGTGTTTAATGTTAGGCTTAAAGAAGAAAGCAAATAGATTTGAACATGAAGGAGAATGTAAAATAAAAAAATAATAGCATCTTGGCTCCTAGCTTCGCAGCAATTAGGACAGTATATCATCATCATTGAATGAGTACTTAACAGAAGTAATGGTGGAGGTATGATGGAAAGAAAAGTCAAAACTCTATTTGCACACTTGTCAAATGTGAACCCATAAAGAGCCATTAATACATAACCTCTCTGAGAGCTAATTGGTCAGACTTATCATTAATATGGCTATAGAAGCATTGATTAAATATACAGTATATGCTTTTTTTTTGCTGATGTAGCTAATATAGGCTCTTGAGTTTGTATTGTTACCAGCTTCCTGTAATTCCCTTCAGACTGGTGGGGGGAGGGCTAACATTTTGGGTAATTCAGACCCTGCTGGTGTAAACAAGTGCAAACAAACAACATGCTGGAAGGAAGAAGGATGTGACTGAGCTAAAGAATCTGTGTCGCTACCACTGCAAATTCATACTCTAGTTAGTAGGCTGGGGTGTAATATTGAGTGAGTTATGCTGTTGCCACAGTTATCAACAGGGCCATCATGCCTGGCAAGGTTTTCTTTATTTTTTATTGGTTGAACTAGATTGACTTTTCTCTTTTTGCAACCTGACTAACTGTGTAACTATATAACATAAATACAAATCATTTAAAACAGTTCCTATGTATTTTTATATTCGGCACTTTTTTTTAAGTTGGGAAATATTCACATTGCATTGAAATGCTTGTATATTCCAGCCAAAAACTCAACAGCTGAAGCTGAAATTCAAACACAACACCAAAATTAGTCAGATTGTTGATCCATTTCCGCTCTTCCTGCCTTCCTGCCCGCTCTTTTCATACAGGTCTTATCAAGTTTTAGTCAGAAAAAGAGAGTTTAAAGACAGACAGCTTCAGTTGTGCTCTCTCTTTAGAGTACTGAGAATGATTGGGACATCAATGTCATGGAAGTACTCTATTTTAATTGCTCGTTTGCTGACTCATTCATTATAGCTTTCCTATGGGCCTGCATTGATGGGCTTTTGTTTCCTTCAAGGGAGGTTTGCATTCCTCTACAACTCACAAGGATGCAAAATCTGCTCAAAACAGATGAAATGCAAGCAAAAAGAAGAGGTTAAATACAAATCAAATGTACTTGTCAGTAAATTCTTAATAATATCAGAAGCATCTCAAACTAATGTGAAAGTAATGCCATCAACACAAGCCCAAAGTCCACCTACACAGGTCCTTTAAAATTCCAGTCAGGTTCATTTTTGTAAAGGCACACTGGACTCCATTCACAAAGCGATATCTTACCGGATCCAAGAATGCGGTAAGATACTGCACAGTTTTTTTCCCAAAAAATTTTGGCATTCACTAAAAAAATTCTACTAAATCATGCGGTATTTTAGGAGTGAAAACATGCAGTAATTTAACCCATGGGTTTGCTTGGTTTGCAGATCACAAACTTTTGGCTGAACACTTTGCAGATTTGCAGCCAGAAAAAACAAGCATTGCATAGCCTTTTTCCCTTGACATCTGAGTCACAAGTGTCAATAGTGTGAAGACATTGACAACTCAGCACCCTCACTATAGTAGTGTTGGCTCACAATATCAATATTTTCATTAAGTGGTGTTTTTCATTTTTTGAATTGAAAATTCATTATAAAGTTACTGTCATACTTTGGATACATGGTTATCTGTACTCCTGGTGAAAAATGTTAACATAAAATTAATTTTAAATTACCTAGAGAAAGGGGATAACAGCATATTGTTGGTTGGATTGAAGCATATTTAAACCAAAAACGTAATATATTGCAGCTTACCGTCCCTTTGGTGTTGTGGTGCATTTGTTTTTTTAGGCTTTGCATCCTTTATTTTCTTCTCTTGATACTGCCAGTAACACATTTCTGTCCTAGTGTCAGGATTGAGTTTACATACTGGTGGCACTGTGCTGCTCTGGGCTGTATGCTGCAGCTCCAGTGGCCACCACCAGGTGTCTCCCAAGAGCCAGCAAGCTGTAACAATCAGCCACACCCGGGTTCAGCCATTAGATGGCTATTTAAGACTGTTCCTCCCTTTCCCCAGTGTGTCACGATTCCGATCACCTCCTTGCACCAGAGATCCCATTCCAGCCTGCACCCCTCTGCCTTGCTCTTGTCCTCCTTTGCCTTGTTCCTGCTCCCTCACTAGTACCCTGTCTTGATCCCTTCTGCCTTGCATCCCTGCTTTCCTTGTACCCTTGTCAGTTTATAGTAGATATTGTATATAGTTAGTAGTTTAGTTCCTTTGTCAGTAGTTAGGTTAATTAGCTATTCTTGTTTTGTGCATTGGGGTTTGGCTCTTGTTTTTGTCTTTGAGGTTTGTTTTGCTTGCTGTTTGCTGTGTATGTTTTTTTGGTGTGTGTTTCACTGTAAATAAATATCACCTTAAAGTTATATACTTTGTTTGGTGCCAGTTTCCTTGTGTAGCTATGTGTCTGGTCTTATGTGTCTGGTCTTCCTAGCTGCAGAAACCTGACACCTAGAGTGACAATGATCACCCACTGCACTGTATCTAAGAAGGAGTATTATTGTTACCCCAGGCTTCTAACCTGATTTGGACTACAGGTGTTCTGCAATCCATAGGAGAGAGTAGATAGCTGGGAGATCTGGTAACTTTATTTGAGACATCAGTCCTGTGAACAGAAAGTTAGAAGGACAGAGCTCTCATAAGATCAACAGATATTTTCTTGTACATACAGAAGCTAGAAAACAAGAACAGTAATACAGCCAAGAACTGGTAATGTACAATATATACTGTATAAAAGTATTTTTCGTTAGATATCTAGGGATGATCTCATGTCTATAGGACCTGCACCACCACATGAGGCTTACTGGGAGAAAAGTCATACTGGTATACTCTGCTGCACATTTATTTAGAGTTGAGCGAACACCTGGATGTTTGGGTTCGGTGGGTTCGGCCGAACTTCGCAAAAAAGTTCGGGTTCGGTACCGAACTTGACCCGAACTTTACCCCGAACCCCATTGAAGTCAATGGGGACCCGAACTTTTCGGCACAAAAATGACTGTAAAAAAGTCCTGGAAAGTGCTAGAGGGCTGCAAAAGGAAGTAAAATGATTTTAGAACAATAATCTGTCCCTTACAGCAACAGCAGGAACCTGACCCTATAGGAGTAGGCGATGATTTTAGAACAATAATCTGTCCCTTACAGCAACAGCAGGAACCTGACCCTATAGGAGTAGGCGATCATTTTAGAACAATAATCTGTTCCTTACAGCAACAGCAGGAACCTGACCCTATAGAACTAGAAGATGATTTTAGAACAATAATCTGTCCCTCTAAGCAGTAGACTCTACCTAGTCCAGTCAGATCGTTCTGTAATGCAGGATGAGATGTTATTAGACCTGCAATCTGTCCCTAAAAGCAGTAGTAGTAGTAATCTCTACCTAGTCCACAATCAGATCATTCTGTAATGCAGGATGAGATGTTATTATATCTGCAATCTGTCCCTCACAGCGCCGGCAGCATCCTCTCCCTACACTAGCCAGAGAGCATGTGACATGCAGCACTAAGTGACTACAGCTTATAAAGAGGCTGGGTCACATGATGCACTGGCCAATCACAGCCATGCCATTAGTAGGCATGGCTGTGATGGCTTCTAAGGGCAAACCAGTGAAACGCTTGTTGATTGGCTGCCCTGCAGCTATTCAACATGCGTGATCAAATACCCGAACCCCAAACCCGAGCTTTTATCAAATGTTTGGATCCAGGTCATGGACACCCCAAAGTTCGGTACGGACCCGAACTTTACAGTTCGGGTTCGCTCAACTCTACATTTATTTATGGGCATCCTATGACCCCCATTCACACTTGCTGTATCAGGGGACGAATTTGCGCCAAATCGCGGCTTTGAAATTTCCCGTGCATGCGCCCACCCATCTGTCAGATATGTTGCATCACGCATGCATCTGCCGTGACATAATCATGTGTGCAGCACATCATTCATGAGCTTAACCCGTATTGGCAGTTTTCAAAGGAAGAGATCACATCATTAGGAAGACACTGGAAGCTTGCAACAACCATCTGAGCTCTGTAACATATTCAACAGCAGGGATGAGCCGAACACCCCCCGGTTCGGTTAGAACCAGAACATCCGAAAAGACAAAAAGTTTGGGCGAACATTCGAACACCGTTAAAGTCTATGGGACCCGAACATGAAAAAACAAAAGTGCTCATTTTAAAGGCTTATATGCAATGTTATTGCCCTAAAAAGTGTATGGGGACCAGGGTCCTGCCCTAGGGGACATGTATCAATGAAAAAAAAAGTTTTTAAATCAATCGTTTTTTCAGGAGCAGTGATTTTAATAATGCTTAAAGTGAAAAAAAAAGAAAAAATCCTTTAAATATTGTGCCTGGGGGTGTCCTTAGTCTGTGTGTAAAAGGGTGCATCTCTGTGAGGTGTAGAACATAGCCAGAGCAAAATTACATTTCCATAGGAAAAATTGCCATTTAAAATCCTGGCAACAAATCAAATAACAAAAAATCGCTGAAAAAAAGTGTGTGAGTTCTCCCCCCCAGTCCAAACCGGGCTCTTCGGGTCTGGTTTGGATATTAAGGGCAACCCCGCACAAAACTAAAAAAAAATTGACATGGGGTTCCCCCTAAAATCCAAACCAGACCCTTATCTGAGCATGCAGCCCTGGCTGGTTAGGATGGGGGGGGATGGGCGAGCGTTCCCCCCTCCTGAACCGTACCTGGCTACATTCCCTCAACATGGGGAGTATGGGTGCACCTCAAAGCACCTTGTCCATATGTTGATAGGGACAAGAGCCACTTCCCCACAAGCCTGGCCGGTGCTTGTGGGGGTCTGCAGGCAGGGAGGCTTATCGGAATCTGGAAGCCCCCTTTAATAAGGGGGCCCCCAGATCCTGCCCCCCATGTGAATAGGTATGGGGTACATTGTGACCCTACCCATTCACCACAAAGGGAGTGTAGTGGTAAAAAAACAAAAGGCAGTTTTTGACAAGTCCTTTATTGTGTAAAATAGCTCTTTTCTTCTTTCTTCCTCCATCTTCTCCTGCCCGATCCTTCTTCTGGTCTTCTGCTTCTTCTTTTAGTCTTCTTGCTTCTTCTCTTCATCTTCAATCTTCATCTTCATCTTCTTCTTCTTTCACCACCACCGCTCTCCCCGCTGCTGCAGCCCCGCCCCTATGCGTCTCCCAGAATTGGCGGTCTTCACAATGACAGTTCTTTTATATGAAGGGGCAGGGCCACCCGGTGACGTAAATGGGTGACCCGCCCCCTCTGACATCGCATGACGTCAGAAGGGGGCAGGTTCACTTGGTTATGTCGCTGGGTGGCCCTGCCCCTTCTTATAAAAGAACTGTCATTGTGAAGACCGCCCATTCTGGGAGACGCGCAGGGGCCATGCTGAAGCTGAAAGAAGAAGGAAGAAGAAGAGGTAGATTGAAGATGAAGAGAGGAAGCAAGAAGACTAAAAGAAGAAGCAGAAGACCAGAAGTAGGAACGGGCCAGGAGAAGATGGAGGAAGAAAGAAGAAAGAAGAAAAGAGTATTTTATACAATAAAGGACTTGTCAAAAACTGCCTCTTGTTTTTTTTACACTACACTCCTTTTTTAATGAATGGATAGGGGTACAATGTACCCCATACCTATTCACATAGGGGGTGGGGATCTGAGGGCCCTCTTATTAAAGAGGGCTTCCAGATTCTGATAAGCCCCCTGCCCACAGACCCCCACAACCACCAGCCAGGCTTGTGGGGATGAGGCCCTTCTCCCCATTAACATGGGGACAAGGTGCTTTGGGGGCAACTTCAAAGCACCATCCCCATGTTGATGGCATGTGGCCTGGTATGGTTTGGGGGGGTGCTTGCTCGTCCCCACCCCCTCCTGCATGCCAGGGCTGCATGCTCAGATAAGGGTCTGGTTTGGATTTTTGGGGGGACCCCATGCCATTTTTTTAAAATGTTGGCACGGGGTTCCCCTTAAATTCCCTACCAGACCTGAAGGGCCTGGTTTGAATTTGTGGGGGGGGGCACGTCATTTTTTAAAAAAAATTGTCAAGGGGTTCCCCATAAATTCCATACCAGACCTGAAGGGCCTGATTTGGATTCTGGAGGGAACCCCACGTCATTTTTTTTTTAATTTTGGTGTAGGCCCTGCTGTTGTAAATTAGTTCTAAAATTGTGATACAATCCTGCAGTCAAACAGGTGGCGAAAAATTGGGCATTGGGTGCTGGCAGTGCCAGAACACTGTAACCCCTTGCAGTTACTCTTGTTGGACGGAGGAACTGGTCTGATGTTGTAAATTAGTTTACAAATTGTGACAAAAGCTCCCAGTCAAACAGGTGGCGAAGAATTGGGCCTTGGGTGCTGGCGGTGCCAGAACAGTGTAACCCCTTGCAGTTACTCGTGTTGGACAGAGGAACTGGGCCTGATGTTATAAATTAGTTTACAAATTGTGACGAAAGTGCCCAGGTGGCGCAAAATTGAGCCTTGGGTGTTGCTGGTGCCCTAAATGCAAAATATTGTTGTAGATTATGGACAGGAGGAAAGGAGCAGTGGTAGTTGCATCAGCATCAGGGGCTTGATAGCTGCTGATCCAGGACTGATTTATTTTTATAAATGTGAGCCTATCAACTGAGTCTGTGGACAGGCGCACTCTTTGATCAGTTACAAACCCTCCAGCAGCACAGAAAGCATGCTGGATGCAGGACAGGCCAGTAGCTCAATTGCATATTGAGCAAGTTCCGGCCAGTGGTCCATCCTCAAGACCCAGTAACTAAGTGGATGCTCAGTTGGAAAGGTCTCCAAGTCTGCTCTTGTCCCTAATAGAGTTGAGCGGACACCTGGATGTTTGGTTCGGCGGGTTTGGCCGAACTTCACGAAAAAGTTTGGGTTAGGTACCGAACTTGACAGGAACTTGACCCCAGACCACGAACCCCATTGAAGTCAATGGGGACCCGAACTTTTCGGCACAAAAATTGCTGTAAAAAAGTCCTGGAAAGTGCTAGAGGGCTGCAAAAGGAAGTAAAATGGGGATAAGAGTAGGACAAGTGCCCTGCAAAAAAATTGGGATAGGGAAAATAACTTAAAATCAAATAAAAAAAATTAAAATTGGAAGGGGGGGTGGATGTGGAGTAGGAGCCTAGAGGTTGACTAGGCTGTGACCATGGCAGTGTAGGTGGAAGTGGCGGTGGTGGAGGAGGAGAAGGAGGAGGAGGTAGCCAACACTTTTTGTTTGTTTTTTTTTCTAATTGGGGTAGCCCCCAAAATATTGAGGCATATTCAAAAAAACAAGTATACCAATGGCTGTGTGAGGCCGGTCTAAATGTCTATTCTGCACAAGGTACAGACAAGTCTTGTGGGATCCATGCCTGTTTCATTTTAATAAATGTTAGCTTGTCCACGTTGGCTGTGGACAGGCGGCTGCGCTTGTCTGTGATAGCGCCCCCTGCTGTGCTAAACACATGTTCAGACAATACACTGGCTGCAGGGCAGGCCAGCACCTCCAAGGCATAAAGGGCAAGCTCAGGCCATGTGCCCAATTTGGAGACCCAGAAGTTGAATGGGGCTGACCCATCAGTCAGTACGTGTAGGCGTGTGCACACAACTGTTCCACCATGTTGCTGAAATGCTGCCTCCTGCTAAGACCTTGCCTATCAGCTGGTGGTGCTGTTTGTTGTGGCGGGCTGCTGACAAAGCTTTGCCACATTTCAGCCATGCTAACCCTGCCTTCTGAGGTGCTGGTGGTGCCACAGCTGCGTTGGCGGCCTCCTCCTCCTCTGCCTTCGCCTTGTGCTTCCACTGAGCCCCCGGTGTCATTTGGGAATGCCCTCAGCAGCACATCTACCAGTGTGCGCTTGTAGTCGCGCATCTTCCTCTCACGTTCCAGTGAGGGAATTAAGGACGGCACGTTGTCCTTGTAACGGGTATCCAGCAGGGTGGCCACCCAGTAATCGGCTCAAGTTACAATGTGGGCAACTCTGCTGTCATTGCGCAGGTACTGCAGCATGTAGTCACTCATGTGTGCCAGGCTGCCCAGAGGTAAAGACAAGCTGTCCTCTGTGGGAGGTGTTGTACCATCTGTGTCCTCTGTATCCCCCAGCCACGCTCCAGTGATGCCCATGAGCTGCGTCGGGTGCCACCCTGCTGCAGGTCCTCCTCCTCATCATCCTTGTCCTCCTCATCCTCCTCATCCTCCATAACTGTGCCCTGGCTTGAATAATTTTTACCTGGCCTATGCTGGTGCATGAACCCACCCTCCGAGCCACTTGTGAATGACTGGCCTGATAACTGTGGAAATGACCACTCTACCTCCTCTTCCTCCTCATCCTCCTGTGCCACATCCTCTTCTATTATCGCCCGAAGTGTTTTTTCAAGGAGACATAGAAGTGGGATAGTAACGCTGAGAACAGCGTCATCGGCACTGGCCATGTTGGTGGAGTACTCTAAACACCGCAATAAGGTACACAGGTCTCGCATGGAGGCCCACTCGTTGGTGGTGAAGTGGAGCTGTTCCGCAGAGCGACTGACCCGTGCGTGCTGCAGCTGAAACTCCACTATTGCTTGCTGATGCTTGCACAGTATCTCCAGCATGTGCAAGGTGGAGTTCCACCTTGTGGGCACGTCGCATAGGAGGCGGTGAGCGGGAAGGCCGAAGTTCCGCTGCAGCGCAGACAGGCGAGCAGCAGCAGGGTGAGAACGCCGAAAGCACGCACAGACGACCCGTACTTTCTGCAGCAGCTCTGACATATCCGGGTAGTTTTTTAGAAATTTCTGTACCACCAAATTCAGCACATGTGCCAGGCAAGGGATGTGCATCAAACCGGCTAGGCCCAGAGCAGCTACGAGATTTCGCCCTTTGTCGCACACCACCAGGCCGGGCTTGAGGCTCAGTGGCAACAACCGCTCATCGGTCTGTTGTTCAATGCCCGTCCACAGCTCCTGCGCAGTGTGGGGATTATCCCCCAAACATATCAGTTTTAAAAAAGCCTGCTGTCGTTTCCCCCTGGATGTGCTGAAGTTGGTGTTGAAGGTGTTACGCTGAGCGCATGAGGAGGTGGTAGAGGAGGAGGAAGTGCAGTAGGAGGAGGAGGCAACAGGAGGCAAAGAGAAATGCCCTGCAATCCTCGGTGGTGGAAGGACATGCGCCAAATGGCTAGCCGCCTCAGGCTCACCCGTCACTACATTTGCCCAGTGTGCAGTTAGTGAGATATAGCGTCCCTGCCTGTGCTTACTGGTCCATGTATCAGTGGCTATGTGAACCTTGCCACAGATGGCGTTGCGCAGTGCACACTTGACCTTTTCCCCGACTTGTTTGTGCAGGGAAGGGATGGCTCGCCTGGAAAAGTAGTGGTGGCTGGGAAACACATACTGTGGGACAGCCACCGCCATCAGGTTTTTAAAACTGTCCGTGTCCACCAGACTGAATGACAGCATTTCAAAGGCCAGGAATTTTGAAATGCTGGCATTCAGGGCATGGGATTGCGGGTGGGTAGGGGGGTACTTCCTCTTTCTGTCCAGTGTTTGGGAGATGGAGAGCTGTAAGCTTCCATGGGACCATGTGGAAATGCTTGGGGATGGTGGCGGACATGGTGGCGTTGCTGTCACATTGCTGAGTGACAGGGGACACTGGCACTGTAGAGGTGGAGTAAGAGGCCGAGGCAGCAGAAGAGGAAGCAGGAGGAGGCTGAGACCTTTCTTGGATTTTGAGGTACTTATTCCACTGCAGCAAGTGCTTTGCATTTAGATGCCTGGTCATGGAGGTTGTGCTCAGGTTTAGAACATTTGTGCCTCGCTTCAGCCTCTCGTTGCACAGTGTGCAAACCACTTGTGTTTTGTAGTCAGCACATTGTCTGAAGAACTGCCACGCGGGGAACGCCTTTGAGCTGCCTTTGGTGTGCTAGGTCCCTGGGTGCGGTGGGTAGTAGCAGCCCAGAGGCGGCTCTAGGCTTTGTGAGGCCTTAGGCAAAACTTACACATGAGGCCCCACTCAAGCCCATGATGGGAAAAAAAATTCAATCAAAAAATAAAAATAAATAATAATAAAAAATACAGAAAGATGCACAGATCTAGTACACAGTTCCTCAGCACCACTTCCAGGGCACCCTCTTCAGCCATCAGACCTATGCAGCTAATAAAACATCGGGGACCCAGCAAGGTGGCAACCCCTCTAAAAATGTCCTGTGCCTTGGGAGAATGGCAAGGGGGTGTCACTGAGTCATTCCACATCCACAGAGGAAAGAGGGGGAGGAGAGAGAGGGAGAGAGAGAAA
>BLSH010191825.1:19632-30995 GCA_018402905.1 Glandirana rugosa
CCCCCCCCCCCCCCCCCCCCCCCCGGAGCAGACTTAATGATAAATCATCAGTTGTCAATCTTTGTGTGTGAAATGGTCCATTACTCAGATGTGATCATCCAGTACAGCTATTGGTTGGATTGGGTGGGATTTCCTGGCAGGACTGATGGTCCGCCGCAAACAACTCATCAAGCTGCCCACCTGGTGCGTGGCATATGGAACGACTGTATTGCTGTATCTTGGGGCAGCAATCCTCTTATAGTTTGGGCAATAAATCATCCATTATGATCAGTCAGCCATAGATTCATCCTGGGCATCTATTATTTTATTTCCTTTTTAGACCTACAATGACAGGGTGACCGTCCAATCAGTGTCTCATGGATTGGTCATAATGAAGCAATGGGCTACCATTAAACAGAAGCTGTTAACAACAGGCAAGAATCTGTGTCATTTGGGACATGGAAGACCACTTTGTAGAAGTGGGGGCACGGAAGACCACTTTCTGGAAGGGGCATGGAAAACCACTTTATGGAAGCAGGGGCATGGAAAAATACTTTTATGGACGCGGGGGGGGGGGGCTGGAAAATCACTTTGTGGGAGTGGAGGGGTGGAAGACCACTTTGCGGAAATTGGGGGTGTGGAGGACTACTTTATGAAAGCAGAGGGACGGAAGACAACTTTATGGAAGTGAGGGAATGGGAGAATACTATATAGAAGCAGGGACGTTGAAGACAACTTTAGGGAAGTGGGGGCATGGAAGACCACTTTATGGAAGTGGGGGGCATGGAAGACCACCTTGTGGTAGCAGGGCAAGGAAGACCACTTTAGGGAAGTGGAGACATGGAAGACCACCTTATGGGAGCTTGGATATGAAAGACCACGTTATTGTAGCTGGGATATGGAAGGCAACTTTAAGGAAGTGGAGACTTGGAAGACCACTGTTTGGAAGTGGGAGTGTGAAAGACCTCTTTTTAAAATGGGAGCGTGAAAGACCACTTTGCGAAAATTGGGGTTGTGGAGGACTACTTTATGAAAGCAGGGGCATGGAAGACCACTTTATGGAAGTGAGGGCATGGAAGAATACTTTATAGAAGCAGGGACTTGACCACTTTAGGGAAGTGGGGGCATGGAAGAATACTTTATAGAAGCAGGGACTTGAAGACAACTTTATGGAAGTTGGGTCATGGAAGACCACTTTGTGGTAGCAGGACATGGAAGACCACTTTAGGGAAGTGAGGGCATGGAAGAATGCTTTATAGAAGCAGGGACTTGAAGACAACTTTATGGAAGTTGGGTCATGGAAGACCACTTTGTGGTAGCAGGACATGGAAGACCACTTTAGGGAAGTGGGGGCATGGAAGACCACTTTAGGGAAGTGGGGGCATGGAAGACTACTTATGGAAATGCAGGCATGCAAGACCACTTTATGGAAGTTGGGTCATGGAAGACCACTTTGTGGTAGCAGGACATGGAAGACCACTTTAGGGAAGTGGGGGCATGGAAGACTACTTATGGAAATACAGGCATGCAATACCACTTTATGGAAGTTGGGTCATGGAAGACCACTTTGTGGTAGCAGGACATGGAAGACCACTTTAGGGAAGTGGGGGCATGGAAGACCACTTTAGGGAAGTGGGGGCATGGAAGACTACTTATGGAAATGCAGGCATGCAAGACCACTTTATGGAAGTTGGGTCATGGAAGACCACTTTGTGGTAGCAGGACATGGAAGACCACTTTAGGGAAGTGGGGGCATGGAAGACTACTTATGGAAATACAGGCATGCAATACCACTTTATGGAAGTTGGGTCATGGAAGACCACTTTGTGGTAGCAGGACATGGAAGACCACTTTAGGGAAGTGGGGGCATGGAAGACCACTTTAGGGAAGTGGGGGCATGGAAGACCACTTTAGGGAAGTGGGGGCATGGAAGACCACTTTAGGGAAGTGGGGGCATGGAAGACTACTTATGGAAATGCAGGCATGCAAGACCACTTTATGGAAGTTGGGTCATGGAAGACCACTTTGTGGTAGCAGGACATGGAAGACCACTTTAGGGAAGTGGGGGCATGGAAGACTACTTATGGAAATACAGGCATGCAATACTACTTTATGGAAGTTGGGTCATGGAAGACCACTTTGTGGTAGCAGGACATGGAAGACCACTTTAGGGAAGTGGAGACATGGAAGACCACCTTATGGGAGCTTGGACATGGAAGACCACGTTATTGTAGCTGGGATATGGAAGGCAACTTTAAGGAAGCGGAGACTTGGAAGACCACCAGATGGTGATGCACTCTTTACTGTGAAGAATATTTATATGGATATTCAGACTGAGCTCGATATCCCTGGAACACATCACACCAATCTCTGTGAAAAATGGAGGAAAGATGGGAAGGAAAACGGGCCGTGTATCTGCCAGCAGCCAGTGCTTGTACTCTGGGGAGCAGAATATAGTCTTCTGCACACTGTAAGGGGAAAGGATTGCTGTTGTTTGACATTATGAATATAATACACGAGAATGGCCATGGTCCACCACAGGAGATGTGTGCTGGGAATTCAAGGAGCATTCAGCTCTAGGAAAAGCGGATAAAAGATCTAAGTTTTGAGTTCTTTGGCGCATGTAGCAGCTCTCTTTGGAAAAATGTCCGACTTGGCTGAAGCCAATAAAGTAACATTGCCCTCACTGTCTCAGCATCTCGCTGGCTTCTCCCTCTTCTGGAAAAAAGACCTAGATAACACATTTTATTAAGAATGAGCATCTGGGGTCTGTGTGCTGCTGTCAATGGGAGGTTTTATGAGATGCTCCGGTGGCCTTCATTTACCTCTCTTGGGCTTCTTGAACCCTCCCCCCCCTTCTTTTCCAATCCATGCCCATTCATAGCCTTTGTTTATAACACCTGCATGGGGATAGGGGGAGGGGAGTGCGGAAACCTCGGGGGCTATGCTGCACAGCAGCTCTTTTTTCTTCCTTATGTAAGTTACATGTATAGAGATGGACCAAGCACAAGAATCCCCTATCCCATATTAGATTTAGGGATGAGCGCCATGCAACTGCAGAAGGCGCAGAAAGTCCAGGCAAGTATTGGACACGAAGAGATCCAAGACTCAGAAAGGGGGACGTTTGGAAATCGCACCGTTTGCGTCCAGGTGGAAAGCAGCTGTAGATGATATTGCTTAGGAAAATGGGGTGCATCATAGAACGTCCCCCCTTCTTCACTCTACCCAAAGCTAGAAAGAAAAGCTCTGGATGGAGTTACATTTTAACGTTCATCACCACCGTAGTGTTGATGATGCTGGAGAACATCCTGAACCATCGCCAGACACACAGAGAATTCAGCAAAATGTTTCCAAAATCATTTCGTCCTTCCCAGAATGTCTCCAATTTCTGATCATAGGAGGGGTGGCAATAAAATTGGATGAGCATTGTATGGGGCCACAGTGGAGGGGGGGGGGGTTCACCATTCTCCTCAATTGTATGTCATTGGTTGCTCTATAAAATGAGAGAAAAGGTGGATTTCAATGGTTCTATGGCATCTTGGAGAACGTTCCACGATTGTGATCATATGGCAAGTAGATATCCATATCATCAGAAATGGGGCATGGGGACCTTCTGGCCTGATAATAGGACTGCCATGTTTTGACAGGGATGGTAAATAAGAGAACAAAGACACCAACAGCCATCCCAGAGGACTCCAATGCTGGAAACTGGAAAATCAGATCTTTTGATTTATAGGAATCGGAATCTCCACTCTTAAAATAGAACCTTTTATCTGGAAAAAGGGGACTTTTTTTTTTTTTAACCACATTTAATACAATCTTTGTTAGGGAAATTTCCTACAGAAAGTGGGGGTGGGGTGGCGGCATTCAGGGTGTCCCCATCAGGACATTCTCCCTTTGTAATTCTGCTTCAGTGACACCTTTAAATGATTATATTTTTATTAATCACCAGGTCAGGAATTGGGTCCAGCAATGAAAACCCTCCTCCACTCTAGAAGAGATTTTTGGCCCCCTACAGACGCTATTAAAGACGCACCTCATCCCGTGAATTCTGAGACAAAGAAGGGTTGGGGTGCCCATGTGGGTTTATGGCGTTGCCAGCAGACAAATGGACCAAGCACAAGCATCCCCTATCCTATGAGATTTAGGGATGAGCAACTTGGTTTAATTTCCCTGAAATTTATATGAAAATTGCAACATTTTTGTAAAATTTGGGCAAAATGCATTGTAGCCCATGGGCAAAGTAGAAATGGAAGGTGTTTTCTTTTAGAGGGTAATAAGCTTTAAATGTCTCATGAAGGTTTCATAAAAGCTTTTTTCACCAATCCTGGACCTGTTCTTTCCCCGCATTTGGGGGGAGGAGAGGGAAATCCTGCAAAATGAATTCTGCATGGTTGAACCAAATTTGCCTATGCTAATCCAAAGAACGCCACATTTCCGAGTGTGAACTAAGCCAAGGGCAACCTTGAAGCTCACTCTTAAACGCACAGAAAAAAAAATGAGGTCAAAGATAGAAATTATAGAAGAAAGAGGTTAAAAGGATGAGAAGGAGAAGACGAAAGACGTTTTACCACCCCACTCCCTAAGGGGACTAAAGATATCTAATCCAGGGGTCCCAGAGCTTTTCGAAGCGGTGTTGTTGGTTGCGAAGGATGCTAGCCAATTGTTAATGTATTGAGGATCCAGGAGATTTTTGTTTTTCACTAATGCTAGATTTATCACATGCATTTCCCATGCTCGCTCTATAGAGATCTTAGCTATAAAGAAGGCGAGAGTCCTGAGATGTCTAAGTAACTCTCTCAATAGATAGGAAAATAGTGCCGTCTTAACAGTTTTGGTTGAGTCCAGTCACCGAATATACCAAATTGAAAATTCTTGTCCAATACCGTTTTTCTTTTGGGTACGTCCACCAAATGTGGAGCATGCTACCCTCCTGGCCGCAGCCCCTGAAACAGAGAGGCAATGCATCCAGGTAAAGTTTGGCTAACCATGTCGGAACAAAGTATCATTGTGACAAATCCTTGTAATTCACCTCCACTAGGGAAATTTTTAAAATTCCCTTGTGCACCATGGTCGACCACTGGGACCAAACGTCCTCGTCTATGGTGTCCTCCAGATCTGCCTCCCAAGCTAGTTGGTAAGAAAGTTTAGAACCCTTATCGGCAAACAAAGTCTACAACTCTGAGGTACTACCCGGGCCACTCAAGCATTTATTTTGGTTGAAAGCCGGTGTTGTCACCCTGATCTCGGCGCTTCATAATCCCCGATCCCGTAATTTGGCAGAGTCTCCAATCGGGGAATTTGTAAAGTCTCCAGAGAGTAGGAGGGCTTTCTAATTCCTTTATGATCTATGAAATGGGCTATCCTGTAAAGGCCCTTGTTGATCCACCATATGAACTGTTGCATTTGTTGCCCAGGAGGGAATTGTGGGTTTTTAAAAATGGGGGCCACTAGGGTATGGGGTGACTTCAGAGAATATATTTTATACACGATGTCCCAGAGACTCAAGGAATGTGAGATGGAGGGACTTGGAATGACTACACTCCTTAGAGGAGATCCAGAGCAGAAGGTCAATGGAGAGCAAGGTACTAGTTTGTGCCTCTAATTTTACCCAATCAGGTTGGTAGGTCGTGGAAAAAATTTACTAGAGCTGCACCAATTAGGCCACTCTATAGTAATGCAAGAATTGGGGGACTCCCAGACCCCCCTGCCACTGTGAGGCAAAGAAGAGTGAGCCACTCTGCAACCTCCCGGGCTACAAATAAATTGAAAGACTATTGATTGAAGTTTTTTGATAAATGTTGTGGGAACCGGTATCAGCAATGACTGGAAGTAGTAGGGAATTCTGGGAAGGGTCATCATTTTGATCGCTCCTATTCTGCCCATCCAGGAAAAAGAGTGGTTCTGCCAGTTCTTCAGATCACCTACTGTATAGGAGAGGAACATAGTTTGACTTATATAGGGTAGAGACATCGGGGGTAAGTTTGATTCCTAGATAACAGAGGGACCACCTGCGTGCACCACTTGAAAGGAAAGGAGGCACGCACAGAGGTTAGGGTTGAGGTTAAGAGGTAAATTGCCTCCACTTTAGATTGGTTGACCTTCAGGATCACACCAAGTTTGGATAGAAGTGAAAACCAATTAGCCAAGGTCGTGATGACGTCCACACGGACGAAACGCGTCGGGTGAGGGTCGCATGTCCATTGCAGCTTTCTTTTGGTTTTATTCTCTTTGTGTATGCCGGCTTTTCACCTATGCCGTACACCTGCCTTTTGATAAAAGAGGTGTTTTACTCTATTACATTATATGAGGCCTTCTTTCTTCACATATATCCCTGTGAGCGGCCATTTCCAGGCCTACTCTGATCCGGTATCTGAGGGTAACTCTGCTACCCTGTGGAGGGATTTCACCTGACCGTCACTACCGATGTTGACCACAAGGCTACCAGTTGAAGTACCCCTGTGGTGAAACCCACATAAGCGTGGTGGATCCAACTGTTCCGGTAAGAGTCCAATTTATTTATCCATTGGTCATAGGAAGTTCCACTGCCTAGTCATCCTCACCTCTTGCCTTTTGAAGTTGAAGAGGATTGTTCGTCTTTCCACCTGGATTACCTTTGTGGACTGTGTGGGACTTTTCGATCATTATCAACCCCTTTTTCACTATTTTTTTATTGTTGATATTTTAATTTATTTTACTTTTTTATCACATTTTTTATCCACATGAACATTTGGGTTGAAGGACTATGATGTTTATTCACGATTTATGAGGCTCATTGCCTTCATGTCACTACTTATAAGGGCAGCACCTATCTTTTGTATTTATGCATTATTGGATCTAATTGGGTGTGTGCAGCTGATTTCACCCTTTGCGCATTCATTTTTGGGTATTTATAGGGTAGACACATCTGGGGTAAGTTTGATTCCTAGATAACGGAGGATCCACCTGCCTGCACCACTGGAAAGGAAAGGAGGCACGCTCAGAGCTTAGGGTTGAGGTCTCAGAGCTTAGGGTTGAGGTCTCAGAGCTTAGGGTTGAGGTGAAGAGGTTAATTGCCTCCGCTTTAGATTGGTTGACCTTCAGGCCCGAGATCGCAGCAAATTTGGATAGAAGTGAAAACCAATTAGGCAAGGTCGTGATGGGGTCCGTGATAAATAATGAGATCATCTGCAAATAATGGGCATTCATGATCTCTGCCTCCGCTCAACACATCGTGGATGTTGGGGGTGGACCTGATGGCGATAGCCAATGACAGAAAGAAGGGGGTCAGCCCTGTCCAGTTCCTGTTCAGATTTGTGGTGATTCCGACTTTCGACCAAAAGCTTCAATGTTAGCCGAAGGATTGGATACATGAATTAGTGAAAGAAATAATAAAATAAAAATTCTAAGAATAATAAAAAAAACAAAGTATAAATCAAATACCTTAAATGCACCCACCTTCTCCCCCACCCCCTCTAAATTTAAAATAGGAGTAAATTGCAAATTTCCCCTAAACCGCTTAATAAATTAAAATGAGAATTTCCATTTCAGCAAAAAATTTTTCCAAAATCATTTCGTTCATCCCAGGATGTCTCCAATTTCTGATCATAGGGTTGGTTGGTGGTTTATGAGATGTGGAAACTTTCTCCCAACATGTTTCGCCATTTCTATGGCTTCCTCAGGGGATTCAATGGACCACCGATTGGAAAACCCGTTAGGGGTCAACCAATGGACACCAGCCAGAGGCACCCCTCGCCCCAAGGCGGGAGCCTAGCGCCATGCAACTGCAGAAGACGCAGAAAGTCCAGGCAAGTATTGGACACGAAGAGATCCAAGACTCAGAAAGGGGGACATTTGGAAAGCAGCTGTAGATGATATTGCTTAGGAAAATGGGTGCATCATAGAACGTCCCCCCCATTCTCCACTCTACCCAAAGCTAGAAAGAAAAGTTCTGGATGGAGTTGCACTTTAACTAGCGTTCATCACCACCGTAGTATTGATGCCAGAGAACATCCTGAACCATCGCCAGACACACAGAGAATTATCTGGCAGACGGCTGGCGACCACCCTGAACCCCAGGAAGAAATGAGAAGGCCGTCAATTCCCATATTAATGTTTCATGTGATTGTCATGCTTCCATGAATAATAAAAAGGAACACGGGGGAAAGGCACTGAATATTCACCGTCCACAGAGCAGAAATAAATGACATCTCCCAGCAGAATATTCTCATCGTATCTCGTGCACGGCTCCATCGTATTCTAATGAGCCACAAGGTCCTTCATTGTCTGGAGGTGACCATTTTGTGTTCCTAGTGTTAGCAAATTATTGTTCTACCTCCCTGTATCCTGGCATTTTATTATCTCGGAGTCACCAGGTAGACGAGCAGGAAAATCAAGTATTTTAAATGCTTTCCATAATTTTATTTTTCAATGTACCTCTGGACTTAATGAAATCCGTTACTGCTCCTCGTGAAGTCAGTGTCCTGATAAAGCCTCCTCCCTCCTTTTGCATGCCATAGCCCTCTCCTCTTCTGGGTGTGTCTACAGTCTTGCCTGTGCTGGCCCAGCTCCTCCAATCCTTCACCTCCTTTTGTAACCTTTTTATGTAGCTGCCAGGGGAGGAGTGGCTGTGAATACAATAGAGTGACAGCTCTGAGGCGGCACACGCAGCAGTGTCAGGGCTGATGGGAAGATTGCGGTTATATCGAATGGTCTGGTGACGGGGTCCCTTTTAAGTTGGAGGTAATTCTAAAGGAAACTGAGCAAGAAAGTTGTATAATGTATGGCCAGTTTTACACAAATATGGACTAAGCCCAAACGTCCCAATCCCATATGTGATTTGGGGATGAGCAAATTTGATTCAAGATCGATTTCCCTGCAATTTATGTGAAAATTGGAAAATTTGGGCAAAATGCATTGAAGTCAATGGGCGAAAGAAATGGAAGGTGTTTTTTTTTTTTTTTTTTTTTAATAAACTTTAAATGTCTCCAGAAGGTTTATTAAGCTCCTTTCATCTACCGTGGACCTGTTGTCAGCACTTGTTTGCCATTTTAAGGCCATTTATATGACATAACATGGCTATCTTCAGTGATGGGTCCAGGTAATACTCCATCAAACAAAGACATTGTATGGAGAATACTTGTGGCTAGTGTCCTTCTATTGTGGAGCGTACTTGTGGCTAGTGTCCTTCTATTGTGGAGCGTACTTGTGGCTAGTGTCCTTCTATTGTGGAGTGTACTTGGGGCTAGTGTCCTTCTATTGTGGAGCGTACTTGGGGCTAGGGTCCTTCTATTGTGGAGTGTACTTGTGGCTAGTGTCCTTCTATTGTGGAGCGTACTTGTGGCTAGTGTCCTTCTATTGTGGAGCGTACTTGGGGCTAGTGTCCTTCTATTGTGGAGCGTACTTGTGGCTAGTGTCCTTCTATTGTGGAGAATACTTGTGGCTAGTGTCCTTCTATTGTGGAGTGTACTTGGGGCTAGTGTCCTTCTATTGTGGAGCGTACTTGGGGCTAGTGTCCTTCTATTGTGGAGCGTACTTGTGGCTAGTGTCCTCCTTGTACAGAAAAGTGGGGAACATATTGAGGTTGGTGTACTGGTGGCGGTTGTCTTTCCTGTAGAGTGGGAAGAAATGTTCTGGAGATTGGTGTTCTTCCTGTGGAGCGTACTAGGGGCTGGTGTGCTTTTTGTAGGGTGGAGTGGTGCTTATTGGGAGCCAGTTTCCTTCTTGTAGGTTGGTGAAGACCCTTTTCTGTTCCACCATGACTGTGCCATAAAGACATTGTGTGGCCAATTTTGGGGTGGAGGTGCTCAAGTGTCCTGCACAGAGCCCTGACCTCATGCCTACTGATCACCTTTGGGATGAATTGGACCGTTGACTGTAAACCAGGTCTTCTCATCCAACATCAGTAACTGACCTTACAAATGGGCACAAATGCCCACAGACACTCTCCAAAATCTTGTGGAAAATATTCCCAGAAGTGTGGATGCTGTTATAGCCACAAAAGGGCACAGCTGTATAAAGACATGGTTTGACCGGCCTGGTGTGGAGGAACTTGAGTGTCCTGCACAGAGCCCTGGCCTCATCCCTACTGAACACCTTTGGGATGAACTGAGATGTTGACTGCAAGCCAAGTCTTTTTTTGGTGCCCAATGTAAGGCCAAATGTGTGGGCCAGGTCTTCTGTGTGTGACCAGTTTGGTGTGGAAGAACTTGAGTATCCTGCACAGAGCTCAGACCTCAACCCTACTGGACACCTTTGGGATGAATTGGAACGCCAGTTGTGAGCCAGGTCTTCTCATCCAACATCAGTACCTGAACTCACAAATGGACACAAATTCCCACAGACACCCTCCAAAATCTTGTGGAAAGTCTTCTCAGAAGAGTGGAGGATGTTAGACAGACCTAAAGGGGGCAACTCCATAATAATGGCCATTGGGAGAACTCCATTTTAATGACCATGGGTTTAGAATGGAGTGTCCAAGATCATAGAGGTGTGATGGTCAGGTTTCTACCGATGTTTGACCTTCTAGTGCAGAAAACGTTATTTCTCAGCTTAGGTCAGAGGGGGAGACAGGTATTTATTAATGAGTCCCTGATGGGGAGATTCACCATCTCTACATGTCCATGGGACAGAAAGTGATGGAAAATCCAAAAAGTTGACACTTGTGGCCAGAAGAGGAAGTGAGCTCTCCTGGGGGTGGGGCACTGGTTCCCGAGACAGAGGGGAAGTTTGAACTTTAGATATACTTTGTCTTTGTCAAGTCAGTGCGCCAGCTTTGGCCATTTGATGCCATGGCAAGTTCTGGTGCGGAGTTTGGTACCATGGCAGGTTCTGGTGCAGAGTTTGTTGCCTTGGCAGGTTCTAGCGCAGAATTTGGTGCCATGGCAGGTTCTGGTGTGGCGTCTGGCGCCATGGCAGGTTCTGGTGCGGAGTTTGTTGCCTTGGCAGGTTCTGGTGCGGAGTTTGGTGCCATGGCAGGTTCTGGTGTGGCGTTTGGCGCCATGGCAGGTTCTGGTGCGGAGTTTGCCACCATGGCAAGTTCTGGTGCGGAGTTTGGCGCCATGGCAGGTTCTGGTGCGGAGTTTGTTGCCTTGGCAGGTTCTGGTGCGGAGTTTGGCGCCATGGCAGGTTCTGGTGCGGAGTTTGGCGCCATGGCAGGTTCTGGTGCGGAGTTTGGTGCCATGGCAGGTTCTGGTGTGGCGTTTGGCGCCATGGCAGGTTCTGGTGCGGAGTTTGCCACCATGGCAAGTTCTGGTGCGGAGTTTGGCGCCATGGCAGGTTCTGGTGCGGAGTTTGTTGCCTTGGCAGGTTCTGGTGCGGAGTTTGGCGCCATGGCAGGTTCTGGTGCGGAGTTTGGCGCCATGGCAGGTTCTGGTGCGGAGTTTGGTGCCATGGCAGGTTCTGGT
>BLSH010191825.1:43851-53860 GCA_018402905.1 Glandirana rugosa
GTCGTTTTGGTCGTCGTCGAAGTCTTTCGTCTAACTCCCTGGGCCTCTGGAGTGTGTACGGTACGTCTTGTGACCTTTGGTGGGGGGGGGTCAGGTAATCATTCTGGGCAAGCAGTGGGGACTAAAGGCAAGAGGGTGTCCTTGTTAGTCACCAGTCAGGCTGGTGGGTTGGGGGTATCAGTGTGGGGCAGTAATGAGAACACGGGGGTATCAGTGTGGGGCAGCAGCGGGTACCTGAGGGAAGGGGTGCCTTTGTTAGTTAGCAGTGAGGTGCCTGGGAAGGGCGATTGTTATGACTGGTCTAGCAGTGAGGGTCCAGTGGGTGAGCCACCATAGTCACTTCTCTGGTATAATATCATGCGGCATGTTCGGTGGTTTCCAGTGTTCTGCATGGCATGTGTGAGGTCTCCGGGTCCCTCAATCTGCTTTCTGAAGCTGCTGCTGGTTTTGCTGCTCTCGGATTGTCTTCTCTGATTTTTGATGTCACTTTCTGTTTTTACATCTTGGCTGTTCCATGCTGCCCTATGGGATTTGTAGAGTCCCCATAGAGCGTACCAAGCAGGACAGTCTTTGTGGTGGCTGAGGATCTACAATACACCTCTGTACTTCTTGGTAAATGGTCAAAGTTGGATCAGTGCTGCTGACCTCCCCTCCCCCCTTCTCAGGGAATTCTGTGTGTTTTATGGTGATAAATATTCATATCCCACCCTTATCAGGACGTCATAACGAGTCCTAACTGACACAATGGTAGAAGTGTCCCTGGAAGGTCACGTTCCGTCAGCAATGTCTGTGTGTGGGAGATCCTCACCATGGTAGATGTGTCCTCCATATGTGGCCTCCTCTGTCCTCCTCCCTCCCTGGTGTGGGGCCTTCACCTCCATATGTGGCCTCCTCTGCCCTCCTCCCTCCCTGGTGTGGGGCCTTCACCTCCATATGTGGCCTCCTCTGTCCTCCCTCCCTGGTGTGGGGCCTTCACCACCATATGTGGCCTCCTCTGTCCTCCTCCCTCCCTGGTGTGGGGCCTTCACAGTGGCCTCCTCTGTCGTCCTCCCTGGTGTGGGGCCTTCACCTCCATATGTGGCCTCCTCTGTCCTCCTCCCTCCCTGGTGTGGGGCCTTCACCTCCATATGTGGCCTCCTCTGTCCTCCCTCCCTGGTGTGGGGCCTTCACCTCCATATGTGGCCTCCTCTGTCCTCCCTCCCTGGTGTGGGGCCTTCACGGTGGCCTCCTCTGTCGTCCTCCCTGGTGTGGGGCCTTCACCTCCATATGTGGCCTCCTCTGTCGTCCTCCCTGGTGTGGGGCCTTCACCTCCATATGTGGCCTCCTCTGTCCTCCTCCCTCCCAGGTGTGGGGCCTTCACCTCCATATGTGGCCTCCTCTGTCCTCCTCCCTCCCAGGTGTGGGGCCTTCACCTCCATATGTGGCCTCCTCTGTCCTCCCTCCCTGGTGTGGGGCCTTCCCCTCGGTGTAGACATATTTTCCTATCTCATATCTGAGCCTCGCACAAACTGCTGGAGACCTAAGGGGAACTTGTATAGACTGGGGGCTCAGGAGTACATATGTGGGGTACAGTTCTGCTCCCCCAAATTGGGACGTGCATTGTGGAGTACCAACAATGGGATACGAATGGCAATGAGCGAAGATCGGAACACTTGGTGGATTCTCCGCACCTCCTTAAAGGTACAGTGACCCATTAAAGATCAGACCCTGCACGGGGCGGCTGACTCTTCTGGGAGCACCAATCACGGCACAGTGGCACCCTCCGCTCTGTTAATGGACATGACCGGTGCTCTTTGACAAGCCGCCTGCTTCCCTTGGCTGTCGGTGAAGTTGGCGGGTTTTTCTCGCAATAAATCCTCCTCGCTGCTCCGGAGACGGCAATCCTTTAAGTTAATTTGTTGAAATCGTCTAATTAAAGGGAATAATTCTGGAGATGATTGCCCTGATTGTGGATGAGACAATTAGACCGGCTGGGAATGGGTTCACAGCGCCGTGACACTGAGGAGCTGTTACCGCTGATATTAGAGTGTAAGCTCCTGGGAGCAGTCTCCTCACCCGCATGTCTTGTGTTTTCAGTTTCTGGGATCCCCACAGCAGAGACTCCTTTGTACAAGCAGAGTTCCCCTTCAGGAATCCCTCGCTGTCCCATTCCGAAGGACAAGGTCCACCAATCAGCTGAGAGGGCTCCCCAACCGAACCTGATAGACCACTTACCCTTACCAAAGCAACTTCTGATCCTCTAAATCTGCCTTTGTATTGGCTTCCCCTTAGACTGGGGGAGAGAGGAAGAGTTGGGCACTGTGCAGTGCTGTCAGTCTAACACTGGGAGGTGGCTGACAGGAGGAGAGAGCAGAGAAAGAGAGAGAAGTCATCAGCTCTCTCATTGTCCAATCAGCAGACTAGGGGTGTGTCCTTGACCAAGCTATACTGTAACAGCACCCGAGGTCCGGGACCTTGCTGTACTGTGTGACAGGGGTGTCTGTATCACAAGGCTGGCTGAACAGAATTGGATCTTTTGGCAGCTCAAGTATTTCAGGTGTCTGTGTTGGGGTTCCCTTCTCCCTTCCCCCTGGTTATTCTGTAATATAAGAGGTACAAGTTTTGTTCAGAGCCGGGTCTCTAAGTGGACCTGTCAATGACTGTGCAATTCTGCAGGAATCCATTCTGACCTATCGCATCATTTATAACCCCTTTACCTTCTTCTATCACTAAGAAGCCGACCCGGGGGCCCCAGGGAAGCGACTGCACACAGGTTTTCCTGTTCCATCCAAAACTGCAAGGGCGAGGAGGAGACCTGATTTGTCTCTGCTGCAGTTCAGTAACAGTTACAGGTCTTGTCCCTCCCCCAGCCTGTGATTGGACAGTGAAAGGAGAAGCAGCTGGCTGATGAGCTCTTCTCTTTGTCACTCTGCTCTCTCCTCCTTTCAGCATGTTCCTTGTTGGCAAGAACACTACAGCACCTTGTACTTGGTACCTGGCACCGACAACGGTTCTGAGCCATTCTGCTTAGGACTGAGAGCAGAAGGAATAACGGCATTGGTCTGCTGCAGGCAGGAGGCATAGCCTCAGTCTCTTATCCTTCTGATCACTCACTAGGATTCTTGTACCATTTGAATGGTGAATCTATGTTCCTGACTCATGTCTTTCTCTGAATGTCTGTTCCTGCTGGTAGTTCCTTCTTATGCCTCTGCTCCTCTCCTCTCCTCCCCTACCTGTGTGCCCATTCCTTCAGGTAGTTTCCCCATAGGCCCCTATTTCTGCAGGTAGTCACTGCCTGTACCTGTGTTTCTGCTGAGAGTCCTTCCTTGTTCCTTCAGTTAGTTGCTCCCAAGTCCTCTGTTCCTTTAGGTTGTTACACCCTGGGTCTCTGTTCCTGGGGTTAGTTCCTCCATGGCTGGTCCTCTGTTCCTGGGGCTAGGTCCTCCATGGCTGAGCCTCTTTTCCTGGGGTTAGTTCCTCCATGGCTGGTCCTCTGTTCCTGGGGCTAGGTCCTCCATGGCTGAGCCTCTGTTCCTGGGGTTAGTTCCTCCATGGCTGAGCCTCTGTTCCTGGGGTTATCTCCTCCCTGGGCCTCTGTTCCTGGGGTTAGGTATTCCATGGGCCTCTGTTCCTGCAGGTAGTTCATCCATGGGCTTCTGTTCCTGCAGGGAGTTCCTCCATGGGCTTCTCTTCCTGCAGGTAGTTCCTCCATGGGCCTCTGTTCCTGCAGGTAGTTCCTCCATGGGCCTCTGTTCCTGCAGGTAGTTCATCCATGGGCTTCTGTTCCTGCAGGTAGTTCCTCCATGGGCTTCTCTTCCTGCAGGTAGTTCCTCCGTGGGCTTCTGTTCCTGCAGGTAGTTCATCCATGGGCTTCTGTTCCTGCAGGTAGTTCCTCCATGGGCTTCTCTTCCTGCAGGTAGTTCCTCCATGGGCCTCTGTTCCTGCAGGTAGTTCATCCATGGGCTTCTGTTCCTGCAGGTAGTTCCTCCATGGGCTTCTCTTCCTGCAGGTAGTTCATCCATGGGCCTCTGTTCCTGCAGGTAGTTCCTCCATGGGCTTCTCTTCCTGCAGGTAGTTCATCCATGGGCCTCTGTTCCTGCAGGTAGTTCCTCCATGGGCTTCTGTTTCTGCAGGTAGTTCATCCATGGGCCTCTGTTCCTGCAGGTAGTTCATCCATGGGCCTCTGTTCCTGCAGGTAGTTCCTCTATGGCTGGGCCTCTGTTGTTTGCTGCCTGTCTTTCCCAGATGTTGGATCTCCAGAAGTCCTCCACCATTATACGCAGACATCTCGCTGTATTCATATGAATGTAAATCTGGGCGCGGAGCTGGCATTGCGGGGCCCCGGAGGTGAATTCCTACCCTGACATGACACTTTTGAGATGGAACATTTGTATAATTACAGCCTAATAAGATTCGCCGGCAGAATTCCTATGAATATTTCACAAGGTGCCGATGTGCTGTCGGGATTTGTAATGAGAAGCGAGTTTAGGATGAAAGAGATTGCGGAGGAGAAGACTGGGCTCGATCAACCGTCGGGGGTCCCCTTTACCGGCCCCGATCTCAGGGAAAATGCCAACCCTCAAGTACCGAAGTTCTGTAATTACTGCACATCGCCTGCCGGGTACTTCACATCCCGAGATGTAGAACCTTCCAAAAATCTCCAACCCCCCCTGCCCCTCCCCCACTGCTCCTTCATTATGCTTTTGGAATTAGTTTGGTTGAGTGTTGAACAGATGTCCATACCGGATTACACCGGGACGGGGTCCATCTGCGATTTTCTAGCACACCCGACATCGGCCCCTCTCAATCCAGACTCCATTATTGGTGGTAGTCTGGTTGGACTTCCTGCCCCAAGTAATGCCCCTTCTACCCACTTCCGGGAAAAAAAAACAGCCTTCCAATAATTGGTGCTATGGATACAAAGAACCCACAGAATTCAGGGAGAATCCAGGCCTGCAGCTGTTACTCTTGATACTGCCTGTACCGCTCAGCCCGGGGGTCCTGACTTTACTTCCCACCAGGGAAGCCCTCTGCTTGTGCGTTGCCTTTGGGAGACTGATGCCAGTGGTCTATGTGCTCTATAAGGTGCCATGGGAGATGTCGGCACGATATATAAAAATTCCCAGTTCCCATTCTATGACTGAGATGAACCCGGCCTCCTCCTCCTCAGATTATTCTTTATTCTCAGGATCTTTGTTCCGTCTCATCAAAGACTCGCCGTCCCGTGACTCCACCGCCGCAAACTGCTGGAGGACTTAAAAGCAATCGGACTTCAAACAGCTGAACTGCTTTTCACCTCCCAGCTGAAGTGCCTTGTGATTGCTGCCAGTGGCGGGCATGGGAGGGTTAATCCTCGGATAGCGGGTGTATGGTCATGTGACTACAGGATAAGCGGGTCACCCCCCAAAAAAGTTACACCTTGGTTATCAGTGGAGCCTGGTGGGCCAAGTCACCCCCAAGTCACCCCCTGGAGTCTTATGTCTTTATTACCTGTGCTCTAAGACGTCCGCCATAATTCCCGGCTCTGCTCCTGTCCAAAAGGGAGTTTTGGGTGTTTTCCCTTCCCCCTTCCTTTGGATTTTCCCTCCCACCATGGCGTGTTCCTGCCCACCTCTGTGTGTTCCTGCCCCTTGTAGTGCTCCTGCCCACCTCTGTGTGTTCCTGCCCCATGGGGTGCTCCTTCCCCACCTCTGTGTATTCCTGTCCCATGGGGTGCTCCTGCCCACCACTGTGTATTCCTGTCCTATGGGGTGCTCCTGCCCACCTCTGTGTGTTCCTGCCCCATGGGGTGCTCCTGCCCACCTCTGTGTATTCCTGTCCCATGGGGTGCTCCTGCCCACCTCTGTGTATTCCTTTCCTATGGGGTGCTCCTGCCCACCTCTGTGTATTCCTGTCCTATGGGGTGCTCCTGCCCACCTCTGTGTATTCCTGTCCCATGGGGTGCTCCTGCCCACCTCTGTGTATTCCTGTCCCATGGGGTGCTCCTGCCCATCTCTGTGTATTCCTGGCCTATGGGGTGCTCCTGCCCACCTCTGTGTGTTCCTGTCCCATGGGGTGCTCCTGCCCACCTCTGTGTGTTCCTGCCCCATGTAGTGCTCCTGCCCACCTCTGTGTATTCCTGCCTTCTGAGGTGCTCCTGCCCACCTCTGTGTATTCCAGTCCTATGGAGTGCTCCTGCCCACCTCTGTGTATTCCTGCCTCCATGGGGTGCTTCTGTCCACCTTTGTGTGTTCCTGCCCCTTGTAGTGTTCCTGCCCACCTCTGTGTGTTCCTGCTCCATGGGGTGCTCCTGCCCACCTCTGTGTATTCCTGTCCCATGGGGTGCTCCTGCCCACCTCTGTGTATTCCTTTCCTATGGGGTGCTCCTGCCCACCTCTGTGTATTCCTGTCCTATGGGGTGCTCCTGCCCACCTCTGTGTATTCCTGTCCCATGGGGTGCTCCTGCCCACCTCTGTGTATTCCTGTCCCATGGGGTGCTCCTGCCCATCTCTGTGTATTCCTGGCCTATGGGGTGCTCCTGCCCACCTCTGTGTGTTCCTGTCCCATGGGGTGCTCCTGCCCACCTCTGTGTATTCCTGTCCTATGGGGTGCTCGTGCCCACCTCTGTGTATTCCTGCCCCCATGGCGTGCTTCTGTCCACCTCTATGTGTTGCTGTTCCCATGGGTTGCTTCTGTCCACCTCTGTGTATTCCTGCCCCCATGGCGTGCTTCTGCCCACCTCTGTGTGTTCTCCACCCCCCCCCACCAAGAATATAAAATAAATGGAGTGTGGAATCTTGTACTGGCTCTTCTGTAGTAAATGTTGGGGAAGGGTTGGCACATTGAGCGCTGTGTCTATAGGCTGTGGGACACTCATACAAACGTCACCAATAGAAGCTCCCGGCAATGGCCCTCATGGTGGGGCTAGGCATGCTGTAGACAAATACCTCTCCCTGTGTCTGGTACATGACCACTTTGATGGAAACAAGGTTACTGTGTGATGGGATTGGATACTTTGATAATCTTTATATTATGTATCAGTGTTTCTCAACCTTTATTCAGTCAAGGCACCCTCCAAATTATGGACAATCTCTAGACACCCTCCAAATTATGGACAATCTCTAGACACCCTCCAAATTATGGACAATCTCTAGACACCCTCCAAATTATGGACAATCTCTAGGCACCCTCCAAATTATGGACAATCTCTAGACACCCTCCAAATTATGGACAATCTCTAGACACCCTCCAAATTATGGACAGTCCCGAGGCACCCTCCAAATAATGGATAGTCTCGAGGCACCCTCCAAATTATGGACAGTCCCGAGGCACCCTCCAAATAATGGACAGTCTCGAGTCACCCTCCAAATTATGGACAGTCTCGTGTCACCCTCCAAATTATGGACAGTCTCGTGTCACCCTCCAAATTATGGACAGTCTCGTGTCACCCTCCAAATTATGGACAGTCTCGAGTCACCCTCCAAATAATGGACAGTCTCGTGTCACACTCCAAATTATGGACAGTCCCAAGGCACCCTCCAAATTATGGACAATCCCGAGTCACCCTCCAAATTATGGACAGTCCCGAGGCACCCTCCAAATTATGGACAGTCTCGAGGCACCCTCCAAATTATGGACAGTCTCGAAGCACCCTCCAAATTATGGACAGTCTCGAGGCACCCTCCAAATTATGCACAGTCCCGAGTCACCCTCCAAATTATGGACAGTCCCGAGGCACCCTCCAAATTATGCACAGTCCCGAGTCACCCTCCAAATTATGGACAGTCCCGAAGCACCCTCCAAATTATAGACAGTCCCGAAGCACCCTCCAAATTATGGACAGTCTCGAGGCACCCTCCAAATTATGGACAGTCTCGAGGCACCCTCCAAATTATGGACAGTCTCGAGGCACCCTCCAAATTATGGACAGTCTCGAGGCACCCTCCAAATTATGCACAGTCCCGAAGCACCCTCCAAATTATGGACAGTCTCGAGTCACCCTCCAAATTATGGGCAGTCTTGAGGCTCCCTCCAAATTATGGACAGTCCCGAAGCACCCTCCAAATTATGGACAGTCTTGAGTCACCCTCCAAATTATGGACAGTCTCGAGTCACCCTCCAAATTATGGGCAGTCTTGAGGCACCCCATTCTAAAATGTAAAAACTTTTAGTTTTACATAATGCGGCCACCTCCTCATGTAGGACACCCAACATTAGAGGTGCAAACTTGTACTGACTAGTATTCCAATGTTTCTCTTCTCCCTCAGGTTTTTCTCAATCACTCAGCTAATGTGGCCCCAATTCTGATGGAGAGGGGCAGGGGAGGGGCAAACAAGAATGCTGTGCAGGCGACGGACATCCTCCTTATCAACTGATGATGTCCTAGGTCGTTAGAAGGTCGGCAACTAGAAGGTTGTAATGGTGCACAATGAAAAACTGGCTTTGTGTAACTAATAGGCAGGCTTTAGCCACCATCCATCTATATATAAGTTTCAGGCATTTTGTCTAGGCACCCCGATTGAAAATGGCTGCTCTACATACATTCTTCGTATCATAGCCAGGCCGGTGACTGAGCTCTCCTGTATTGAAGACGGGGGGTTTCTCAGACAATTCGGTGGTGCCTAGGCACTGGTCACCAGACCAAGCACCAGCATTTGTCTTTGTAGATAGAGGGGGTAGTCTACCGCTGGCCGAGCTCTGTGCTGATGGCGGATATTTATATATATATACAGTTGTGCTCATAAGTTTACATACCCTGGCAGAATTTATGATTTCTTGGGCATTTTTTAGAGAATATGAATGAGAACACAAAACCTTTCTTTCACTCATGGGTAGTGTTTGGCTGAAGCCATTTATTATCAATCAGCTGTGTTTACTCTTTTTATATCATAATGACAACAGAAGCTCCCCAAATGACCCTGATCAAAAGTTTACATACCCTGGTGATATTGGCTTGATAACATGCACACAAGTTGACACAAAGGGGTTTGAAAGGCTATTAAAGGTAACCATCCTCACCTGTGATCTGTTTGCTTGTAGTTAGTGTGTGTGTATAAAAGGTCAATGAGTTTCTGGACTCCTGACCGACCCTTGTATCTTTCATCCAGTGCTGCACTGACATTTCTGGATTCTGAGTCATGGGGAAAGCAAAAAAATTGTCAAAGGATCTGCGGGAAAAGGTAGTTGAACTGTATAAAACAGGAAAGGGATGTAAAAAGATATCCAAGGAATTGAGAATGCCAATCAGCAGTGTTCAAACTCTAATCAAGAAGTGGAAAATGAGGGGTTCTGTTGAAACCAAACCACGGTCAGGTAGACCAACTGAAATTTCATCCACAGCTGCCAGGAAAATTGTTTGGGATGCAAAGAAAAACCCAAAAATAACTTCAAGACTCTCTGAAAACATGCGGGGTGGTTGTTTCACAATAAGGAGGCACGTGAAGAAAGATGGGCTGCATGGTTGAGTCGCCAGAAGAAAGATATTACTACACAAATGACGCAAAGTATCCCCTTACAATACACCAAACAGCACAGAGACAAGACTCAAACCTTCTGCCACAAAGTCATTTGGAGTGATGAGACCAAAATTGAACTTTTTGGCCACAACCATAAGCACTACATTTGGAGAGGAGACAACAAGGCCTGTGATGGAAGGTTCACCATCATTACTGTGAAACACGGAGGTGGGTCGCTGATGGTTTGGGGATGTGTGAGCTACAAAGGCACCGGAAATTTGGTCAAAATTGATGGCAAGATGAATGCAGTTATCAAAAAATACTGGAGGAACATTTGCATTCATCAGCCAGGAAGCTGCGCATGGGACGTCCTTGGACATTCCAACATGACAATGATCCAAAACACAAGGCCAAGCTGACCTGTCATTGGCTACAGCAGAATAAAGTGAAGGTTCTGGAGTGGCCATCTCAGTCTCCTGACCTCAATATCATTGAGCCTCTCTGGGGAGATCTCAAACATGCAGTTCATGCAAGACAGCCCAAGAATTTCCAGGAACTGAGGAATGGGCAGCTTTGCCATCTGAGAAGATAAAAAG
>BLSH010191825.1:55329-71696 GCA_018402905.1 Glandirana rugosa
ATGGGACCGTCCTAAATACTAAAGAACCGGTAAAAAGTCTCTTATACTTACTCTTGTGTTTTTGAAAAGAAAGTAAGTACCAACCACAAACCGACTTCGGTAAATAATAGTTAGTCGACACAAAGGAGAAAAATATAGTATTACTGTTGTCTTTGAGGGGTTTAGTGGGACTAGTTTTCAAATGTATGGGGTCAAGAAATTGTAGTTACTGTCGAACTTCGGAAAACACCATAAACACCCACTACTCCGAAAAATAGAAGAGTCTACCGTTTCGACGGGTCATCTCAGTCTCCTGACCTCAATATCATTGAGCCTCTCTGGGGAGATCTCAAACATGCAGTTCATGCAAGACAGCCCAAGAATTTCCAGGAACTGAGGAATGGGCAGCTTTGCCATCTGAGAAGATAAAAAGCCTCATCACCCACAAATACCACAAAAGGCTTCAAGCTGTCATTGATGTTAAAGAACTGGGGTATGTAAACTTTTGATCAGGGTGATTTGGGGAGTTTCTGTTGTCATTATGATATAAAAAGAGGAAACACAGCTGATTGATAATAAATGGCTTCAGCCAAACACCAACCATGAATGAAAGAAAAGTTTTTGTGTTCTCATTCATATTCTCTGAAAAATGGCCAAGAAATCATAAATCCTGCCAGGGTATGTAAACTTATGAGCACAGCTGTATATATATGAGGAACTGTCACCTTCCTTCTGCTATAAGCAGTCGTTGTTCTGTTGTAATTCCCGCAGCGCAGGCTCCCCTCCCCTGAGACCCAGAGAGCAAAACAACCAGAAACCTCCAGAGCCTGAAGTCTGACGTTGCCGAGTAGAACACCTGCATTATAACGTATGTGAGGCACGGAGCGCACCGCTGGGCTGCGGCAGGAGGTGAGTGCACCCCATATTATCAGAACCTCATTATTATGGGTCATATCCCTGCATCCGGAGAGCAGTGATGTCATCGATCATTGTGAGGCCACCTGGGGAAGTTATCTCTCCCTCCTCGGTGATGTCACTGTGCACTGTGGTGTCCTCTCCCTCCTCAGTGATGTCACTGTGCACTGTGGTGTCCTCTCCCTCCTCAGTGATGTCACTGAGCACTGTGGTGTCCTCTCCCTCCTCAGTGATGTCACTGTGCACTGTGGTGTCCTCTCCCTCCTCAGTGATGTCACTGTGCACTGTGGTGTCCTCTCCCTCCTCAGTGATGTCACTGTGCACTGTGGTGTCCTCTCCCTCCTCGGTGATGTCACTGAGCACTGTGGTGTCCTCTCCCTCCTCGGTGATGTCACTGTGCACTGTGGTGTCCTCTCCCTCCTCGGTGATGTCACTGAGCACTGTGGTGTCCTCTCCCTCCTCAGTGATGTCACTGTGCACTGTGGTGTCATCTCCCTCCTCAGTGATGTCACTGAGCACTGTGGTGTCCTCCCCCTCCTCAGTGATGTCACTGTGCACTGTGGTGTCATCTCCCTTCTCAGTGATTTCACTGTGCACTGTGGTGTCATCTCCCTCCTCAGTGATGTCACTGAGCACTGTGGTGTCCTCTCCCTCCTCAGTGATGTCACTGAGCACTGTGGTGTCATCTCCCTCCTCGGTGATGTCACTGTGCACTGTGGTGTCTTCTCCCTCAGTGATGTCACTGTGCACTGTGGTGTCCTCTCCCTCCTCGGTGATGTCACTGAGCACTGTGGTGTCCTCTCCCTCCTCGGTGATGTCACTGTGCACTGTGGTGTCCTCTCCCTCCTCTGTGATGTCACTGAGCACTGTGGTGTCCTCTCCCTCCTCAGTGATGTCACTGAGCACTGTGGGGTCCTCTCCCTCCTCAGTGATGTCATTGGTCTCCTGAGTGAGGTCATCTCTTTTCTTAGTGATCTCACTTGGAGCACTGTGATGTCATTTCTTTCCTCAATGATGTCATTTCTCTTTTCGGTGATGTCACTGGAGAGCTGTTATGGGAGGAAGGCAGAGGTTTATGGTGAGGTTACTGACACTGATCACTGGCATTGGTTGGTGGTGGATGTGCTCTGCTCCATGTGACTGCTAATAAGAATTAGCAGGGGATGGTGAAGACTTGAGTGCAGGCTCATGGACACATGCCAGTGCAGGCTCATGTATGTTCTCAGAAGTGCATGCGTCTGTTATATGGAGAAGATCTTCATCCTGGGGAAGGCATCCATCCCTATCTCTGTCCTCTCTGAGGTTGGGTGCAGTTACTGTTCTGCTCACTAGATGGCGCTCCTGAATTAGGCAGAGCTGTGGAGGCAAATTGATGCTACAAAGTCAACCTGCCCAGGAATTGCCTCTGCCATGTTCAGGTGACTTAAAGCAGACCGAGACCCAAGAGGGGTGTCACCCCCCCACCCATATGCCTCAAACCCATCATAACCCCTACTGAGTTACATTACAAGAGAGGCCTAGGGGGGGGGAGACTGCTGAGATCTAGAGAGTGACTGACGGGCCAGGGGGAGACTGCTGAGATCTAGAGAGTGACTGACGGGCCAGGGAGAGACTGCTGAGATCTTGAGAGTGACTGACGGGCCAGGGGGAGACTGCTGAGATCTAGAGAGTGACTGACGGGCCAGGGGGAGACTGCTGAGATCTAGAGAGTGACTGACGGGCCAGGGAGAGACTGCTGAGATCTAGAGAGTGACTGACGGGCCAGGGGGAGACTGCTGAGATCTAGAGAGTGACTGATGGGCCAGGGAGAGACTGCTGAGATCTAGAGAGAGACTGACGGGCCAGGGGGAGACTGCTGAGATCTAGAGAGAGACTGATGGGCCAGGGAGAGACTGACAATCTGGGGCGAGACTGCTGGGTAGGGGGAGAGTGTTGAGTTAGTAATCTGTGCAGACCTCTGACTTATTTCCTAGCATACCACTGTCAGGGTTGGCTTGGGTTGGGTTCTTGTTTGACTGATAATTCTATATGTACAAATACAAAATCAGTCCATTGATCATCGGTCATAAAGTGCTGGTATTTGTAGCAGCGCTACTAAGTGACAGTCCTAGTCCAAGGAATGTATTGACATACAGCACAGGGTAAAACACCATAGGTGATAATATCCAGAAAGGACCTACATCTATTTATCCTGAGCACTGTGTTGTGAAGGAGGGCATTTCTGATAATTCTATATAATCATGCTGGAATTGGCAGAAGGTTGGTTGGCTGTTTGATTGGGTGTCTGGTTGGTTGGGTGGCTGGCTGGTTGCTTGGTTGGTTGGGTGGCTGGCTGCTTGGCTGCTTGGTTGGTTGGCTGAGTGGCTGACTGACAGGTTGGTTGGTAGGTTGAGTGGCTGGTTGGTTGGTTGAGTGGCTGGATGGTTGGGTGGCTGGCTGGCTGGGTGGTTGGTTGGTTGGCTGGCATGCCTTTGTTTTAGTGGTTGGCTGGTTGGTTGAGTGGCTGGCTGACTAGTTGGTTGGTTGGTTAGTTGAGTGGCTGGGCTGGTTGGCTGTTTGATTGGGTGTCTAGTTGGTTGGGTGGCTGTCTGGCTGGTTGGTTGGCTGGCTGGCTGAGTGGTTGGTTGGTAGGGTGGCTGGCTGGTTGGTTGGCTGAGTGGCAGGCTGGCTGGTTGGTTGGGTGGCTGGTTGGTTGGCTGGCTTGCCTTTGTTTGAGTGACTGGCTGGTTGGTTGGTTGTAGGGTTGCCACATCATCCCTTTAATCCAGGACACATATTAATTACTCAGGTTCTGTGGCTGATTAAGGTGGTAATTAAACTCGCTTGGTGCCTCATCTGCATTCAATTAGCATCAGAACAACCTGTGTAATTCATATGTGTCCTAGATTAAAGGGATGATGTGGCAACCCTAGCTGGTTGGTTAGTTGAGTGGCTGGTTGGTTGGTTGTTTGGTTGAGTGGCTGGCTGGTTGGGTGGTTGGTTGAGTGGCTGGCTGGCTGGTTGGGTGGTTGGTTGAGTGGCTGGCTGGCTGGTTGGGTGGTTGGTTGAGTGGCGTGCTGGTTGTGTGGTTGGTTGAGTGGCTGGCTTGGTTGGGTGGGTGGTTGGTTGAGTGGCTGGTTGGTCGGTTGAGTGACTGGCTGCTTGGCTGGGTGGTTGGTTGGTTGAGTGGCTGGCTGGTTGGTCGGTTGGTTGTGTGGCTGGCTGCTTGGCTGGGTGGTTGGTTGGGTGGCTGGCTGCTTGGCTGGATGGTTGGTTGGTTGAGTGGCTGGCTGGATGGTTGGTTGGTTGAGTGGCTGGCTGCTTGGCTGGGTGGTTGGTTGGTTGGTTGGTTGGTTGAGTGGCTGGCTGCTTGGCTGGGTGGTTGTTTGGTTGGTTGAGTGGCTGGCTGGATGGTTGGTTGGTTGAGTGGCTGGCTGCTTGGCTGGGTGGTTGGTTGGTTGAGTGGCTGGCTGCTTGGCTGGATGGTTGGTTGGTTGAATGGCTGGGTGGTTGGATGAGTGGCTGGTTGGGTGGTTGGTTGAGTGGCTGGCTGGCTGGCTGGTTGGTTGGTTGGATCCAGTGACATCCTGTCAGAGGGAGATCTCTGGGAGATGTGTGAATGGAGGGTGAATGAAGTCGGTGGCTCAGCAGAGATTCGGTGATAGTTGTAGATATATTTCCTTGGCTTTTCTGTGATGTCACCCGGCAGGTCCGGTAATCCTCGGCACTCATGTCACTGTATGATGGGGACATTGTGTAATCTGTAAATGATCCGTGCCGGGTGCCATTGCTGACTGGTGACATGGAGTCTCTCCTGCGCCATCCCTCTGATGCTGTAGATTGGTAAAAACCTCTCTGTGGCTAATTGGTCTCAGCGGGAAGGTTGATTTCACTTCCTGATATACAGATCGGCCATAGAAGGGGAATATCCTTATCAAAATATGGAACAGCAAATCCGTGAAAAGGGAAAAATCACAACAATTACTGAATCTTACAATGAACGCATCAATCCTCCCCCGGCCCCCTCCGCTCTTGCACAGCTGTACCGCATCCTTTCTTGGACTGAAACGGCTTCTTCTGATTTCACTGCACACTGTGAGCTTCTCACCATGTGCATTAGAAGCTGCAGCAAGTCATAGAACCCCGCCCTCATTTCCAGGCTTGAGGACATCCATCATCATTTAGTCCTTTAGCTCCAGCTTGATTGTTCCTGGCCCCGCCCCCTTCAATGGATTTCAGTTCTTTCAATCACGGAGGTTCACATGTGGGTGTTACCTATGCAAATACAGCCTGCCTAGGAACGCCCACAGATTGACACCCGCCCATCAAGGTAGTCTGATATTTCCATAACTCCTCCCACTGCGTGCATCAGGACTGAGGGCTCCTGTGAGGGGTACTGAGACCAAGGGGTGGGATGTTTGCTATGTACCACCCCCTGCTGGCCCCTCCCACCAGCCAGGATCTGCCTGCATTGCATAGAGAAGCACAGAGACCCGGTGATATCAGTGGGTGTAAAATAACAATGTAATGGAATTAGAAAGTTTTTATATAAAATCATTATTATCATGTTGATGAAGGGGGGAGGGGGAACCAGGGAGATAGAGGCCTCCTGAAATGTTTTTGACACGGGTGGACGGAGGGATCATTGGACGGAGAGGGGGATCATTGGACGGGCGGAGGGATCATTGGACGGAGGGAGGGATCATTGGATGGGCAGAGGGATCATTAGACAGACGGACAGAGGCGGATGGAGGGATCATTAGACGGACGGAGGGATTATTAGACGGACAGAGGTGGGCGGAGGGATTATTTGACGGACGGTGGGATCATTGGAGGGACAGACAGAGGTGGGCGGAGGGATCATTGGACGGGCGGAGGGATCATTGGACGGGCGGAGGCATCATTGGGCAGACGGAGGGATCATTGGACGGAAGGAGGGATTACTGGACGGACGGAGGGATCGTTGGACGGACAGAGGGATCACTGGATGGACGGAGGGGTCGTTGGACGGACGGAGGGGTCGTTGGACGGACGGAGGGGTCGTTGGACGGACGGAGGGATCGTTGGACGGACGGAGGGATCGTTGGACGGAGGGATCGTTGGACGGAGGGATCGTTAGACATGCTGAGTGTTATGGAGGACTGGATGTGTAGAAGAAGTTGTCCAGCATTCTGGGAAATGTCTGACCCTCATACATGGAGATCCCATTGTCTCTGGAGGGGGGTTGTTGGCTGTGCCTGGCAGCTCTTCCTGGTTGCTGTGCCCGGCGCAGAGTTTGTGAAGGCGTTGGCACTGCTTGCTTTGCATGTCACCTTCTATTTGCATTAGATATGAGAATCCGGGAAGAAGTGAACACAGAGAGTTCTTGTGTGTGAAGCCGAGGATTGCAGAGGGATCTCTGGGACCTTCTACAGGACGATGAAGAGAACCTGTCCAGACAGGAATATGGAGGCTGCCATTACTGTGCAGGCTCAGGGGCGGTCATCCTCATCCTAGGGAAGCAGCATGCAGCCAGTGAGGAGTCATCCTAGACTGATTCCTTCCCGTGGAGGACCCAGTGCTGTGATGAGGAGGAATCCTCAGGATAACTATCACACCCAGTGATGGGGGGGGGGATCCTCAGGATGACCATCACACCCAGTGATAGGGGGGATCCTCAGGATGACCATCACACCCAGTGATAGGGGGGATCCTCAGGATGACCATCACACCCAGTGGGAGTCCTCAGAATGACCATCACACTCAGTGATGGGGGGGATCCTCAGGATGACCATCACACCCAGTGGGAGTCCTCAGGATGACCATCACACTCAGTGATGGGGGGATCCTCAGGATGACCATCACATTCAGTGATGGGGGGGATCCTCAGGGTGACCATCACACCCAGTGATAGGGGGGAATCCTCAGGATGACCATCACACCCAGTGATGGGGGGGATTCTCAGGATGACCATCACACCCAGTGATGGGGGAATCCTTAGGATAACCATCACACCCAGTGATGGGGGAATCCTTAGGATAACCATCACACCCAGTGATAGTGGGGATTCTCAGGATGACCATCACGCCCAGTGATAGGGGGGATTCTCAGGATGACCATCACGCCCAGTGATCGGGGGGATTCTCAGGATGACCATCACACCCAGTGATAGGGGGGATTCTCAGGATGACCATCACACCCAGTGATAGGGGGAATCCTCAGGATGACCATCACACCCAGTGATAGGCTGGAGCTGGAATGAGGGTCACACAGGGGATGATGATCTCAGGTGGCCCCTCCCCCCAGCAGTTACAATGTATCGGTACAAATATACTAACAGGATGTGGATATCCTGCAGAGGTGACCCTGCCCCCATCCAGGTGTGACACCCATTAACCCCTCGCACTCCGCACCGCAGGGATTTCACCCGGGATAGGAGGACACAGAGCCGCTCTGCCCTTCGCAGGATCTGATGAGAGGAAGGGTGCCCATCCTGTGCCTGCGTCCTGTGCCAGACATGCGTCATTTTCCTTTGTGGGGACATTTCTGCGTCTGACCTGCATTGCGTTTCTTTGGCCAGTTCTATGGCGCTTCCGTTCACTCCGCCTCCTTGTGGAGAGGTGCATTAATGCATTGGGGCGATGCTGGGCCCCTGGTTGTGCGCTGCAGCGATCCGCATGTACATGCATCATTGTGGTTGGCACAGGTCAATCGCTGGGTGCGTTGGGGTGCCATTCAGAATGCATCGCTCCATCGCATCACCTGCATTGGCACACCTGAGATTTTTGGGGGAGGGGGTCACCTGCGGCCTTTTGCTGTGTTTTTGCCACATTCGTAATTTATTGGTGACGTCTGTCCACAGGAACCACCGAGGGCTGTTATCGTGTCGCAGTCATGCGTGCAACGTGCGTCCATCCACAGGTGTATTGCATTCACAATGAATGACCCTCACATCGCCCCAACGCACATCGTCCCGTGTTGTGGTGTGAATTAGGGTTACAATGTAATACTTCAATCAACTGACTCTCCTCCCACCGTCACCTTATCAGCCAGGCAACTGGCATTTTCCACAGGCGGGTCCGCAGGGGCCGGCTCCAGTTCACCCATAGAATCTGCCCAGAATTGAACATTCAACCCCCCATCAGTCTCTTCCATCCCCCGAGGATCTCCTCCATCCCCCGAGGATCTCCTCAATCCCCCAAAAATCTCCTCCATCCCCCGAGGATCTCCTCAATCCCCTGAGGGTCTCCTCAATCCCCCTCCTCAATCTCTTTATGGTGAGATCTGGGGTCTATAAGAAATAAGGATGACAGGTCCTCTTTATGGTGAGATCTGGGGTCTATAAGAAATAAGGATGACAGGTCCTCTTTATGGTGAGATCTGGGGTCTATAAGAAATAGGGATGACAGGTCCTCTTTATGGTGAGATCTGGGGTCTATAAGGATGACCGGTCCTCTTTATGGTGAGATCTGGGGTCTATAAGAAATAGGGATAACAGGTCCTCTTTATGGAGAGATCTGGGGTCTATAAGAAATAGGGATAACAGGTCCTCTTTATGGAGAGATCTGGGGTCTATAGGAAATATGGATGACGGGTCCTCTTTATGGTGAGATCTGGGGTCTATAGGGATGACAGGTCCTCTTTATGGTGAGATCTGGGGTCTATAAGGATGATCAGTCCTCTTTATGGTGAGATCTGGGGTCTATAAGAAATGGAGATGACCGGTCCTCTTTATGGTGAGATCTGGGGTCTGTAAGAAATAAGGATGACTGGTCCTCTTTATGGTGAGATCTGTGGTCTGTAAGAAATAGGGATGACGGGTCCTCTTTATGGTGAGATCTGGGGCCTATAAGAAATGGAGATGACCGGTCCTCTTTATGGTGAGATCTGGGGTCTATAAGGACGATCGGTCCTCTTTATGGTGAGATCTGGGGTCTGTAAGAAATAACGATGACAGGTCCTCTTTATGGTGAGATCTGGGGTCTATAAGGATGACCGGTCCTCTTTATGGTGAGATCTGGGGTCTGTAAGAAATAACGATGACAGGTCCTCTTTATGGTGAGATCTGGGGTCTATAAGGATGACCGGTCCTCTTTATGGAGAGATCTGGGGTCTGTAAGAAATAACGATGACAGGTCCTCTTTATGGTGAGATCTGGGGTCTATAAGGATGACCGGTCCTCTTTATGGAGAGATCTGGGGTCTATAAGGATGACCGGTCCTCTTTATGGAGAGATCTGGGGTCTGTAAGAAATAACGATGACAGGTCCTCTTTATGGTGAGATCTGGGGTCTATAAGGATGACCGGTCCTCTTTATGGAGAGATCTGGGGTCTGTAAGAAATAACGATGACAGGTCCTCTTTATGGTGAGATCTGGGGTCTATAAGGATGACCGGTCCTCTTTATGGAGAGATCTGGGGTCTATAAGGATGACCGGTCCTCTTTATGGAGAGATCTGGGGTCTGTAAGAAATAACGATGACAGGTCCTCTTTATGGTGAGATCTGGGGTCTATAAGGATGACCGGTCCTCTTTATGGAGAGATCTGGGGTCTGTAAGAAATAACGATGACAGGTCCTCTTTATGGTGAGATCTGGGGTCTATAAGGATGACCGGTCCTCTTTATGGAGAGATCTGGGGTCTATAAGGATGACCGGTCCTCTTTATGGAGAGATCTGGGGTCTGTAAGAAATAACGATGACAGGTCCTCTTTATGGTGAGATCTGGGGTCTATAAGGATGACTGGTCCTCTTTATGGTGAGATCTGGGGTCTATAAGAAATGGAGATGACCGGTCGTCTTTATGGTGAGATCTGGGGTCTATAAGGATGACTGGTCCTCTTTATGGTGAGATCTGGGGTCTATAAGGATGACTGGTCCTCTTTATGGTGAGATCTGGGGTCTATAAGAAATGGAGATGACCGGTCCTCTTTATGGTGAGATCTGGGGTCTATAAGGATGACTGGTCCTCTATATGGTGAGATCTGGGGGTCAAAATTTTAAACTTTTACTTTAACAGAAAAATAGTTTCGTATGGCCCAGGAACTGGAAATGATGTCAGGCGTCGCTCGGGTCCTCCAAGGGCATAGAGACGAGTGGCGGCCATCTTGGCCTTACTTTTTCTCCATGCCCAGCAGATGGCCGAATCGGAGCTCCCTCTGGTGGTGAATCTTTCCCCCCGGGACCACTTTTATCTTACAGAGAATCGGCCATAGGGGTGGCTGAACCCCGGTATTTTACATCAAAGTCATGACGTATTTTTACTATGGGTCGGCCAGCAGGTGGCTATACAAAAACAATGCTTCATCAATTAATTTTAGTCATTATTTTTTGTTTAACACTCTGAGACCAGAGCAATATCGTGTTACCATGGTAACCATGCACTACTCTGGGGAAGTGATCAGGATTTTTGTTTTACACATGATGATTGCTTACAGCAGTGAATCGCAGTGTTATAAGCAACCGTTTTTAATGAATGATTCAGTGTTTACTATTGTGATCTGCTGTGATTGGCCCTTGTCTGTACCATGTGATCGCTGTGACCAATCACAGTTGTATAGAGACCATGGGGGGGGGATTGAATCGATTTCTCAGTTTAGTTTTGGTGTAATGGGAACACGGAAATTCTTGACACGATGGCGATCGTGGGCGGGGCTATGACATCACCGCGCTCCCCCCCCCCTTGTGGTCGCTTTACAAACCGTTCTCCTTTTACCTTCCAGGCGGTATGACGGACAGAGCCAGCTCATATCATACACTGTAGATCTATCCCGAGCAAACTCCACCCCCCTCGAAAGTGCGCCGCGATTTAAGGTAAGAGCTCCCCGGCCCCCTGCATGGCGCCCCCCCTTCGCTTGCCAACGCTTTGCATGCCGATAACGCACCGCGCCTGGCTGCCTGCATGTCACCTCCCATGGAGAGATTAACATTGTATCCAATGCTGTGCTCTCTCTGTATTACAATGTAACTAACGCACAATGTTTGGGGGGGGATTACACCCCCTGTCAGGTTTTTATTGCTGTGTCCCCGTTAGGGACATTCACCACCCCCCCCCCTTCTGTGTCCTGGTGATTGTTTTCACAGAGAGTGAAAGAAAATCCCTAATTTTGTGAACGGGAATGGAGGAAAAATCTTCCGATGGGGACACTAGCTCAGGGATTTCCCTGTTTTCAGAGGGATTTTCTCTCACTTCCTGTTATGACAATGGGACAGGAAGTGGAGGGTAATTTCTCCAGTGGACACCTGGCAGGGGTTCTAACACCCCCTTACTATATCCAAAACAAAAAAAAAAAATCTGTTCATTTCCCCTCTAAGAAGATGTTTTCTGGGGGCAGAGTTCTATTGGATAGAAATCTCGGGTCTGTGTGACGGCATTGGTTTTGCTCCATGTGGGAGGGGCAGATAATTACCCATCCAGGTTTTAGCCAATCAGGAGCAGTCACACTTTTATTGCATTGAATTTGGGCAGATTTGTAGATTGGTGGATTTTTGCTTAGCTGAAGTCTCCCAGCTCCTGAGTGTGCATGGCGCCCCCCCCTGTGGTTGGTGAGGTCCTTATTGGTGATCTGATGCCGTTATGCATTCTCAGGAGCCGGGGGATAGCAAAGGTGAGAAGAAAGCCTTCCCAGGCAGCACTGCAGTCATGACCGGTGCTCTTTAATAAACTTCCCTCCATACACCTGACCTGGAGGTTCCTCTTATCAAAGAAGAACTTGTAGCAGAACAGACAGTTTCTATTTCATGCGCTCTCACACCACTCTTTGGTTTCCGATTGGTTGCTATGTGAGACTCCCTGTGCCTGAAATAGAAACTTTCTGCATTGCCCAGTAGCCAATGGGTTGAGAGGGGGTGGAGCCAGGACCAGGGAACTGTATTTTCGCTGGCCGACCTTCTACCTGGCATTTAGAGTCAGCCAATCAGGAGGCAGGGTTAGTTTAGTGAAAAGATCTGAGTGGGGTGTACCAATAATTAATGAGGTTTCGCCCCATCACTCTCCCTGGTTGTGGTGGTGACCATTGTGCCGCCGGTGGCATGCAAGACCCAACAAAGGTCCGGTATGACCTCGGCGCTGGGACACGGCGGCCGGTGTGATGGATGGGAGGAGTAATGTGCAGAATTTATCCCGGTCTTCATCGTGTTTGGTACAGACGGGGATTCCACATCCCTACCAACAAAATCAGAACCGTAATCTTTTCCTCTGCGGCTTTCATCTCCACCCATATTGGAGGAAACTACTGGCAAGACCTGGACTGGCGGAAAATGGCTGAACAGTTGTGCCACCTGAAAGAAAACCATGGCAGAAGATCTCTCGGGAATTGGTGGAATCTGTCTAGAAATAAGAGCCTTCAGAGAACAATAAGAGGAGGGATTTTCCGCAGCAGCTTTATAAATGGAAGAACCTGTTGGAGCGGTCATGGAAGAAAAAGATATCTATTTCCTGCTCAGTAAATGGACTCCACCTAAGGCTGGCAGTGTGGACACCTCTGTCCTGTGTATTGGTTGGGGCACAGAATTAGAGGTCAGGAGGTCAGTGGTGGCAAGGTGTGGAGGTCAGGCGGTGTCACTGTGTGGAGATCAGGAGGTCCATGGTGGCATAGTGTGGAAGTCAGGAGGTTGATGTGGTCGCATGATCTGGTGGGGAGCGGTGGTGACATCTTGTGAGGGTCAGCTGGAGGTCTATGGAAGTCAGGTGGTCTGCGGTAGTACATTGTGAAAGTCAGTTGGCCAGTGTTGGCACACTGTAAAGGTCAAATGATGGAAGGTCTTGGCACAGTGTGAAGGTTAGGAGGTCCATGGTGGCATAGTGTGGAGGCCAGGGGGCAGTAAGTGGTGGGGCACAATGTGGAGCTCAGGAGGTGGATAGTGGCGGCACTGTGTGTAGGCCAGTAGGTCAGTGGGGGTATGTTGTGGTGGTCAGGTGGTTAGCTGTGGTGATTTGTGATGGCACTGTTGTGGAAGTCAGTAGTTGTCCAGTGGTGGCGTATTGTTGAGGTCAGTGATGGCATGGTGTGGAGCTCACAAAGTGGGCAGTGGTGGAAAGGTGTGGAGGACTAGTTGTGCCATGGTGTAGAGATGGTCAGTAGTGGTATCATGTGGAGGTCAGTAGGTGTTCAGTGGTGGTGTGTTGTGGTGGTACCGTGTGAACATTGGGGTGATCAGTGGTAGTATGATGTGAAGGTCAGGAGGTGGTCCATGGTGGTCGTGGCATGGTGTGATCAGATAATCAGTGGTGGTATAATGTAAAGGTCAGTAGATAGTCGGTGGTATGATGTGGGGGTATGATGTGGAGGTCAGTGGTATAATGTGGAGGTCAGAAGGTGTCCTGTGGTGGTGTGTTGTGGAGGTCAGGAGATGGTCAGTGGTGGTACGGTGTGGCGGTCAGGAGGAGGTCAGTGGTGGTACGGTTTGGAGGTCAATGGGCGTTCAATGGTGGTAGTGGCATAGCATGTAGTTTAGTAAAGACACACAGTGCTGGTACAGAATTTCTCTGCCCTGTCGATGTTTAAGCGCCGTCCTCAGTGAACCCGTCTCCATGGTTGGCAGCTTCTGTCAGCACTGTTCACCTTCACACATCATTTCCTCTGTGATCAGATCAGTCTGATAATGTGCCACGTTTTCCTCTGCAGCTTCCACACAATACAGAACATCTCCCCTCCACATATCCCACCACCCACCTCAGACCCTCATCCCACCACCCCCCTCAGACCCTCATCCCACCACCCACCTCAGACCCTCATCCCACCACCCGCCTCAGACCCTCATCCCACCACCCGCCTCAGACCCTCATCCCACCACCCGCCTCAGACCCTCATCCCACCACCCGCCTCAGACCCTCATCCCACCACCCGCCTCAGACCCTCATCCCACCACCCACCTCAGAACCTCTCCCCTTCACATATCCCACCACCCACCTTAGTCCGTCTCCCCTTCACATATCCCACTACCCACCTCAGACCCTCTCCCCTCCACATATCCCACCACCCACCTTAGTCCGTCTCCCCTTCACATATCCCACCACCCACCTTAGTCCGTCTCCCCTTCACAAAACCCACCACCCACCTTAGTCCGTCTCCCCTTCACATATCCCACCACCCACCTTAGTCCGTCTCCCCTTCACATATCCCACCACCCACCTTAGTCCGTCTTCCCTCCCACCACCCACATCTCTTTAGGGGAATTAGTGTGTTTTATGTAAACATTGGACGTGGACTCTGATTGTTGCATATTTCATCTCTCGCCTGAGATGGTTGCCATTATCTGATGACACCTTGTTGGATCGCCCAGACGTATTGTGATCTGGTAGATGAAACGCGTCGGTGCGTTCTCTTCCTTCTCATACATGAGGAGAGCTCACTCTTCTGGAAGAAACGGAATCATCTGCCAAAGTAGAACAAAGCCGGAGTGATCCGTGTTTCTGTCGTGATGTGGAAGGCGGCGATGGGCTGAGTGGATGGTGCTAGGTGGAGACAGAGGACATCCAACAATCACATCCAGGTGTAACATTGCTTCTGGAAAATTTCCAGCATGCAGGACCTCTCAGTACCGGAATCCAGAATTCTCCAGGTTGTGCCCAGGAGGAACATCTGCCTTCTGTGGACAGATCTCTTCCATCACTGATAATGAGCTCCACCCTAAACCGAGGAGATGTCCCCCGGGTTCCGATCTTCTTACAATGTTATTTTTTTTCTCCTTTTTGACACCCCCACATTCCTGTTTTCCATACTTCGATTTCTGGGGATTGTATTATGGATGGTGCCTGTGTTGCCCATCGCTTCAGACCAGGAGGGGGTAAAGCCCAGCTCCTATCAACACGGATTTGGTTGTGGATGGAGCGGGGAAGAGTTGGGGCCTCAGTCATATTTATTGGGGAGTTTTCCCCTCACTTCCTGTCAGGACAGAAAATCTCTCCACCGGGGACACAAAACCCAAAACAGGTTATTGTTGTCCCCATTCCTCCCTGTACTGACAATGTGTCTTCCTGTCCCGGTGACAACCGCATCCCTCCTTTCTTTATGGGTGTCACAGGGACAGGAAGTAGCTGTGTCTGGGATGATACGGTAGGTCAGTATCCTGCATGGTGGGGCTCTGCAACCTCTGTGCTGGTGAGTGCGTTGGGGCCCATTTATAGGTCGTTCTTCCTGCAGCAGAGCGCCGGCGGAACCTTCTCCCACCTCCGGCTGCTCTGCAGGTAGGTTGTCTCCTCCAGCTGTGTGCCGGTTGGTGATGTGGAATTCTCCCGGACTCCACCCGGCCTTCTCCGCACACAATAGCGGCGTGGAAACTGGAGGGGGGAGGGGGGGGGACACCTGATCCGCAGCTGATAAATAAATAAAGGCAGGGAATGTGATCCGACCGAGGACCAGCTTCCCACAGGCAGTGCAGTCAGCGCTCCAGATGAATGCATTCCACCCTGATGGAGGGATGAAGAGCCGTCCAGAGCTCTGGGGGGATATTTGTAAAACATCCAAATTCTTCATTCAATCATTGATTATCAATCCCCCGAAATAATTATTGATCTCCAAAAAATCATTAACCATCAATCTCCTGAGAATCCATTGATTATCGATCTCCCGAAAGTTATTGACTATTGATTTCCCAGCAATCATTGGCTATCAATCTCCTCAAAATCATTGACTATCGATCTCCTGAGAATAATTGACTATCTCCTAAAAATCATTGACTATCGATCTCCTGAGAATCCTTGATTATCGATCTCCTGAGAATAATTGACTATCTCCTAAAAATCATTGGCTATCGATCTCCTAAGAATCTTTGATTATCGATCTCCTGAAAGTTATTGACTGTTGATCTCCTGAAAATCGTTGATCTTCCAAAAAGTCATTGACTATCGATCTCCTATTAATCACGGACTATTGATCTCCTGAGAATCATTGACTATCGATCTCCCAAAACGTATTGGCTATCAATCTCCTGAAAACCACCAACTGTTGATTTCCTGAACCCTGTAATCAATGATTGATCCCCAAGTCCTCTAATCATTGATTATTATTCTCCCAAGTCCATAAATAATTGACTATTAATCTTCCATGTCTGGTAATCATTGATTATCCATGTACCAATCTGGTAATCCTTCATTATTGATCTCCTACAGCCGGTACCATTCCTGAGTCCAGTATCGTTGACTATAGATCTCTCAAATCCGGGTATTATTGACTATTGATCTCCTGAGTTCAGTAATCCTTTAATATTGATCTCCTGACTCTGGTATTATTGATTATCGATCTCCCACGTCCGCTAATCAGCGATTATTAAACTTCTGGCTCCGGAATTCCTGTCTCTCTCACTTTGCTGAATTCTTTGCGGTTTCTGTCTCCAGGGTGTCTCATGTGTTGGCTCAGCATCTGTCTCTTCTCTGTTGGGGGGGTCATCTGATGTCATTGTCACCGCCAGCCCCTGAGTGACATCCTGGACAGGTGCACCGACCCCCAGCCACAAATCAGCTGCTGACCAGACTTCTATCACTTGTCAGGTGACCCTGCCAACTGGGGGGGCGGGG
>BLSH010191826.1:1634-14366 GCA_018402905.1 Glandirana rugosa
CCCCCCGCCTAGAAGACTGATCCCCCCACCCCACCATATATATATACTGGGGACACAGGATAGGAGACTGACCCCCTCCCCCACCCCATATATATACTGGGGACACGGGATAGAAGACTGATCCCGCCCCCCATATATATACTGGGGGCACAGGAGAGAAGACTGACCCCCCACCATATATATACTGGGGACACAGGATAGAAGACTGATCCTGCCCCCCATAAATATACTGGGGACACAGGAAAGAAGACTGATGAGACCAAGATAAACGTATTTGGTTCAGATGGTGCCAAGCGTGTGTGGGGGCAACCAGGTGAGGAGCACAAAGACAAGTGTGTCTTGCCTACAGTCAAGCATGGTGGTGGGGGTGTCATGGTCTGGGGCTGCATGAGTGCTGCCAGCACTGGGGAGCTACAGACCATTGAGGGAACCATGAATGCCAACATGTACTGTGACACACTGAAGCAGAGCATGACCCCCTCCCTTCAGAGACTGGGCAGCAGGGCAGTTGTCACGTACCTGGTGGTGGAGTCTGACTTATGCAGTGGGCAACCTTTCTTATGACCCTGATTCCTGAACCCCTGGTAGTGCAGACAGGGAGCTCGGGAGTACAGGGAGGCACGAGAGTCGGATTGGGTCACTGGTGGTGGTGTGGTGTGCTGGTCAATTTGGTACTCGTGTAAACTGAAGCGGGTCGGTAACAGGCTGGCGGAACAGTACAGTTGGCGGAAGAGTAGTCGGGTGCAAGCAGAGTTCATTAACAGGCGGGCAGCGAGGTACAAGGGAGCAGGCAGAAGAGTGGTCGTGGAAGCCGGGGTCGGTGCAGGCAGAGATCAATAGCAGGGTCAAGACAAGCCGGGTCACAGGAACAAACAATCAGGATCACAGGTTGCTTCAGGAACACACAAACGCCGTAGAACGGACAGCACTTGCTTCCTGGTGCTGTCCTGCTTAAATGGGCGCTATTGGTGCCATTAGCGCGCGCACAGGAACCTAGAAACGGCCAGGAAGTCCATTTTCCTAACATTGCCCCCCCTAAGGGGCAGCCTCCGGATGCCCAACCAGGCTCTCAGTTCTGGGTGTTTCTTCCAGAATTCTTCGAGTGGATGTTGTCCTCGGGTTCCCATGAGTTCTCCTCTGGGCCATACCCCTTCCACTTGACCAAGATCTGGATTGAGCCTCCCCTCTTCCTACAAGCCAGGATAGCCTCCAACTCAAACTCCTCCTCTCCGTGCACTAGAAATGTCCTCCTTCCCGGAAAAGGATCCTGGGTCACCGGCTTAAGTAGCGTGACATGAAACACCGGATGGACTAGCATGGATGGAGGAAGGACCAGCTCGTATGCCACCTTGTTGATTCTTTTCTTTTTGGGGAAGGGCCCCATGAACCTTGGTCCTAATTTCTTGGAGGGGCAGTAAAGTTTCAGGTTTTTGGTTGCCAGCCAAACTCGGTCGCCTGGTTGCAGGTCCAATTCCCCTCGCTTCCCTTTGTCAAAGGCCTTCTTCTTGAGCTCCTGGGTCCGGGCTAGTGTCTCCTGTAGAATTCCGTGATGCTTTGGGCCACTGGCACTGTACTTTCTGGACTCACGCTGGGTAGGAATGTAGGATGGTAGCCGAGATTCGCCCAAAACGGAGATTGTTTAGTGGCCGAATGCACCGTGTTATTGTAGGCGAATTCGGCTACCGGTAGCAGTGAGACCCAATCATCCTGGGAGAAGGAAGAGTAACAACGGAGGTACTGCTCCAGGGTTTGGTTAGTTCTCTCAGTCTGGCCATTCGTCTGCGGATGGTAAGCAGACGAGAATGATAGTTCAATCCCCAAACCCGAGCATATTGCCTTCCAAACCCGAGACGTGAATTGTACTCCACGATCAGAGACTATATTGGTGGGGACTCCATGGAGACGGACAATTTCCTTGATGAAGGTTTTCGCTGTTTCTGTAGCAGACGGGGTACCCTTCATGGGTATAAAATGGGCCATTTTCGTGAGGCGGTCCACGACCACAAAGATGGAGTTGAAGCCGGCAGAGGGAGGCAATTCGACTATAAAGTCCATGGATATGTGGGACCATGGGCGTCCGGGAATGGGGAGTGGGTTTAGTAGACCCCAGGCCTTGGCCCTGCTTGTCTTGTTGCGGGAGCAGACTGGACAGGGGCTGACATATTTTTTACAGTCCTCGTCAGCAGAGGGCCACCAAAAGGAGCGTGACACCAGCTCAAATGTCTTGCGACTACCAAAGTGGCCTTCCAATGGTTGGTCATGGTACAGTTCAAAGATGGTCAGGCGTAGCTCCTCGGGTATGAAGATCCTGTTACGGTACCACCACAGCCTGTCTTTCAGTACCAGTCGAGGGTCAGGTGGCGTGGTGACACTGGTTAGGGCCCGCCTGAGCCAGGATAACAGGTCCTCTTAGGATAACAAGAAGCTCTGGGACGAAAGGATGGTGTCTGGTGGAGCCGGATTTTCAGAGTCATTGAACATCCTGGATAGAGCATCTGGTTTAGTATTCTTTGACCCAGGTCTGTAAGTAATGTGGAGTTGGAACCTTGAGAAAAAGAGTGCCCATCGTGCCTGACGGGGCTTAAGTCTTTTTGCAGTCCAGAGGTACTCAAGGTTCTTGTGGTCCTTGAAGACCAGAATAGGATGTGCGGCTCCCTCCAACAAATACCGTAATTCCTCCAAGGCGGACTTGATTGCCAACAGTTCTCGATCCCCAACATCATAGTTGGTCCCTGGTGGTGAGAGCTTCCGGGAAAAGAATGCGATGGGGTGAGGGGAAGCCTTGGAGCCTCGTCTCAGGGACAGGACCACCCCCACCGTGGTCTCCGAGGCATCCACCTCCAAGATATAGGGCAAGACTGGATCCGGATGCTTCAGGACAGGAGCAGAAGTAAATAACTTCTTGAGTGTTATGAAGGCCTCATGAGCCTCAGGAGTCCACCGGAAATGGGAGTCTTGCTTTGTCAGCTGAGTGATGGGGGCAATCACAGTGGAGAACCCTGTAATAAACTTGCGATAAAAGTTTGCAAAGCCTACGAACCGTTGCACCCCTTTCTTGTCCCTTGGTGCAGGCCAGTCCAGGATGGCGGAGACCTTTTGTGGATCCATAGTGACCCCTGAGACTGAGATGATGAGACCTAAGAAGGGGATGCTGGAACTTTCAAACATGCACTTGTCAGCTTTTGCGTATAGTCCATGTTGTGGTAGGCGCCCCAGGACACACTTGACGTGCCTGCGGTGTTCTTCCAGGGATGAGGAAAAGATAAGAATGTCATCCGGATAGATTATGACAAACTGGTCTAGATAGTCCCTGAAAACGTCTTTCACCAGGTGCTAGAAGGTGGCCGGGGCGTTGCAGAGCCTGAAGGGCAGCACTAGGTATTCGTAGTGACCGAATCTCGTTCTGAAAGCCGTTTTCCATTCATCACCCTCGTGGATGCGAATAAGGTTATATGCTCCGCGGAGATCCAACTTGGAGAAAATAGTAGCAGCGCCCAGTCGCTGGAACAGCTCGGGTACCAGGAGTAAGGGATAGTGATTTTTGATGGTGATCTTGTTGAGGTCCCGGTAGTCGATGCACGGTCTCAGAGACCGGTCTTTTTTCTCAACAATGAATATTTCCGCTCCAGCAGGGGACGTGGATGGCCGGATAAAACCCTTCTCTAGATTTTCATCTAGATAGGCCTTGAGGGCCTTTAGCTCCCCCTCGGAAAGCGGGTAAATGCGGCCGAAAGTACTTCTGCACCGGGCAACAGTTCAATGGGGCAATCGTAGGCCCCGTGAGGTGGCAACTTGTCTGCCCCCCTTCTTACTAAATACGTCCAGGAAATCGTGATAAGCTGAGGGAACTGCATCTCGAGTTTCCTGGTCAGGGTCGGAATGCAGACATAAGACAGAGGAAGAAGGCTCCTGGGGTTGCTGTAGGCAGTGATGCCGACAGTAGATGGACGTGAACTGAACATTCCCAGAGGTCCAGTCAATGTGGGGGCAGTGTGCCCGCAGCCATAGGAGGCCGAGAATGACTGGGTAGAGCGGTGATGCAATAGCATCTAGGAGCAGGTACTCGGAATGGCCAGTGACAGTCTTGGCAAGGAGGGGGATGGTCTCGTGGGTAACTGTACCCGATTTGATGGGTGATCCGTCATCCAGGTGGACAACCATCCGGTGTGCCTTGGGTTTAAGAGGAATCTGGTGCTGTGCTGCAAAGGATAGGTCTATAAAGCAGCTGCAGGCGCCTGAGTCCAGGATGGCTGGGAGTTGGATGATCCCGTTGGGGAGTTGTAGAGACAGAGGAAGCACCAGGTGGGTTGCCCGGTCGGGCAAGGACAGGACCACTCCCTCGGGGGAGATGGGACCCTTCACTGGGCACGACCTGACACGATGCCCAGAACCTCCACAGTACAAGCACAGGTTGAGGCTGAGACGTCTGTGTTTCTCTTCGGGGGTAAGGGGAGTGCGCGGACGCACAGTAGGCATGGGTTCCGGCAGGTTCCCTGCAGATCGCTCGGCCCTGCGTTCCCGCAGACGGAGGTCAACCTGGATGGCCAGGTCAATCAGAGCCTTGAGGGATTGGGGTGTCCCCACTCGCGCCAATTCATCCTTCAGCGGCTCGGACAGGCCCAACTGAAATCGATAGCAGAGGGCCGCATCATTCCATACCAGTGTCAGCAGCCCAGTGCCGGAACTCTGCAATGTAGTCTTCCGCCGTGCGCTGGCCCTGCTGGAGGGCATGGAGAGTTGCCTCCATGGTTGCGGCCAAGTGGGGTAATGCCATGGCCCGGAAGAAGAGGTGCGGGTCAACTGTTTCAGGGGCTTTCTGTTCCAGGAGATGGTGGGCCCATAGGTTCATCTTGTTGGAGAGAGATAACCAGCCCCACCTTAGTGACTTCTGAGGAAAAAGTGCGGGGTTGCAGCGCGAAATACAATTCACAGGGGCTGCGAAAACCCTGAAACTTCCTGCAGTCCCGAGAACCCTTCAGGTCACGGTACCTCTGGCTCAGTGGGCAGGGTGACGATATGCTGGTCGGAGCTTGATGCAGCCGACATGGAAAGTTCCTGGACTTGGCTTTCCATTCGGGTGTACCCTTCTTGTAAGTCTTTTATGGCTTGGGTAAGCCCGGTCAAGTGAATGCATAGCTGCGTTGGAGAGGGCCCCCGCGCAGACTCAGACATGACTGTCCGTTGCTGTCATGTACCTGGTGGTGGAGTCTGACTTATGCAGTGGGCAACCTCTCTTACGACCCTGATTCCTGAACCCCTGGTAGTGCAGACAGGGAGCTCGGGAGTACAGGGAGGCACGAGGGTCGGACTGGGTCACTGGCGGTGGTGTGCTGGTTCGTTTGGTACTCGTGCAAGCTGAAGCGTAGTGATGCGGGCCGGGTCGGTAACGGGCTGGCAGAACAGTACAGATGGGTCAGGCTGAAGAGTAGTCAGGTACAAGCAGAATTCGTTAACAGGCGGGCAGCGAGCTACAAGGGAGCAGGCAGAAGAGTGGTCGTGGAAGCCGGGGTCGGTGCAGGCGGAGATCAATAGCAGGGTCAAGACAAGTCGGGTCACAGAAACAAACATTCAGGATCACAGGTTGCTTCAGGAACACACAAACACTGTAGAATGCACAGTACTTGCTTCCTCGTGCTGTCCTGCTTAAATGTCCGCTATTGGCTCAATTAGCACATGCGGGCGCGCGCACGGGAAGCCAGAAACGGCCAGGAACTCCATTTTCCTAACAGCAGTATTCCAACAGGATAATGACCCCAAACACTCCTCCAAGACGACCACTGCCTTGCTAAAGAAGCTGAGGGTAAAGGTGATGGACTGGCCAAGCATCTCCAGACCTAAACCCTATTGAGCATCTGTGGGGCCTCCTCAAATGGAAGGTGGAGGAGCGCAAGGTCTCTAACATCCACCAGCTCTGTGATGTCGCCATGGAGGAGGGGAAGAGGACGCCAGTGGCAACCTGTAAAGCTCTGGAGAACTCCATGCCTAAGAGGGTTAAGGCGGCGCTGGAAAATAATGGCGACCACACAAAATATTGACACATTGACACTAGAGCAGAGGAGAGCTCTATCCTGGATCTCAGAGGGAGAAAACTGAGTGAGCTCTGTGTGCTAATTTGGACTCAATTAACAAGGTTTGCACTGTGCTTATGTTTTGTGGGTGTCAGTGATAGCCCCACACTGTAAAGAGACTAACCTGACTGTTTAGTGCTGGACAGCAAGGTTTTGTTTTCTGGTTTTTTTTTATGTGTTTTGAGCTTCCAAACCTACAATAATAAACCTGGCAAGCCGCCAGATTTTAAAGAAACTGACCTCCATGCTGAATCTTTTCCTCTGAAAAGTGATCCCCAGGAGTTAATCTCCCACAATATATACTGGGGACACAGGAGAGAAGACTGATCACTTTCCATGTCTGTACTGGGGACACTGGGGGATCAGGAACTAGTGACAGATGTCACATAACACCAAATCTTGGTGGTTAGCAATGTAGCTTTGCAGTTCTCTGGTCCTGGTTCCTACTCCCACCAGGTCTATCTGCATGGAGTTTGCGTTCTGCCATTGTTTGTGTGAGCTTCCTCCAAGTGCCCCAGTTTCCTCTAACCATCTAAATTATCTTTCCAACTAAAACTGGAATTTCATAATTCGTAGAATCAACGGCAGAAAACTGCTGTCCAAAACACACACCTCTCCTCACTGGCAGCTGGTGAAGTTTTAGTATGGGGGGGGGGGGGGCACCAGACCCCGCCCTTCCTTTTTGATCCCTTCCACATCTCATAAGCCCCACCCCTAATAGAATCCACCCACTCTGTCCCCTGTATTCCACATATTGTGTCAGGAGTTTACAGCTCGGTATCACAGGACAGAGTATACAGCCCAGCATCACAGTACAGGAGTATACAGCCCAGCATCACAGTACAGGAGTATACAGCCAAACATCACAGTACAGGAGTATACAGCCCAGCATCACAGTACAGGAGTATACAGCCCAGCATCACAGGACAGGAGTATACAGCCCAGCATCACAGGACAGGAGTATACAGCCCAGCATCACAGGACAGAGTATCCACTCCACTCTCCTCTCCACAGCGCGGGCAGCAGCAGCGGCAGACAGAGCATGTTTCCTTCTTGCAAAGCGCAGGCATTCAATAGGATCGCCTGGCGCTTTGGCCAATCGGGAAACAGGTCTCACCAACCTGGCTCCTGATTGGCGGGGAGGACCCCTAGTGTGAAAATAGCGAAAATTAATTCGCTATCGTCACACAATTGGGTAGGATCGGGGTGCATTCTCTGCGCCCCAAGCCCACCCTATTTTGAAGCCGATGAGAGCCTCTGGTTCTAACCACGTGCTTCAAAGGAAACACCCCCCGCCTATCCCTGCAATTGTAATCTATGCGTCCGGCGTCCTGAAAGGGGCCGGGCGCATGGACGGGGGCGGCGGATGCCCATGCGCCCTCAATGCACGGGCCGCCACTGCCTCTCCTCCATCCACAGGTATATTGGGATGTCCTACCCTGATGGGCCTTCTGGACTCTTAATGGTCAGATATTTGTATCCCAATGTGTTGAACTTTGGTTGGAACGTGACACACTTATATGAGTCAGTTATTATTTTATTCCCTCTTTTATCATCTCTTGGGTTATTTGTGGATCTCCAGGTCTTCCTCCTCCTTCCGATTAGTACACTTTTGTGATCGTCATAAGAGCTGGAGATCCTCTCGTTGCCCTACAAATGCCCACATCTACCTTTCTGGTCTTATAATTCCATTTCTTGTTTTTTTTCAGATTCTTTCACGCTTTATAATTATTATTTAACATAATATTTTTTATCTCGGTATTAAAGTTCTCAAAAATATTTCAGTTTCCTTGACCGACCACTGCCCAATCAATGGTGTCAAATTTATTCTGCAGCAGGACAACCACCCCAAAATACGGGCACTGTCAGTGTAAAAAAGAACAAGGAGACCTGGAAGTGATGGTTTGGCCTCCAAAAAGCCCTGATCTCACCATCATGGAGTCTATCTGGGATGATATCAAGAGACAGAAGGATTGGAGGCAGCCAACGTCCACAGAAGATCTGTGCTTAGTTCTCCAAGATGAACATAGAACAACCTACCTGCTGAGTTCCTTCAACAACTGTGTGCACATCTACCGAAAAGAAGGCAAAGGCTGGGATGGGGGGTCACCCCAAATATTGATCGGATTTGGATTTCTCTTCGGTTCGTATGCTTTCCATTTTCTCTGATTAAAAATAAACAATCAACACTTTTGCCTTCATTTACCAGGTGGTGTTATAGGCACAGTTTGGATATTCAACCAACCACCAGATCCAACGTTGTCCTGCTGACATCCTTCTCTCAACAGACACCACTCAATCCTGTGCCGCCATCTTACTTATGACGTCATTGAAAGGCTCACCGATTCTTCCAGATTCAGCCATCGGGGCCTCACAATGACGCTCCGCTGGGCTCACCCCCTCCTACTTGCATAACTAAAGGCCTAATGGGATATGTGACGTGCATATCCAAGGAGGCCCAGTGAGCACAGGGCACATTGTTCACCTAGGTGAATGACGCGCATGGAGGGGCGGAACCATGTTGTTTGTCGTATTGATGGAAGGAAGGATGGGGGGGGGGGATTTCAACTAGAGGGTGAATTTCTGCTTTTGTACCCCCACCCCCTTTCAGCAAGTAATTTATCACAGTTACGCTGCTATGCAGGGCCGGGACAAGGGGTGGGCAGGAGGGACAGTTGCCCTGGGAACAGCAGAGCAAGGGGGCACAGAATGGACACATGGCAGTAGACCCATTCTACAGCATGCATTAGCAGTGAGGGTGGGGGTGTAGTTCCACATCCTTGCCCTGGGCACTAGATGAACTTGTCCCAGTACTGCTGCCACGTAGGCAACAGGAAAATGGAAACTTGTATCAAATACATAGCGTAATCATCCTTTTATGGTGCCTGTCCGCAACAGCGCGCAGACCCCCCCCCCCCTTCGGTATGTAGCTAGTTACAAAGACTGGCATGGGTCCTTAACCTCTCTTCTTAATGCTACTCACTGGTCCTGAAGGAGGGGTTAGAGGCAGAGCTCTATCACAGGCACGCTGCCATGGATGGGCACCAGAAAAAGAAAATTATGGTAAGTATTTGATAACGTTTTCCATTGGTTTTCGATGGTGCCACTTGTGTTTAGCATGCTGATAAAATCCAATGCGAAATCACATACTGTATACTACACATGTAACTGTTTCTGTTACACTGTAAGTGGACTACCCCCCTCCATGTGCTTAAAATATCAGCTTGTTCAAGTACACAATGGTAGCCACCAGGTTTATTTTGCTCCAAGGGCAAGGATGTGGAACTACGCCCCCTACCCCACTGTTAATGCATGCCGTAAAGCTATGTCCATTCTCTGCCCCCTTGCTCCACTGTGCCCAGGGCAGCTGCCCCTCCTGCCCACCCCTTGTCCCTGCCCACCTAGCTAACCGATTGCAACCGTACAGACTTTTTCCAGCTACTCCATTCATTTCTTCTTTGACTCAACCCAAAAACCTATCGGGTGGGGTGGAGGTAAATATGTCCCTAACAAAGTAGGTTCATTACCTCTTCAATGTATGGGTGGCTGTTTTGCACATCGGACCCCTCCATGGGGACAGAGCAGAGAATGAGGACCTGAACCCTCAAACCCTCCATGGGGACAGAGCAGAGAATGAGGACCTGAACCCTTAAACCCTCCATGGGGACAGAACGGAGAATGAGGACCTGAACCCTCAAACCCTCCATAGGGACAGAGCAAAGAATGAAGACCTGAACACTCAAACCCTCCAAAACAACAGAGCAGAGAATGAGGACCTAAACCCTAAAAACCTCTGTGGAGGCAGAGCAGAGAATAAGGACCTGAACCCTCAAACCCTCCATGGGGACAGAGCAGAAAATGAAGACCTAAACCCCCCATAGGGACAGAGCAGAGAACAAGGACTGAACCCTCCATAGGGACAGAGCAGAGAATGAAGACATGAACCATCCATGGGGACAGAGCAGAGAATGAAGACCTGAACACTCAAACCCTCCATAGGGACAGAGGAGAGAATGAAGACCTAAACCCCCCATAGGGACAGAGCAGAGAACAAGAAACTGAACCCTCCATAGGGATAGAGCAGAGAATGAAGACATGAACCATCCATGGGGACAGAGCAGAGAATGAGGACCTGAACCCTCAAACCCTCCATGGGGACAGAGCAGAGAATGAGGACCTGAACCCTCAAACCCTCCATGGGGACAGAGCAGAGAATGAGGAACTGAACGCTCAAACCCTCCATGGGGACAGAGCGGAGAATGAGGACCTGAACCATCAAACCCTCCATGGGGAAAGAGCAGAGAATGAGGACCTGAACCTTCAAACCCTCCATAGAGACAGAGCAGAGAATGAAGACCTGAACACTCAATCCCTCCATAGGGTCAGAGCAGAGAATGAAGACATGAACCATCCATGGGGACAGAGCAGAGAATTAAGACCTGAACACTCAAACCCTCCATCGGGACAGAGCAGAGAATGAGGACCTGAACCCTCAAACTTTCCATAGGGACAGAGCAGAGAATGAGGACCTGAACCCTCGAACCCTCCATGGGGACAGATCAGAGAATGAAGACCTTAACCCTCAAACCCTCCATAGGGACAGAGCAGAGAATGAGGACCTAAACCCTAAAACCCTCCATGGAGGCAGAGCAGAGAATAAAGACCTGAACCCTCAAACCCTCCATGGGGACAGAGCAGAGAATGAAGACCTAAACCCTCCATGGGGACAGAGCAGAGAATGAAGACCTGAACCCTCCATAAGGAAAGAGCAGAGAACAAGGAACTGGACCATCCATGGGGACAGAGCAGAGAATGAGGAACTGAACCATCCATAGGGACAGAGCAGAGAATGAGGAACTGAACCATCCATAGGGACAGAGCAGAGAATGAAGACCTGAACCCTCAATGGGGACAGAGCAGAGAATGAGGAACTGAACCCTCTATAGGGACAGAACAGAGAATGAAGACCTGAACCCTCCATGGGGACAGAGCAGAGAATGAGGAACTGAACCCTCTAGGGACAGAACAGAGAATGAAGCCCTGAACCATCCATGGGGACAGAGCAGTGAATGAAGACCTAAACCCCCCATAGGGACAGAGCAGAGAACAAGGAACTCAACCATCCATAGGGACAGAGCAGAGAATGAAGACCTAAACCCTCCATGGAGACAGAGCAGAGAATGAGGAACTGAACCCTCCATAGGGACAGAACAGAGAATGAAGCCCTGAACCCTCCATGGGGACAGAGCAGAGAATGAGGAACTGAACCATCCATGGGGACAGAACAGAGAATGAAGCCCTGAACCATCCATGGGGACAGAGCAGTGAATGAAGAACTGAACCCAGGCACCTTAGTGCTGTAAGGTCTATTTTGTGTCTCTGTAACTTATTCCTAACCAGTAGACCCATAAAACAAATTAAGCTGCAAAAACCTGATTTATAAGGAAAGCAAAAAAAAAAAAGATTTCCCACTAACACTGGTGATTAGCTCACTGGAGAAGTCTGCATAGAGCATGGGGTCCAATGACAGGAATCCCCTGTAGTAGGATTTTTGCAGCGCCCTGGCAGAATTAAGGGATCCAGAGGATTCTTCTTTCAACCTCACAAATCTGAACCTGATGAAGTGTTTGTATTAAGAGACAGAGCCTCCAACTTAGCAGTCTGGCATGGCCCATCTCAATATCGCCGGAAGAGAAGCAGGTGAGGATCCTTGCAATGCATAGCTGAGCTGAAGGCAATTTATGATTTTACTTGGCGAGACCGGAGTGTCCCTTTAATGATAGAATTGTCATCCTCTGCAATCATAGCATTCGACAAGCCAGGCGTCCTTGTTGGGAGCTGCCTATTAAATGAATGACGGGTCATTAATGCTCATTATCTCACTTCCTGTACAGGAACGAGCTGAACGTGTTTTGCTACTTATTACACTGATCCGGCTGATGTTGCTTTGTTTTCTATAGCCATAATATAGGGAATAGTGAAATGATAAGTACACTTTATGACAAAATGTATTAATCCCCTTTGCCCTTTCCCCTGTCCTAACCGAACCCACCCTCCCCCTCCTGCATACATCCTCGATCCAATGGATGCGGTTCTGTTGTTTGTTTACATCCAGTCCCCGCCTGTGCATTACAGCCCCATAGACATATATAGGGCTGTGTCCCACGGCCAGAGGCGGTTCCATGGAAGTCTATGGGGCTGCAATGCACAGGCACAATCAGAACAGTGAACATTTGCACTGCTGAATGTAAACAAGCAACGGAGTCATGGATGTGGGATGGAGGTACTATGCTTCTCTGGAGGGACATGGGGGGTTAGGTGAGGTCAGGGTTCCTCAACCAGGATGGTTGAGCATCCTGGGGACCATGGTGCCATGACTTGCTATGGTGCGGACATTCAGGACACCAGCATCCTAACAACCAATGACATTATAAGGCCAGGACACACGGTGTCATTCATTGCTATGGTGATGGCGACCAGCTCGCCTGCATCATAGCAACGCATGACTAATCCAGAACAGGCGGCATGCAGGGTTATCCCCCAGCATTCAAAAGAAGATGGAATTACGCCTCCTTCCATACCATTTCCACCTCCTGCCACCTGCTGCACTGCTGGAGCCAAAAGGTAGGGCTCTGATGTTAAGAGAAGGCTGTTAATTGGGGGC
>BLSH010191826.1:45617-57003 GCA_018402905.1 Glandirana rugosa
CGTACTACATAATGTAAAAAGTAAAACTAGTAAAATACCTCCTAAAATGTTTGAGGGGAGAAAGTGGAAGTATCGCGACGTGTAAAGATTAAAATATAAAGCAAAAAAAAAACGAAAATGCAAATTACGACACGACGAAAAAAAATGGAAAAACCTAAATCGCGCCTAAATTGTTGGAAGGACGTCACGGGTTCTCATGTTCCGGTTCCATCTCCTCCGACTTTGGGCTGGTGGTGACTTGTTCTGTGTCTTCAACTTTGTAGTTCTGACCCGCTCATCTCATCAGTCCATGAAACCTTTGAAAAATCTGTCTTGTGATATTTCTTGGCCCAGTCTTGATGTTTCAACTTCTGTGTCTTGTTCAGTGGTGGTCGGGTTTCAGCCTCCTCTACCTTGGCCTTGTACTCTTGGGCACTGCAGGAAGGTTGTTAAATCCGCGCTAAATCCAAAAAGGTAAAAAAAAGCAGCACAGCATTAAACGTAAAAGCAAAAAAAAAACGAAATATAAAATTAGAAATGTGCAGCGCTATGAAGGTGAAAGAGGGGAGTTTGTAAAATCCTCCATAAAATGATCAAAATGAAAAATGTAATACATCATGCTAATGACAAAGACAATAATATCAATAACTCATATATATATAAAAAATATATGATAAAAAACATGCAAAATAGTGCAAATCAAAGTCCATAAATGTGCAGCGGATAAAAACAACGTCCCAAATATTGAAAATAATGGAAATGTCCACCAACAGATAAAGTGCAAAGAGTATCTATCCAGAGCAGATAGTGTAGTTCATATATAGGTGCTTATAGAAAAGCTTCTGTGAATCCTTAGGTTTTGAAGGGAACCACCACCAGCATATAAAAGACTTACCGGATGGCGTGGACTCAGCGGGACACAGGGCCGCCATCAGGGGGGATACAGGCAGTACTGTTGTAAGGGCCCCAGTGTCTCAAGGGGCCCTTACAACAAAGACTTCAGCAGTCTTTAACATTGGAGTCTATGGGAGGGGGCACCCAATTTGGGGACACCGTTCTCCCGAACCATAGGCTATAAAATTACCAAACTTGGGCCACATGGAGAGGGCCCCCTGGACCACAACTGGTACAAGATCTCCAGCACCTATAGTTCGGCCGTACCGGGTCCCCAAATTGACCGGTCATTGACCGGCAATTGTTGGGTGGATTTCAGACTTAACGTTGGAGCCTATGGGAGGGGGACACCTGGTTTGGGGACACCGTTCTCCTGAACCATAGCTATTAAAAATACCAAACTTGGGACTCATGGAGAGGCCCCCCTGGACAACAACTGGTCCAAGTATGGGACCTCCACCACCTATGGTTCGGCTGTACCTGGTCCCCAAATTAACCAGTCATTGACCGGCAATTGTCAGGTGAATTTCAGACTTAACATTGGAGTCTATGGGAGGGGGCACCCGGTTTGGGGACACCGTTCTCCCGAATCATAGCCGATAAAAATAACAAACTTGGGTCCCATGGAGAGGGCCCCCTGGACAACAACTGGTCCAAGTATGGGACCTCCAACACCTATGGTTCGGCCGTACCTGGTCCCCGAAATGACCAGTCATTGACCGGCAATTGTCGGGTGAATTTCGGACTTAACATTGGCGTCTATAGGAGGGGGAACCCGTTTTGGGGACACTGTTCTCCCAAAAATAGGCAATTAAAAAATGTCAAACTTGGGTCCCATGGAGACGGCCCCCTGGACCACAACTGGTCCAAGTTTTGGACCTCCAGCACCTATGGTTCGGCGCGGGGTCTTATTGCAAGCATCGGGTGAGGCTGTGCTGCCTGTGCACTGTTTTTTTACCCCCTTGGATCCCACACTAGCATGCATTGCACACTTCATTTCACTTGAATGGGTCATGCTTGGCAGGCTACACCTGGTAAGTGTGACAGGGTGTATAATTCTTACTGCGACATGTGTACACCCCTGGCCAGTGGGCGGATATGGTGGGATGGCCAGTGGGCGGGCCCTGGAGAATGTCGGCGGTCAGACGGGGGGGGGGGGGCGCAGGTTTAAAGCTGTGCAAATTTCTGATGGCTGCCCTGTCCAGAGCAGATAGTGTAGTTCATATATAGGTGCTTATAGAAAAGCTTCTGCGAATCCTTAGGTTGTGAAGGGAACCACCACCAGCATATAAAAGGCTTACTGGATGGCGTGGACTCAGCGGGACACTTGTCCCCTGGATCATACAGGCATGGGATGTATACACATCAAATGGTCACAGATGCTCCACACAGACAACTGGAAATGTAGAAATCGATATCCACAGCCAATAACTGAGTAGAACCCACAGTTTCAATCGTTCAGCCATATAGAGATCAAGCTGTTAGACATGGTAGTCTCTCCACGGGTATAAGGGACCATAAAGAGAAAAGGGAGGGGGGCACCCAGTTTGGGGACACCGTTCTCCCGAACCATAGGTGATAAAAATACCAAACTTGGGGCCCATGGAGAGGGCCCCCTGGGCAACAACTGGTACAAGTTTGGGATCTCCAGCACCTATGGTTCAACCGTACCGGGTCCCCAAAATGACCAGTCATTGACCACCAATTGTCGGGTGAATTTCGGACTTAACATTGGAGTCTATGGGAGGGGGCACCCAGTTTGGGGACACCGTTCTCCCGAACCATAGGTGATAAAATTACCAAACTCCACATAGCGTGAACCAGTAACAAAAGATTTAATGGATGAAACGGAGAACAATCACACGTTCCATAAAAACAAGCGCTTAGAACCGGGACAAACGCCATGCACCGGCAGATCTGGACCCGACGTGTTTCGTCTAATAAGACGTCTTCTCACTCCAGGTAGGTTGCAGTCCTGGAATATGAAAGCACCGGAGGACAATGGGTTCCTGGTAGCTTCACGCTTGATTCTTCTCAAAATTTCTCAACATATTTTTTGCAACCTTGTTGACTATTTGCATCAAAACGTTTGATGGTTCTGTGATCGCATCCCAATATCTTAGCAATTTCAAGAGTGCTGCATCCCTTTGAAAGACTTTTTTTTTTTACTATTTTTGACTTTTTAGAAGTCAGTTAAATCTTTTTTGTGGCCTGAGGAAAAGAAGCTGCCTAATAATTATGCACACCTTGATATAGGGTGTTGATCACCTTAGGCCACGCCTTCCCTCATTACACAAATACACATCACCTGATATGCTTAAATCCAATAAGCATTCAAGTTTATACAGCTTTGAGTTGGACAACATGCATAAAAATAATGGTAGGAAGAATTCAATAAAGTACTATTGGAAGTTTTCTGGTGCTATGGCCCTTTAACCACTTGCTTACTGGGCACTTCCTGCCCAGACCAATTTTCAGCTTTCAGTGCTGTCACACTTTGAATGACAATTACTCAGTCAACACTGTACCCATATGACATTTTTATCATTTTTTTCACACAGATAGAGATTTCTTTTGGCGGTATTTAATCACTGCTGTTTTTTTTTTGTTTTTTTGCTAAAGAAAAACAAACTAAAAAAGACAGAAAAGTTTGAAAAAAAACTGTTTCATAGTTTGTTATACAATTTTGAAAACAGGTAATTTTTGTCCTACATTGATGTGCGCTGATGAGGCTGCACTGATGGGCACTGATGAGGCTGCACTGATGGATACTGATAGGCTGCACTGATAAGCACTGATGAGGCGGCACTGATGAGGCTGCACTGATGGACACTGATAAGGCGGCACTGATGAGGCAGCACTGATGGGCAGCACTGATAAGGCGGCACTAATGGGCACTGATACAGCGGCACTAATGAGCATTGATAAGGCGGCACTAATGGGCACTGATAATGCGGCACTAATGGGCACTGATAGGTAACACTAATAAGCACCGATGAGGCAGCACTGATAGGTGGCACTGGTAGGTGACACGGATAGGCAGCACTGATCATGAGGCACTGATGGGCATTGATTGGCAGCACTGGTAGGTAGCTATGTGGGCACTAGTAGGTGGCACTGGTGTGTACTGACAGGTGGCACTGGTGAGCACAGATGAGCAGCCGTGGCTCTCTGTGTGAGGGACCCAAGTCCCTCTGACAGAAGTCGGTGATCGGCTCTTTTTTCCCCTCACGCTGTCAAAGAAAAAAAATACAGATTACCGATCTTCTGTTTACATCACATGATCAGCTGTCATTGGCTGACAGCTGATCACGTGGTAAGGGACCGGGAACCGCGCCCCTTCCTCCGATCTGTGATCAGCCGAATCTCATAGACTCAGTGATCACAGAGCGCGCCGCACGCAACCCGCAGGGACGCGCAGACAGCAAATGCTCGGGAGGACATCTATTGACGGCCTCCCGGCAAAGTAGGTCCGCGCTGTAGCCGTCATTTGGCTATAGCGCGGGTGTCAGTCAGTAAAAATGAGTTCAAAACTCCCTATTGCCCTTTTCAGTAATTTTACCAACACGTGCGGTAGATTCAGATAGTTGTTTTTGTAGCGCCACTTTTACAAAGCTGCGCTATTAATGCACCAAAATTTAAAAGTAATGACCTTCAGTTCACAGACAATGAAACGAGGTAATAAAGACCTATTGTATCTTGGTGTACAGAGACGGGCAGAGTGCCTGTCTGACAGATGCAGCAATGAGGAGGAATCACAGCGATTCTCTTTGAAACAACGAGGTGTAAAGCAATGATTTTCATGGCTCCGCCCATTGTCCTGAAATGATGAGCAGTCCTCTGATTTTTAGGACATGTGATGTAGTGAGACATGCACGGTATATCTTCTGTTTTAAAGGGCAACTCCATTTTCGTGGTAAAAGAAAATAGCAAATTAAAAATACTAAAAAAAATATCCAGCGTTTACAATTGTGACAAGTCATATTGTAAGTGAATGTGCAACAAAAAGTACATTTCCTTTTTACTCTGCAGCTGCTGTAATCTTCTGTAAAATGCAACATGGCCACCTGGGGGCGCTCTGTACATAGAGTGCCCCCCTAGATATGCCATTTCCTGCTTGTGTGATTGGCTCACTGGTTCTCCCAGAAGTCTGCACCAAGATACAAGTCTGATTTTTGGCATCCTCTGCAACAAAAAGATTGTTACAATCCCTGTAATGTACAGAGATCACCCAGAGGGGGAAGGTTTTTTCTCAACAACAGTGGAATTGTTCTTAAACCTCTTCCTGCCCGCGCTATAACCAAAAGACAGCGTCCATGGACCTCCTCCCTAAACCCCACCTCCTGCGCACCATCTGGGGCGCGCATTCGGCGTGCTCTGTGACTGCTGTGTCCTTCGTTGTATAAGGCCAATCACAGCAGCCCTTTACCATGTAATCAGCTGTGTCCAATAACAGTTAATCAAATGTAAACAGACTTGCCGGTTATCGGCATTCCTCTCCTCCCATGCTGTGTTTGTGTGAGGAAAGGAGAGCCGTTAACCGGCAAAACTGTCAGTAAATTGCCCTGATTATCAGTGCAGCCCAATCAGAGCAGATCAGTGCAGATTATCAGTCCCCATCAGTGTCGCCCCCATCGCTGAAGCTTATCAGTGCAGCCTCATCAGTGCCCATTAGTGCAGCCCATTAGTGCAGCCTCATCAGTGCCCATCAGTGCAGCCTCGTCAGTGCCCATCAGTGCAGCCTCGTCAGTGCCCATCAGTGCAGCCCATTAGTGCAGCCTCATCAGTGCCCATCAGTGCAGCCTTGTCAGTGCCCATCAGTGCAGCCTCGTTAGTGCCCATCAGTGTCGCCTTATTAGTGCACCCTCATCAGTGCCCATCAGTGCAGCCTATAGGCCGGTAAACACGGTACAAGGGTTGTACAACCGCTTGTTGTACGATCATCCGACCATCAGTACGCATGATTAGAACAGCCGATGTGCGACGGTCATACAATAGAAGTTGGATGAGCAGACTAGAAAAATTTTGTTGTACAACAAGCGGCTGTACGACCGTTGTACCGTGTGTACAGAGAAGTTGGTCCAACAAGTTGTACCTGCAAAACACGCATGCTCAGAAGCCAGGAACGCCCGGAAGTGTCCATTCGTGTAAATCTACGTTCCCAATTCACAAATCACATTCACCTGAATTTCCTCTTTATGCGCTCGTAACACGTCACTACGTTAGGCTTGGTCGTACGATCGCTTAGTGCATGTCAGTACGCGAGACACAACAGCCGACATACTTATTAATGCAGCCTCATCAGTGCCCATCAGTGCAGCCTCTCAGAGCAGCCTCATCAGTGCCCATCAGTGCAGCCTCATCAGTGCAGTCTCATCAGTGCCCATCAGCGCAGCCTCATCAGTGCCCATTAGTGCAGCCTCATCAGTGCCCATTAGTGCAGCCTCATCAGTGCAGCCTCTCAGCGCAGCCTCATCAGTGCCCATTAGTGCAGCCTCATCTGTGCCCATCAGCGCAGCCTCATCAGTGCCCATTAGTGCAGCCTCATCAGTGCCCATTAGTGCAGGCTCATCAGTGCCGCTTCTCAGTGCAGCCTCACCAGTGCCCATCAGTGCAGCCTCATCAGTGCCCATCAGTACAACCTCATCAGTGCCGCCTCATCAGTGCCCATCAGTGCAGCCTCATCAGTGCCGCCACCAGTACCCATCAGTGCAGCCTCATTAGTGCCCATTAGTGCAGCCTCATCCGCGCAGCCTCTCAGTGCAGCCCAATCAGTGCCCATCAGCGCAGCCTCATCAGTGCCCATCAGTGCAGCCTCATTAGTGCCCCTCAGTGCCCATCAGTGAAGAAGAAAAATGACTTATTTGCAACATTTTATAACAGAAAAATTTCCAGTCTACTTTTGTTTATTTAGCAAAAATAGAAAATAGATACAATACCAGCAAAAGAAAGCTCTATCTGTCTCCAAAACAAATGATAAAAATGTCATAAGGGTACAGGGTCGCATGACCGCACAATTGTCAAACAAGGTGCGACAGCGCTGATATCTGAAAATTGTTCATGGCAAGAAGGGGCTAAAAGTACCCAGCATTGAAGTGGTTATGAAGCCTTACTGTAGCACAGTGGTTACAAAACACCACCAAAGGATCTATCTGCCTATCTACCTCCAAAACCTTGTATTAAAATTCCTTAGTGTTCCTTAGTGTCATGACTAAGTAGTTGTTAGTCAAACTATCACAACAGAGTAAAATGGCCGGTAATGATAGGTATATATGCTGGCTGGTTGCTTGGTTAATGGGCCCCAAATGTCCTGACTGCAGCCAGAGCCGTGTACTGAGAATTAATCATCTGACTCCTGGAGCTGTACTGTGTGCATACGCGTGCGCGGGGGGTGTGCCAGGTGTGCCTGGGCACACCCTAATCACTATGTGTGTTGCCAATTCTCCCTTTCCGGGGCTCCACCCCCCTTGTTGCTGCTGCGGAGGATGTTTTAGGATGGAGAGCAGGGGAAGGGGCAAGTAAATAGTTACATTTCTAAATGAACACTGTGAACACACTCGCTCACTGTGTCCATTCATAAATGAAGCATAGCAAACTGTGTTTATTATTCTTCAGTTTGTAAATGAATAGTAAGCCGCTCAGCACAGAGCACTTCCCGGTAATTCACTGTACCATGCTGAGGCTGCAGAGAAATGAATGTGTGTTTGAGTTTTGTGGTGCACACCCTATGCAATAGGCTGCTCACACCTATGACTGTGTGTCAGTCCAGTCACCATCATCTCTCCCACCTGATTCCTGATATCACAGGCAGGTGTGCAGGCTGAGAGGGGAGATACAAAGCATTGGATTAGTCCCCATGCCCATTGGGGGCACAGGAGCACCGTCCAGAACCGCAGCTGGGCAGCCTGTCAAAGTGAGAGGCTGAAAGCTGCTGCGGCTGGACAGTGCACCATGCAGTACTTACGTCTAGGACAGTATGCTCTCTAGGACGTTTACCTGAAACGCAACCAATCTGCCAATTAATCCCAGAGCGCATAAAAAATACTGCACCTAGCACCGTCCAACTGTAGCAGCTGTCAGCCTGTCAAAGTGAGAGGCTGAAAGCTGCTGAGGCTGGACAGTGCACCATGCGGTACTTCCGTCTAGGACAGTATGTGCCCTAGGATGTTTACCCGGAACGCAATCGGCCTGCCAATTAATTCCTGGGCGCATAAAAAGTACTGCACCTAGCACCGTCCAACTGTAGCAGCTGTCAGCCTGTCAAAGTGAGAGGCTGAAAGCTGCTGCGGCTGGGCGGTGCACCATGCAGTACTTACGTCTAGGACAGTATGCGCCCTAGGACGTTTACCCGGAACGCAATTGGTCTGCTAATTAATTCCTGGGTGCATAAAAAGTACTGCACCTAGCGCCGTCCAACTGTAGCAGCTGTCAGCCTGTCAAAGTGAGAGGCTGAAAGCTGCTGCGGCTGGGCGGTGCACCATGCAGTACTTACGTCTAGGACAGTATGCGCCCTAGGACGTTTACCCGGAACGCAATCGGTCTGCCAATTAATTCCTGGGCGCATAAAAAGTACTGCACCTAGCACCGTCCAACTGTAGCAGCTGTCAGCCTGTCAAAGTGAGAGGCTGAAAGCTGCTGCGGCTGGGCGGTGCACCATGCAGTACTTACGTTTAGGACAGTATGCGCCCTAGGACGTTTACCCGGAACGCAATCGGTCTGCCAATTAATCCCCGGGCACATAAAAATTACTGCACCTAGCACAGTCCAACTGTAGCAGCTGTCAGCCTGTCATTGACTTTGACACGCTGCTGGGTGTGTCTGCGCCCCTCTCTCGCATCTAAATTCCGGAGCTCCATCCACCGAGGATAAACGTCCGGTGTGCATGAAGCCTCGGTGAGCCTGTGGGTGAACGGAGCTGAGAGAACGTCACAGGTAAGTATAGGAGGACGGTGCTGGCTGTGCGCCTGTAAGTACGTGAGCGCCTCCAGGACACGTATGACAAGCTTCTGCTAACACGCTCCCAGCATCTGTATGCACAAGCGCACAGCGCAAACAAACTGCCCAGCAATCGTTTTCAGCTAGCAAACAGGTCTCATTTAACCCGTTCCCGACCGCGTTGCGTACATTTACTGCTGCAGCTTGGCTCTGTAGCGCGAATCGCCGTCTATAAACGTGCCCGCCGCACCCTGCAGGGGTTGTGGCCGTGGCTCAGGCGGACTCGATCTCTGCCGGCGATTGCCTGGCAGAGGAGAAAAACGGGGGAACTGACGACGTAAACACATCGGTTTCCCACTCTGACAGGCGGTATGTAAGAGATCTACTGATCCCGCGGGGATCAGTTAGATCTCCCCTACGACACACCTCCCTCCTCCCCCTTATGCACCTGGGCAGGACAGTTTTCAATGTAATACTGGCACTGCGCACCACGCTGTCCCCGAGTGAGACTCGGGCTCTGCTCTGCCTCCCTCTCACTGCAGCTGCCTCCTATCACAAGCGCGCTGCCCGGAGAGATTCTTGCTCAGGCTCGGATCACACAGGGGCGATCCGACTTCAGGGCGACTTTGCTAGGCGATTTCAGGGTGACTTCAGGCGACTTACAACACGACTTATGCCTGTGGCCAATCAGAGAAGGGAGGGAGGGGGCTGCTCCAAAATAAATCCTATTCTTTTCACTGACAAAGTCGCTTGCATTAAGATGGGGGATCCGACTGGGAGGCGACTTCCATTGAATTCTATGGGCACAAGTCGGATAGAAAGTCGCCTCCAAGTAGTACAGGAATATCTTCTGAAGTCGCCTTGAAGTCGGAGCGATTTCAGTAGCGTACATAAAGACGGCTCCCATTCACTTCAATGGCATTTCTTATGTCAAGCGACCAGGAGCGACTCAAGTCGGATCCCAAGTCGCCCCTGTGTGAACGGGCACTCTTCGGGCAGCGCGCTTGTGATAGGAGGCAGCTGCAGTGAGAGTGAGGCAGAGCAGAGCCCGAGTCTCACTCAGGGACAGCGCGGCACGCGGTGCCGCTATTACATTGAAAACTGTCCTCCTCCGGGACCCAGGACTCTCTGCCTCCCTCGTTCTGGTGTCACCCTGGGGCGGGCCGCACCTCCTGCACCCGCCTAGTGACGCTACTGCTTATATAGCGCCATCAATTTACGCAGCGCTTTACATATACATTGTACATTCACATCAGTCCCTACCCCCAAGGAGCTTACAATCTAAGGTCCCTAACTCACATTCATGCATATACTAGGGCCAATTTAGACAGGAGCCAATTAACCTATCAGCACGTCTTTGGAGTGTGGGAGGAAACCAGAGTACCCGGAGGAAACCCACGCAGGCACAAGGAGAACATGCAAACTCCAGGCAGGTAGTGTCGTGGTTGAGATTATAGCACTGATCAATGTAATAATGTTACTGGTCCCCAAAAAGTGTCATTTGGTGGTCAGATTTGTCCGCTGCAATGCCGCAGTCCCGCAAAAAAATCGCAAATCGCCGCCATTACCAGTAATAACAATTAAAAAAAAAAAGTAAAAGCCCCTAAATCTATCCTCTATTTTGTAGACGGGATAACTTTTGCGCAAATCAATCCATATACGCCGATTGCGATCTTATTTACCAGAAACATGAGGAAGAATATAAATCGTCCATTATTTTTTTTTCAAAATGTTGTTTGTTTATAGCGCAAAAAATAAAAACCGCAGAGGGGATGAAATACCACCAAAAGAAAGCTCTAGCAGGGGTGTCCAAACTATGGCCCTCCAGTTGTTCTGGAACTACAATTCCCATCATGCCTGGTTATGTCTGTGAATGTTATAGTTTTACAATGCCTCATGGGACTTGTAGTTCTGCAACAGCTGGAGGGCCGTAGTCTGGTCACCCCTGCGTGGGCCATTTATATGGATACACCTTAATAAAATGGGAATGGTTGGTGATATTAACTTCCTGTTTGTGGCACATTAGTATATGTGAGGGGGGAAACTTTTCAAGATGGGTGGTGACCATGGCGGCCATTTTGAAGTCGGCCATTTTGAATCCAACTTTTGTTTTTTCAATAGGAAGAGGGTCATGTGACACATCAAACCTATTCGGAATTTCACAAGAAAAACAATGGTGTGCTTGGTTTTAATGTAACTTTATTCTTTCATGAGTTATTTACAAGTTTCTGACCACTTATAAAATGTGTTCAATGTGCTGCCCATTGTGTTGGATTGTCAATGCAACCCTCTTCTCCCACTCTTCACACACTGATAGCAACACCGCAGGAGAAATGCTAGCACAGGCTTCCATTATCCGTAGTTTCAGGTGCTGCACATCTCGTATCTTCACAGCATAGACAATTGCCTTCAGATGACCCCAAAGATAAAAGTCTAAGGGGGTCAGATCGGGAGACCTTGGGGGCCATTCAACTGGCCCACGACGACCAATCCACTTTCCAGGAAACTGTTCATCTAGGAATGCTCGGACCTGACACCCATAATGTGGTGGTGCACCATCTTGCTGGAACTATGATGT
>BLSH010191826.1:83834-97064 GCA_018402905.1 Glandirana rugosa
GGCAGAGGACATGGTACAGACGTCAGAGACTAGTAGAGGACATGATACAGACGTCAGAGACTGGTAGAGGACATGGGACAGATGTCAGAGACTGGTAGAGGACATAATACAGACGTCAGAGACTGGTAGAGGACATGATACAGACGTCAGAGACTGGCAGACATAGTACAGGAGATGATCAGAGACTGCAGACATGGTACAGGAGACGGTCAGAGACTGGAGACATAGTACAGGAGATGGTCAGAGACTGCAGACATAGTCCAAAAACGTGTACTCCTGCGCTCCAAGGGGAATGGCGTCCTTGTATGGTGATTCTATATTAAAAAGTTTTTTATAAAAAAGGCACTTAGGTAATGAGCTGCCTTGCTGCCACTGTACAACTGGGGATGGTCCGAGAAACTAGGATACAAACAGAAAAACAATGGCGCACTGGCCTGGTGCATTTCCTTTACCAAAGCCTTTATTAAAAAGTTAAAAATAGATATACTCCCAAACGAGCTTTAAGTACGAGCATTCAAACAATTATGAAGTCCTGCCCGTTCCTCCAAACATCAAGTCAGGGTGGTCCTCACACCATGAAGGCTAACGCGTTTCGAGGTTCTTGGACCTCTTCCTCAGAGCCTACTTCACACCAACTGAACTTCACATTTATACCATAGATACTGACATAGTGGGGTGTGGATCTGTGGATCACCGCCCTCAATCAGGGGGCGTGTGCTCCACAGAGGGCTATTTGCATGCTCCACCCTCTGGTCACCTCTGTCACATGTACACCATATACCGCCAACTCTATACAATCTACATATATGTATATATATGCGTGTATATATGCACACACACCTTGCGGCCGAACAAATAGTGCAATTTCCTTAACAGACATGAATGGACGCAATCCCCAAACGGTCCTTGTTCACACAGCTCTTGTGACCTTATGTTGTACGTTGGAGAGCCGGACGGAAACGTACAACATGCCATTCCGGAGCCGGCATTTCACACGCAGGAGGCGAGCCGCAAGTAGTAGATAGAGGGGGGATTAAGAAATGCCCCTTATAAGGTAATAGTCCGTGCTCTTTGGGGGAAATATGAAAACGTTTTCTAGGTGGAGCTGCGAGGATCCGGAAATAACCTGGTGAGTCATCCTAAATAAGGACTAAGGATGTTAGTAATAGATAGTAAGATCAGTAAGGTCACAAGAGCTGTGTGAACAAGGACAGTTTGGGGATTGCGTCCATTCATGTCTGTTAGGGAAATTGCACTATTTGTTCGGCCGCAAGGTGTGTGTGCATATATACACGCATATATACATATATGTAGATTGTATAGAGTTGGCGGTATATGGTGTACATGTGACAGAGGTGACCAGCGGGTGGAGCATGCAAATAGCCCTCTGTGGAGCACACGCCCCCTGATTGAGGGCGGTGATCCACAGATCCACACCACACTATGTCAGTATCTATGGTATAAATGTGAAGTTCAGTTGGTGTGAAGTAGGCTCTGAGGAAGAGGTCCAAGAACCTCGAAACGCGTTAGCCTTCATGGTGTGAGGACCCCCCTGACTTGATGTATGGAGGAACTGGGAGGACTTCATAATTGTTTGAATGCTCGTACTTAAAGCTCGTTTGGGAGTATATCTATTTTTAACTTTTTAATAAAGGCTTTGTCAAAGGTAATGCGCCAGGCCAGTGCGCCATTGTTTTTCTGTTTGTACTACAGACATAGAACAGGAGACGGTCAGAGACTTCTGACATAGTACAGGAGATGGTCAGAGACTGCAGACATAGTACAGGAGATGGTCAGAGACTGCAAACATGGTACAGGAGATGGTCAGAGACTGCAAACATAGAACAGGAGACGGTCAGAGACTGCAGACGTAGTACAGGAGATGGTCAGAGACTGCAGGCATGGTACAGGAGATGGTCAGAGACTACAGACATAATACAGGAGATGGTCAAAGACTGCAGACATGGTACAGGAGATGGTCAGAGACTGCAGACATGGTAATGGTGACGGTCAGAGACTGCAGACAGGGTACAGGAGACGGTCAGAGACTGCAGACAGGGTACAGGAGACGGTCAGAGACTGCAGACAGGGTACAGGAGACGGTCAGAGACTGCAGACATGGTACAGGAGACGGTCAGAGACTGCAGGCATAGTACAGGAGATGGTCAGAGACTGCAGACATAGTACAGGAGATGGTCAGAGACTGCAGACATGGTACAGGAGATGGTCAGGGACTGCAGACATAGTACAAGAGATGGTCAGAGAATACGGACAAAGTACAGGAGATGTCAGAGGCTGCATACAGGGTACAAGAGATGTCAGAGACTGCAGACATGGTACAGGAGATGGTCAGAGACTGCAGACATGATACAGGATATGGTCAGAGACTGCAGACATGATACAGGAGATGGTCGGAGACTGCAGACATAATACAGGAGATGGTCAGAGACTGCAGACATAGTACAGGAGACAGTCAAAGACTGCAGACATAGTACAGGAGGCGGTCAGAGACTGCAGACATATTACAGGAGACAGTCAGAGACTGTAGACATACAACAGGAGATGGTTAGAGACTGCATACGTAGTACAGGAGATGGTCAGAGACTGCAGACATGGTACAGGAGATGGTCAGGGACTGCAGACATAGTACAGGAGATGGTCAGAGAATACGGACAAAGTACAGGAGATGTCAGAGGCTGCATGCAGGGTACAGGAGATGTCAGAGACTGCAGACATACTACAGGGGATGGTCAGAGACTGCAGATATGGTACACGAGATGGTCAGAGACTGCAGACATACTACAGGAGATGGTAAGAGTCTACAGACATAATACAGGAGATGGTCAGAGACTGTAGATATAGTACAGTTGATGGTCAGAGACTTTTATTTGCCCCTGTTGGATAGATCTGCTGTTTCCTGTGAGGACAGGAAGTTAGGGGAAAACTCTCCAGCTAGGAAACACAAATGAATGACGCTCAGAGATGTGGGAGATTTGTGTGTGGTGTTGGGTCAGGAGACACTCTGGATTTTCACTCTCCAATGTTCTCATCACTTCCGGTCCTGGTGACAACCACTCTCAGCCCCCCTCCTGGTGTCACACAGACAGGAAGTGAGCTAAATCTCCACAGAGGGATCACAAGAATAAAACATAGAAACTGGAACAAATAATAAAACAAATCCTAATTTATTACAAAAAGAATGAAATGCGTCTGTGTCATCTCCATCCAGCGAGAAAATAACGAACACAGAAAAATAAACCAACCCATCTCCAAGGTGACTGGCGAGCCCGCATCGCCTTCTGCCGCCCAGCCAATCAGCGCCCAGAATCGAATGACTGACGTCCGCCTGGACTTATCGCTGTCAGGCACACTCTGAAAAGTGCGGAAACTCAATCAAATGAATAGAGCAAGGGCGCTGAGAGGGGGGCGGGCCCGAGCCTCCATGTTTGGTGGAGAGGCGCGTGACATATGGGAGCACGCAGTGGCATGTGGAGAGGGGGCGTGGCCCGGCAGTGATGACTGACAGCTGAGGTCAGAAGGTGTGCAACTGGCGGGAACCGTGTCGAATGGGAAAATGGCGGGAGAGGTGTGCGGAGGAGGGGAGGGTGTAATATCAGGTGTGGGGGATTGTGGGAACCCAGGGACAGACCAGGTCCTCTATATACTCCTATATACATGAATAGAGCCCTGACAGGTCCTCTATATACTCCTATATACATGTATAGGGCCATGACAGGTTCTCTTTATACTCCTATATACAAATATAGAGCCATGACAGGTCCTCTATATACTCCTATATACATGTATAGAGCCATGACAGGTCCTCTATATACTCCTATATACATGTATAGAGCCATGACAGATCCCCTATATACTCCTATATACATGTATAGAGCATGACAGGTCCTCTATATACTCCTATATACATGTATAGATCCATGACAGATCCTCTATATACTCCTATATACATGTATAGAGCCATGACAGGTCCTCTATATACTCCTATATACATGTATAGATCCATGGCAGGTCCTCTATATACTCCTATATACATGTATAGGGCCATGATACATCCTCTATATACTCCTATATACATGTATAGAGCATGACAGGTCCTCTATATACTCCTATATACATGTATAGAGCCATGACAGGTCCTCTATATACTCCTATATACATGTATAGAGCATGACAGGTCCTCTATATACTCCTATATACATGTATAGAACATGACAGGTCCTCTATATACTCCTATATACATGTATAGAGCCATGACAGGTCCTCTATATACTCCTATATACATGTATAGAGCATGACAGGTCCTCTATATACTCCTATATACATGTATAGAGCCATGACAGGTCCCCTATATACTCCTATATACATGTATAGATCCATGACAGGTCCTCTATATACTCCTATATACAGGTATAGAACCATGACAGATCCTCTATATACTCCTATATACATGTATAGATCCATGACATGTCCTCTATATACTCCTATATACATGTATAGATCCATGACATGTCCTCTATATACTCCTATATACATGTATAGATCCATGACTGGTCCTCTATATACATGTATAGATCCATGACATGTCCTCTATATACTCCTATATACATGTATAGATCCATGACTGGTCCTCTATATACATGTATAGATCCATGACAGGTCCCCTATATACATGTATAGAGCCATGACAGGTCCTCTATATACTCCTATATACATGTATAGAGCCATGACATATCCTCTATATACTCATATATACATGTATAGAGCCATGACAGGTCCTCTATATACATGTATAGATCCATGACAGATCCTCTATATACTCCTATATACATGTATAGAGCCATGACAGGTCCTCTATATACTCCTATATACATGTATAGAGCCATGACAGGTCCCCTATATACTCCTATATACAGGTATAGAACCATGACAGGTCCTCTAAGGCAAGGTCCATAAAGACATGGATGAGCAAGTTTGGGGTGAAGGAACTGGACTGGCCTGCACAGAGTCCTGACCTCAAACCGCTAGAACACATTTGGGATGCATCAGAGTAGAGACTGCAAGCTGGGCCTTCTCCTCTAACAACAGCGCCTGACCTTACAAATGCTCTTCTGGAAGAATGGTCAAATATTCCCATAGATACTCCTATACCTTGTGGGCAGCCTTCCCAGAAGAGTTGAAGCTGTTATAGCTGCAAAGGGTGGGCCAACCCAATATTGAACCCTACGGACTAAGACTGGGAAGCCATTAAAAGTCCATGTGTGTGTAAAGGCAATGCAAGTACATGCATCTTTCTTCCACAGGGTAATTAGTATACTGTAGGTGTTAGAGGGGCTGTGGGAGCAGTTTTAAGATTAGTTGAATCTATGCCAGAATTCCACTTTAAAAGAAAAAAAAACATGTGAACGGGGAAAGAAAACTGCATTATGGCCACTAAGAAAAAACGCTGATCCTCAGCTCCATCTAGTGGTCATAATGCAGTACTAGTGTGATAGGAAGCTACACAGGCCAATCGGGTGGTTAGAGGGTTGGAAAGGGGAAGGCCACAATGTGACCATGCCCAGTAAGTACCAAAATATTTCCTCTGCTCAGGACTCCACATGTACACTTCAGGCAAGGGCATTTACACCAGATTTCATAGAAAATAAAGTGTGTCACTGTGGGAAAGCAGGGGCAGATATCTGGGGGTACTTACTCCTGGAAGACCTTTGGCAGGCTGTGGCACACAGCGGTCTTTGTTGCTCCACTTCATCCTTCTCTTGATATTCACTCAACAAGGAGCTCAGGTATTCTTCCTGTGACCTCTGACCAACCAAGTCTGCATGAATAAATATGAATGAATGAATGAATGAATGAATGTACCGTATTGTTATCTCCCTTCTATAAGTGCAAAAATGTTACTTTTGATCTGGAAATATACAGAGCTGATAACTTTCTGGTCCCGTTGCCTCTGGACTGTTTTCACTTCCAGTTCTCTATATGGACTACAAAACATCACCTCACTATGTTATAGACAAGGGAGGGAGTATTCTGTAGTCCTAACACACTTCCTGTCCTACGGTGACAACACAACTTCTTCATAGATTCAGTACAGTGAGTGTTGTCACCCTCAGACAGGTAGTGAGTTACTGGCAGGATCACCAGGTGAAAACAAAGGAAAAAGAAAATGAATGCAGCCACCATATCTAAGGACTGGTCAGCTGCAGCATATTACATTTTTGTATTTCAGTTTCCCCCATAGATCAGTTACCCCCATCAGAGTACCCCCACAAATCACTTGCCCCATCACAGAGCCCACATGGATCAGTTACCCCATCCCATTACCCCCATGACTTTGTTGCCCCATCAGACTACATATATAGATAAATTCCCCCATCACAGTGCCCCCATTTATCAGTTGCCACATCACAGTGCCCCTATAAATCAGTTGCCCCATCAAAGTGCCCCCATAGATTAGTTGCCCCATCAAGGTGCCCACATAGATTAGTTGCCCCATCAGAGTACCCCCATAGATAATTTGCCCCATCACAATGTCCCCATGGATTAGTTGCCCCATCACACTGTCCCAAAAGATTAGTTGCCCCATCAGAGTACCCCCATACATTATTTGCCCCATCACAGTGTACCCATGGATTAGTTGCCCCATCACACTGTCTCAAAAGATTAGTTGCCCCATCAGAGTACCCCCATAGATTATTTGCCCCATCACAGTGTACCCATGGATTAGTTACCCCATCAGAGCATCCCCATAGATTATTTGCCCCATCACAGTGTCCCTATAGATTAGTTGCCCCATCAGAGTACCCCCATAGATTATTTGCCCCATTACAGTGTCCTCATGGATTAGTTGCCCCATCAGAGTACCCCATAGATTATTTGCCCCATCACAGTGTCCCCATGGATTAGTTGCCCCATCAGAGTACCCCCATAGATTATTTGCCCCATCACAGCGTCCCAATGGATCAGTTGCCAAATCAGAGTACCCCCATAGATTATTGGCCCCATCACAGCATCCCCATAGATTAGTTGCCCCATCACAGTGTCCTCATGGATTAGTTGCCCCATCAGAGTACCCCCATACATTATTTGCCCCATCACAGTGTCCCCATAGATTAGTTGCCCCATCAGAGTACCCCATAGATTATTTGCCCCATCACAGTGTCCCCATGGATTAGTTGCCCCATCAGAGTACCCCATAGATTATTTGCCCCATCACAGTGTCCCCATGGATTAGTTGCCCCATCAGAGTACCCCCATAGAACAGTTGCACCATCACAGAGCTCAGTGTACCTGTAGGAGAAATCCCTATGGCCTGGCAGACAGCAGGAGTTGGAGCTGGCAGGAGAAATGTGCTGCAGGGCACACAGCAGGCATGCAAAGTTATTGGTTGCTAGGGATGCCAGTGTCCCTAGCAACCAATGACTGCTGCTCATTTGACCAGGCTTCTTAGTGAAGGATCTATAAGCCTATCAGCCTGTGCAGAAAGCGGAGCCAGGGACTTTATTTTGGGAGGAGACTTTATTTTGGAGAATTCGGACTCAGGAGTGGGTGGAACAGAATAGTTAGGGGCGGGGCAAATAAGTATGATATAGTGTTGAGGGGGAGGGGCTAGGAGAGGGAACCTGCAGCTGTCACCTGTGCCCTGCCCCCGAGCATAGTGCCCGGGTCATGTGACACCTCCCCCATGTCTTGGCCCTGCTTCCAGTCCTATGCTCTATTGATCTACTGAACACCCCTCCCCCCCATAGAAAAATAGGAACATGGAAGAAAGGAAAGAAAATAGAAATATAGGGGAACACGGGGACAACTTTCCACCATATCAGTCAGTCTCCGGTCACATCTGTGCGTTCCGGTAATGTGCACAGAAACGCACGTTTCCCACGCAATCCCGGAACATGCAAAAAAATAATGTGCCTCGTTCTTGTAGAGCCATTTATTGTAAATGTCACCCCCAAACGTGAGACCCCAATACAACAAATCAAACCGGAACGCGCCATGAGCTACCTTGCCACGCTTGTCCCACATAGGGCAGCACTGAAATCAATGGGGGGGCACTGTGCTTGTTGGGCGTTTGCCATCCAGGTGTCAGAGGTGTGTCTGGGGCCTTCATCATTTCACAAACTATGGAATGCTGGGGGAGCAGAAATCAGCACAAAAATGTCCAACAGTGAAAGGGTTAAAATGACCCTCAAAATGACTATCTGAGCGCTCACCCCTCCCCCCCCTGGCAGTGGCAGTTGCTTGTGTCTGCAGGCACTACACCCCCCCTCCCCCCATAGCCCCATGTGTAATATGCTGCACCCTCTTTTAGACTCCCCACCATCCCCCGCATACCAGCAAAAATATAAAATAGAACTAAAGACAACAATTTTTTTTAATTTACAATGGACGGAGGACTATAACCCCTGTCAGGTTTTCTTTGCCACCTGTGTCCCCATTGGGGAGATTCCCCTTCACTTCCTTTCCCATAGCCAAAACAGGCAGCAAGAGGAATCCCCCCAAAGTGACATCATCGCTGGGTGTCACCAGAACTAGTGTCCCCATTGGAAGATTTCCCCTCTAATTCCTGTTCTGGTGACAACTCCAAAATGTGAGATTTTCTTTCGCTTTTGTTGGTAAATAAGAGAGAATGAATCTCCCTAAAAGGGGGCATAGACAGCAATAAAAACCTGACAGGGGTTCTAATCCCTCTCCTCTCCATCCAACGCTAACAATAAACAGCTTTTTCCTTTAATTATACTTTAACACGTGGGCTGAAAAAACGAAATCGTTTGGCAGCGACAGGGTTAATGAGGGGGAAAAACTGGTTTTGGCGGTGAAAGGGTTAAAAACAAGGAGTGGGAGGGTTAAAAAAAGAAAGATAATAATTTGGTTTGGCGGTGAAAGGGTTAAAAAAAATGAAAGGATAAGAAAAAATCTTGGTTTGGTAAAGAAAGGGTTCACATACAGGGTTAAAAATTGAAAAATAATATGGTTTGGCAAGGAAAGGGTTCATAAATGAAAGAAAAAACATTCAACATTGGCAGTTTAAGGGTTAAAAATGGAAAACATTATGATTTGGTAGTGAAAGGGTTAAAAACAGAAAAATAATCTTTTTTTAATAATTGGTAAAATAAAAGATAAATCTGGAAAGAAATGAGAAGATTTGATCTGCAGGCTTTATATGAAGAGATAAGGATCCAATCACAGCGTTATCATAGGAATAACAGATCTTTATTTCAGCCATGGGACTGTAAGGGTTAAATGTCATTCACAATAACCGTCACTGCAAGGAAAACATGATTTTCCAGGAGCCGTATCAATATTAGATCTGTATGCTGAGCCTACAGGCTGAATTCACAAAGCTCACAAACAAGGACGTGGCCCCTTTAAGAAAAAACGGCAGTTATTTTTTTTTTGCTGAGTCATGAGATTTAAAAAAAAAAAAAAAAAAAAAGGTCACATGACCTCTGCACGGTGATGTCATCGGCTGAGCCAATATAAGGGGCTGCAGGAGGGTCTAGCATCAGAAGCTGAGTGTTCACTGACCAGTGAAGACCTGTTTTTTATCTCTCCTGAGATTTATCTCACGATTTGATTGGATTTGATTTCATTCGATTCAATTTTATTGCGATCTCTATTCTCATACATTTAAAGCGCGTTTCTTTATTCCTAATAATGAGACAATTTAAATGTAATCAGATTGTTTCTCTGAGAAACACCAAAGAGAAGCCCAGCAAAGGAAGCCCAGCTATGGAAGGAGGTATCAGTGAGCAGCCTGCAGATACCAAGAAGACCCCCAGAATGAAGAGGGCTCGGGCGTTTGTGCGCGGCTGCATCAGAGCCATGATTGGATGTTTCGGTTCCGGCTGTAAAGCCAATGGAACGCCCCGGGATACCGACACCAGGATTGGTGAGTATTGTGGACATTGATGAGGGCCCCCCCATGTATAGGGATTGAAATGGACATTTCTGGCTTTTCTCTTATAAACACCAATCTGCTGATTTTTGAATGAAGTGAAGCAAACAGTAATTCTTGGCGCTGTGTACAGGGAGACCCCTCCCCCACCTCTCTCTCCACCTATCAGCTGCTAACTGACTTTTTCCTATAATAAGCTTTGCATTCCCCTTATTACAGGCTGGGGTGATGACCTCAGTGCCATCCAGCTGCCAGAAATGTCCAACATGGAAATAAAACCCCACATACGTGTTTAACCCCTTGCTGCCCACATAACACAAATGCTTTGTATCGCTGTGCATCCAGCAAGCATTATAACGCTTCATCACTGCCTGTCAAACACCCCTTGAAAAGTAATCCATCGCAGATCGCTCTTCAGAGGGAAAAACAAGTAACAAAAAAAAACTTCCTTGGGCCCCATTTATTCAGCAGGGGGCAGACAGGAGATTATTTAATGCCTTTAGGGTGCAGGTGGTGCAATCTGCAGTGCTGCATTCCCCAATAATTACAGTCCCAGCCTGTCCCTGATTGGTTGATATAGAAGAGGCCAGAACTTAAATTTAATTATTGGGAACTGCAGGGCAGAAGATCGCTCCGTCTGCACCCCAAAGGCATTAAATTAGGGGTCAGCAACCAGTAGATCTCAGGCAGGTGACTGGTAGATCACAGTCTGGGCTTGCTGACCCCCCATTCCAGAGCATAAATTCCCCCTCCTCCCAGTACAAATCTGCCCCCCTGCTGAAATCCCCCTTGCCAGCACAAATCATTGCCCCCCCCACTCCCCCTCCAAACTCAAATCCTTCCGTCTCTGCAAACCTTACCCCCCCCCCAAAAATGACCCCCTTCTAGCATAAAACCTCTGCATCTCAAATGCCCCCTTCAAGTACAAATCCTCTCCTTCCACTCCAAATCCCCCCTCCTACTCCTAACACAAATTCCCCGACCCCCCCCCCCCCTTCTAGCACAACTCCCCTCCTCCCCAAATTCCTCTCCTAACATAAATACCCCCCAAACAACCCTACTAGCAAGAATCCCCCCCCCCCCAAGAAAATCCCCTCCTAGCACAAATTTCCTCCCCCTCTACCATATCACCTCTTCTAGCACAAATCCTTTTCCCCAATGCAACTAAGGGCTCATTCACAAGTGCAGCAGGCACTGCTTCCACCCTGAAAAGCGATCCAAGTGTGTTTGACCGGTTGTGAGGAGGTGGTATGTTGTCTCCACTCCACCTGATTTAAAGCCATGATTGCCGTGCAATGCACGCTATTGCGACACGATAGTACGGCAATTAGACGTTTAAATCAGGTGTGAGGAGGCAACACTGGGTGACACTGTGCCCGGTGATCTTTGACTTCTCCCTTGTTGTGCAGGTAGATCTCCACCTATTTAAGGTTGCCTACCCCTGTGTTAAATAGACCCTTTATGCCCCTGAACCCCCCTTCCCTGCTGAACAAATGGGGTCCCAGTAAGTTGCTGTAAAACCGCTCCCACAGACAGCATCTATTCCACCCGAATTCTGCCTTAGGCCCCGCCCACACTTGGCGATTTGGAATAAGTGCTGTGATTCTGCCTGCAATTTCAAATCATGGGTAAACATGCAGCAAGCATTCGGATTACATTATTCTTAATGGCACCCCAAACATGGCAAGATCTTGTCACGACTGTCACATGACAGAATCGCATGGCAATCAAACCAAAACATTCAGGGGACTATTTCTTCACTTTCAGATGTGGCGGAGTAATCTACAATGCAGCTGTTCCCGGTCCCAGCCTCCTCTATATCAATCCACTGCAACAATTCAAGAGATAACAATAAAAGAGGCCGGGTGTTTAGTTTAATAATAAGAAACAGAAGCACTGCAGATTACTCCACCACACCCGGAAGTGAAGAATCAGTCCCCTTTCTGACTTCATTCATTTTAGTGGGTCGGCATAACTGCCCGGCAACCAGAATTTTTATATGAAGGCCAACATTATTCATCCCAATGTCCCTGTCATGTTGGTTTATTTATTGTCCCTGGCACTGGAATTTTGAACTTTTCTCTCTATAATTTGATGTATAAAAAATATATGAAATGTAGGTGACAGTACTAAATCTGATTCTTCTTTTTAATTGCAGATGTTTGCGAAATTTACTGCAGACACAGCTCACAAGGCAGGTTTGCCCCAGTGAGCGAGACAGAATATGAAAGCTACATTGAGACTACACCAGCATGTGATGTTGAAACAGAGACTCCACCACTATGTGACGTTCACACAGAGGCAGCACCAGCATGTGACATTCACACGGAGACACCACCAGCATGTGGCGTTCACACAGAGACACCACCAGCATGTGGCATTCACACAGAGACAGCACCAGCATGTGGCCTTCACACAGAGACAGCACCAACATGTGGCCTTCACACAGAGACACCACCAGTATGTGGCATTCACATGGAGGCTACACCAGCATGTGTCATTCACACGGAGGCTCCACCAGCATGTGACGTTCACACGGAGGCTACATCAGAATGTGACGTTCAGACTGAGATTCCACCAGCATCTGACGTTCACACAGAGGTTCCACCAGCATGTGACATTCAGATTGCGATTCCACCGGCATGTGACGTTAAGCTTGAGATGTCATCAGCATGTGACATTCACGTTGAGGCTTCACCAGCATGTGGCCTTCACATGGAGACTCCAACAGCAGCCACTCCAGTAACCATAGAGTATTCCCATCAGCCCTCTATTTCTCTTTCTGCAGCTTCTGGATCAACAACTATCAATGTAGCTGGAAAAATAAGACAATTGGCTGTTCCTAGAAATAGACTCAATAGAAAGCCTGAAAAACCCTCCCAGGGACCAGGTACAGCTGTACCAACACAGGTCCACACACTGGTGGCGGCTGCCAATCCAGTAAACGGAGGGTCTTCCCATCAGCCCTCCATTTTTGTTTTTGGAGCTTCTGAATCAACAACTGTGAAAGAATCTGCAAAAATGAGACGATTGGCTGTTCCTACAAGAAGACTCAATAGAAAGCCTGAAGAAACCTGCCAGGGACCAGGTACAGATGTACCAACACAGGTCCACACCCTGGTGGCGGCTGCCACTCCAGTAAACAGAGGGTCTTCCCATCAGCCCTCCATTTTTGTTTTTGGAACTTCTGAAACCCCAACTGTGAAAGAATCGGCAAAAATGAGGCGATTGGCTGTTCCTACAAGAATACTCAATAGAAAGCTTGAGGAATCCTCCCAGGGACCAGGTATGGCTGTACCAACACAGGTCCACAC
>BLSH010191827.1:26309-40744 GCA_018402905.1 Glandirana rugosa
CTACTATAATATTTGCACGGTCCGGACTTCACACGGAGCTGGACCGACTGGTCATATGGACTTTCCCACAAGTTTTAAGGCTGGCCGCAGGCTAGCCTGTATTTGTGGGAGGAGTCTGGAGTACATAAGGCTCCATTCTCCTCCCTGGCAGTGTCAGCTCGTTTTCTGGCCCCCACGCACCCGGGGCCCTAGGACTCTAGGCAGGCAGCAATTATTCACAAGTTTCAGGGTATGCCCTCTTTCAGGTATACTGGTCAGCCAGGTCGAGGCACACTTCAGGCCTGGCACGTTTATAATATCATCCAGTCGGTAAGAGGCCGACCACAAATACCACTTGATGTCTGGAGCCATCCAAGGAGAGGGTTAGCAGCTGTATCCGGACCCTGAGTGGAGTGTTCCTTTTTCCCCCTTATAAAGGGCTAAGAGCGCATTTGATCCTCTATTGGGGGGTCCATTCAGGGAGGTGAGCGGCCATCCTTATATTGGTGGTGGATTGTACTGAAGCACCTTGATGAATTTCCTTCTCAGAAGTCTTTTCTTTCCTACAGTTCACAGTCCTCAAGCTCTACAGTGCTGGACTTGTCATGGTGGTCTTTCCAGGAACATGGCTGCTGATTGAAGATCGCAGTCTAGTTCCCACTGCAGTTCCCTGGCATAAATACTACATTGTCCTGTGTTCACTCAGTAGCCTTTATCTGATATCTTCTCTATTTGTGGGGTGCATGTGGATTGCTTTGATTTTTTTGTCTTTTTTTTTTTTTGGTAATTAAAAGGTGCTTAAAAGGGTTGTAGAACGCAAAGTGCCGCTTTGTGAACAATTTGGATGGGGCTGGGTTCAGTAGAGCTGATTCAGGTTTTTGGATGGAGGTACACTGCTCTACTGACACCGTCCACTGCTTTACTGATAAAGTCTACTGATACTGTCCACTGCTCTACTGATACTGTCCACTGTCCTACTGACACCATCCACTGCTCTACTAATACCGTCTACTGACACTGTCCACTGCTCTACTGATAGCGTACACTGTCCTACTGTCACCGTCCTCTGCTCTACTGACACTGTCCTCTGTCCTACTGACACTGTCCACTATTCTGACACCATCCACTGCTTTACCCATACAGTCTACTGACACCATCCACTGCTCTACTGACAGTGTCCACTGCTCTACTGACAGTGTCCACTGCTCTACTGACAGTGTCCACTGCTCTACTGACACCGTCCTCTGCTCTACTGACACTGTCCACTGCTCTACTGACACTATCTACTGATACCATCTACTGACACCATCCACTGCCCTACTGACACCGTCCACTGCTCTACTGACACTGTCCAGTGCCCTACTGACACCGTCCAGTGCCCTACTGACACTGTCCAGTGCCCTACTGACACCGTCCAGTGCCCTACTGACACCGTCCAGTGCCCTACTGACACCGTCCACTGCTCTACTGACACTGTCCACTGCCCTAATGACACTGTCCACTGCCCTAATGACACTGTCCACTGCCCTAATGACACTGTCCACTGCCCTACTGACACTGTCCACTGCCCTACTGACACCATCCACTGCTCTACTGACACTGTCCTTTGTCCTACTGACACCATCCACCGCTTTAATGATACAGTCTACTGCTCTACTGACACGTCCACTGCTCTACTGACACCATCCACTGCTCTACTGACACCTTCCACTGCTCTACTGACACCATCCACTGCTCTACTGACACCATCCACTGCTCTACTGACACCATCCACTGCTCTACTGACACCATCCACTGCTCTACTGACACGTCCACTGCTCTACTGACACCATCCACTGCTTTACCCATACAGTCTACTGACACTGTCCACTGCTCTACTGACACCATCAACTGTCCTGCTGACACCGTCCACTGCTCTACTGACACTATCCTCTGTCCTACTGACACTGTCCACTGCACTACGGACACTGTCCTCTGACCTACTGGCACTGTCCACTACTCTACTGACACTGTCCTCTGTCCTTTTAACACCGTCCACTGCTCTACTGATACAGTCTACTGACACCGTCCACTGCTCTACTGACACCGTCCACTGCTCTACTGACACCGTCCACTGCTCTACTGACACCGTCCACTGCTCTACTGACACCGTCCACTGCTCTACTGACACTGTCCTCTGTCCTACTAACACTGTCCACTGCTCTACTGATACCATCTACTGACACTGTCCTCTGTCCTACTGACACTGTTCACTACTCTATTGACACTGTCCTCTGTCCTACTGACACCGCCTGATACCGTCTACTAACACCATCCACTGCTCTACTGATACTGTGTACTGACATTGTCCACTGCTCTACTGACACCGTCCATTGTCCTACTGATGCCATCCACTGCTCTACTGACACCATCCACTGCGCTACTGACACCATCCACTGCTCTACTGACACGTCCACTGCCCTAATGACACCATACACTGCTCTACTAACACTGTCCACTGCTCTACTGACACTGTCCACTGCTCTACTGACACCGTCCACTGCTCTACTGACATCGTCCACTGCTCTACTGACACCATCCACTGCTCTACTGACACCGTCTATTGATACCATCTACTGACACCATCCATTGCCCTACTGACACCATCCACTGCTTTAATGATACAGTCTACTGCCCTATTGACACCGTCCACTGCTCTACTGACACCGTCCACTGCTCTACTGACACGTCCACTGCTCTACTGACATGTCCACTGCTCTACTGACACCGTCCACTGCTCTACTGACACGTCCACTGCTCTACTGACACCTTCCACTGCTCTACTGACACCTTCCACTGCTTTACCGATACCATCTACTAACACCGTCCACTGCTCTACTGACACTGTCCACTGCCCTAATGACACTGTCCACTGCCCTAATGACACTGTCTACTGCCCTAATGACACTGTCCACTGCCCTACTGACACCGTCCACTGCCCTAATGACACCGTCCACTGCCCTAATGACACTGTCCACTGCCCTAATGACACTGTCCACTGCCCTAATGACACTGTCCACTGCCCCAATGACACTGTCCACTGCCCTAATGACACTGTCCACTGCCCTAATGACACCGTCCACTGCCCTAATGACACCGTCCACTGCCCTAATGACACTGTCTACTAACACCATCCACTGCTCTACTGATACCATGTATTGACATCGTCCACTGTCCACTGCTCTACTGATACAGTCTACTGATACTGTCCTCTGCTCTACTGATACCGTACACTGTCCTACTGTCACCATCCTCTGCTCTACTGATACTGTCTACTGACACTGTCCTCTGTCCTACTGACACTGTCCTCTGTCCTACTGACACCATCCACTGCTTTACCCATACAGTCTACTGACACCGTCCACTGCTCTACTGACACCATCAACTGTCCTGCTGACACCGTCCACTGCTCTACTGACACTGTCCTCTGTCCTACTGACACTGTCCACTGCACTACGGACACTGTCCTCTGACCTACTGGCACTGTCCACTACTCTACTGACACTGTCCTCTGTCCTCTTAACACCGTCCACTGCTCTACTGATACAGTCTACTGACACCGTCCACTGCTCTACTGACACCGTCCACTGTCCTACTGTCACCATCCTCTGCTCTACCGATACCGTCTACTGACACCGTCTACTGACACTGTCCTCTGTCCTACTGACACCATTTACTGCTTTACTTATACAGTCTACTGACACCGTCCACTGCTCTACTGACACCGTCCTCTGTCCTACTAACACCGTCCTCTGTCCTACTAACACCGTCCTCTGTCCTACTAACACCGTCCACTGCTCTACTGATACCGTCTACTGACACCGTCCACTGCTCTACTGACACCGTCCACTGTCCTACTGTCACCATCCTCTGCTCTACCGATACCGTCTACTGACACCGTCTACTGACACTGTCCTCTGTCCTACTGACACCATTTACTGCTTTACTTATACAGTCTACTGACACCGTCCACTGCTCTACTGACACCGTCCTCTGTCCTACTAACACCGTCCTCTGTCCTACTAACACCGTCCTCTGTCCTACTAACACCGTCCACTGCTCTACTGATACCGTCTACTGACACTGTCCTCTATCCTACTGACACTGTTCACTACTCTATTGACACTGTCCTCTGTCCTACTGACACCGCCTGATACCGTCTACTAACACCATCCACTGCTCTACTGATACTGTGTACTGACATTGTCCACTGCTCTACTGATACCATCTACTGACACCGTCCATTGTCCTACTGATGCCATCCACTGCTCTACTGACACCGTCCACTGCGCTACTGACACCATCCACTGCTCTACTGACACGTCCACTGCCCTAATGACACCATCCACTGCCCTAATGACACCATCCACTGCTCTACTGACACCGTCCACTGCTCTACTGACACCGTCCACTGCTCTACTGACACTGTCCACTGCTCTACTGACACTGTCCACTGCTCTACTGACACTGTCCACTGCCCTACTGACACTGTCCACTGCCCTACTGACACTGTCCACCTGACACCGTCCACTGCCCTACTGACACCATTCACTGCTCTACTGACACCGTTCACTGCTCTACTGACACCGTTCACTGCTCTACTGACACCGTCCACTGCTCTACTGACACCGTCTACTGCTCTACTGACACCATCTACTGACACCATCCATTGCCCTACTGACACCATCCACTGCCCTACTGACACCATCCACTGCTCTACTGACATTGTCATTTGCCCTACTTACACCATCCACTGCTTTAATGATACAGTCTACTGCCCTACTGACATCGTTTACTGCCCTACTGACACCGTTCACTGCTCTACTGACACTGTGCACTTCCCTACTGACACCGTCTACTGATACCCTCTACTGACACCATCCACTGCTCTACTGATACTGTCTACTGACACCATCCACTGCTCTACTGACACCGTCCACTGCTCTACTGACACCTTCCACTGCTTTACCGATACCATCTACTAACACCGTCCACTGCTCTACTGACACTGTCCACTACCCTAATGACACTGTCCACTGCCCTAATGACACTGTCCACTGCCCCAATGACACTGTCCACTGCCCCAATGACACTGTCCACTGCTCTACTGACACCGTCCACTGCTCTACTGACACCGTCCACTGCTCTACTGACACCGTCCACTGCTCTACTGACACTGTCTTCTAACACCATCCACTGCTCTACTGATACCATGTATTGACATCGTCCACTGTCCACTGCTCTACTGATACAGTCTACTGATACTGTCCTCTGCTCTACTGATACTGACACCGTCCACTGCTCTGCTGATACCGTCTACTGACACTGTCCACTGCTCTACTGATACCGTACACTGTCCTACTGTCACCATCCTCTGCTCTACTGATACTGTCTACTGACACTGTCCTCTGTCCTACTGACACTGTCCTCTGTCCTACTGACACTGTCCTCTGTCCTACTGACACCATCCACTGCTTTACCCATACAGTCTACTGACACCGTCCACTGCTCTACTGACACCATCAACTGTCCTGCTGACACCGTCCACTGCTCTACTGACACTGTCCTCTGACCTACTGGCACTGTCCACTACTCTACTGACACTGTCCTCTGTCCTACTAACACCGTCCACTGCTCTACTGATACAGTCTACTGACACCGTCCACTGCTCTACTGACACCGTCCACTGTCCTACTGTAACCATCCTCTGCTCTACTGATACAGTCTACTGACACCGTCCACTGCTCTACTGACACCGTCCACTGTCCTACTGTAACCATCCTCTGCTCTACTGATACCGTCTACTGACACCGTCCACTGTCCTACTGACACTGTCCTCTGTCCTACTGACACTGTCCTCTGTCCTACTGACACCATCCACTGCTTTACCCATACAGTCTACTGACACCGTCCACTGCTCTACTGACACCATCAACTGTCCTGCTGACACCGTCCACTGCTCTACTGACACAGTCCTCTGTTCTTCTGACACTGTCCACTGCACTACGGACACTGTCCTCTGACCTACTGGCACTGTCCACTACTCTACTGACACTGTCCTCTGTCCTACTGACACCATCCACTGCTTTACCTATACAGTCTACTGACACCGTCCACTGCTCTGACACCATCCACTGTCCTACTGACACTGTCCACTACTCTACTGACACTGTCCTCTGTCCTACTAACACCGTTCTCTGTCCTACTAACACTGTCCACTGCTCTACTGATACCGTCTACTGACACTGTCCTCTGTCCTTCTGACACTGTTCACTACTCTATTGACACTGTCCTCTGTCCTACTGACACCGCCTGATACCGTCTACTAACACCATCCACTGCTCTACTGATACTGTGTACTGACATTGTCCACTGCTCTACTGACACCGTCCATTGTCCTACTGATGCCATCCACTGCTCTACTGACACGTCCACTGCCCTAATGACACCGTCCACTACCCTAATGACACCATACACTGCTCTACTAACACTGTCCACTGCTCTACTGACACTGTCCACTGCTCTACTGGCACTGTCCACTGCCCTACTGGCACTGTCCACTGCTCTACTGGCACTGTCCACTGCCCTACTGACACTGTCCACTGCTCTACTGACACTGTCCACTGCTCTACTGACACCGTCCACTGCTCTACTGACACCGTCCACTGCTCTACTGACACCGTCCACTGCTCTACTGACACCGTCTATTGATACCATCTACTGACACCATCCACTGCCCTACTGACACCATTCACTGCCCTACTGACACCATCCACTGCTCTACTGACATTGTCATTTGCCCTACTGACACCATCCACTGCTTTAACGATACAGTCTACTGCCCTACTGACACGTCCACTGCTCTACTGACACGTCCACTGCTCTACTGACACGTCCACTGCTCTACTGACACGTCCACTGCTCTACTGACACGTCCACTGCTCTACTGACACGTCCACTGCTCTACTGACATGTCTACTGCTCAACTGACACCGTCCACTGCTCTACTGACACGTCCACTGCTCTACTGACACCTTCCACTGCTTTACCGATATCATCTACTAACACCGTCCACTGCTCTACTGACACTGTCTACTAACACCATCCACTGCTCTACTGATACCATGTATTGACATCGTCCACTGTCCACTGCTCTACTGATGCAGTCTACTGATACTGTCCTCTGCTCTACTGATACTGACACCGTCCACTGCTCTGCTGATACCGTCTACTGACACTGTCCACTGCTCTACTGATACCGTACACTGTCCTACTGTCACCATCCTCTGCTCTACAGATACTGTCTACTGACACCGTCCACTGTCTACTGACACTGTCCTCTGTCCTACTGACACTGTCCTCTGTCCTACTGACACTGTCCTCTGTCCTACTGACACCATCCACTGCTTTACCCATACAGTCTACTGACACCGTCCACTGCTCTACTGACACCATCAACTGTCCTGCTGACACCGTCCACTGCTCTACTGACACAGTCCTCTGTCCTACTGACACTGTCCACTGCACTACGGACACTGTCCTCTGACCTACTGGCACTGTCCACTACTCTACTGACACTGTCCTCTGTCCTATTAACACCGTCCACTGCTCTACTGACACCGTCCACTGTCCTACTGTCACCATCCTCTGCTCTACTGATACCGTCTACTGACACCGTCCACTGTCTACTGACACTGTCCTCTGTCCTACTGACACCATCCACTGCTTTACTTATACAGTCTACTGACACCGTCCACTGCTCTACTGGCACCGTCCACTGCTCTACTGACACTGTCCACTACTCTACTGACTCTGTCCTCTGTCCTACTAACACCGTCCTCTGTCCTACTAACACTGTCCACTGCTCTACTGATACCGTCTACTGACACTGTCCTCTGTCCTTCTGACACTGTTCACTACTCTATTGACACTGTCCTCTGTCCTACTGACACCGCCTGCTACCGTCTACTAACACCATCCACTGCTCTACTGATACTGTGTACTGACATTGTCCACTGCTCTACTGACACCGTCCATTGTCCTACTGATGCCATCCACTGCTCTACTGACACCGTCCACTGCACTACTGACACCATCCACTGCTCTACTGACACGTCCATTGCCCTAATGACACCATACACTGCTCTACTAACACTGTCCACTGCTCTACTGACACGTCCACTGCTCTACTGACACCGTCCACTGCTCTACTGACACCTTCCACTGTTTTACCAATACCATCTACTAACACCGTCCACTGCTCTACTGATACCGTCTACTGACGCTGTCCACTGCTCTACTGACACTGTCCTCTGTCCTACGGACACCGTCCACTGCTCTACTGACACTCCTCTGTCCTACTGACACTGTTCACTACTCTACTGACACTGTCCTCTGCCTTTCTGACACCGCCCACTGTTCTACTGACACCGTCTACTAACACCATCCACTGCTCTACTGATACCTTGTATTGATATCGTCCACTGCTCTACTGACACTGTGCACTGCCCTACTGACACCGTCTACTGATACCCTCTACTGACACCATCCACTGCTCTACTGACACCATCCACTGCTCTACTGATACCGTCTACTGACACCGTCCACTGTCTACTGACACTGTCCTCTGTCCTACTGACACCATCCACTGCTTTACTTATACAGTCTACTGACACCGTCCACTGCTCTACTGACACCATCCACTGCTCTACTGACACCATCCACTGTCCTACTGACACTGTCCACTACTCTACTGACACTGCCCTCTGTCCTACTAACACCGTCCTCTGTCCTACTAACACTGTCCACTGCTCTACTGACATAGTCCACTGCTCTACTGACACAGTCCACTGCTCTACTGACACAGTCCACTGCTCTACTGACACAGTCCACTGCTCTACTGACACCGTCTATTGATACCATCTACTGACACCATCCATTGCCCTACTGAAACCATCCACTGCTCTACTGACATTGTCATTTGCCCTACTGACACCATCCACTGCTTTAATGATACAGTCTACTGCCCTACTGACACCGTCCACTGCTCTACTGACACCGTCCACTGCTCTACTGACACGTCCACTGCTCTACTGACACGTCCACTGCTCTACTGACACGTCCACTGCTCTACTGACACGGTCCACTGCTCTACTGACACCGTCCACTGCTCTACTGACACCGTCCACTGCTCTACTGACACCTTCCACTGCTTTACCGATACCATCTACTAACACCGTCCACTGCTCTACTGACACTGTCCTCTGTCCTACGGACACCGTCCACTGCTCTACTGACACTCCTCTGTCCTACTGACACTGTTCACTACTCTACTGACACTGTCCTCTGCCCTTCTGACACCGCCCACTGTTCTACTGACACCGTCTACTAACCCCATCCACTGCTCTACTGATACTGTGTATTGATATCGTCCACTCCTCTACTGACACTGTCCTCTGTCCTACTGACACTGTCCACTGCTCTACTGATACCGTCTACTGACACCATTCATTGTCCTACTGATGCCGTCCACTGCTCTACTGACACCGTCCACTGCTCTACTGACATGTCCACTGCCCTACTGACACTGTCCACTGCCCTACTGACACTGTCCACTGCCCTACTGACACTGTCCACTGCCCTACTGACATCGTCCACTGTGCTACTGACACCATCTACTGAAACCATCTATGGACACCATCCACTGCCCTACTGACACCATCCACTGCCCTACTGACACCATCCACTGCCCTACTGACACCGTCCACTGCCCTACTGACACCGTCCACGGCCCTACTGACACCGTCCACGGCCCTATTGACACCGTCCACGGCCCTACTGACACCGTCCACGGCCCTACTGACACCGTCCACTGGTCTACTGACACCGTCAACTGCCCTACTGACACCTTCCAGTGCCCTACTGACACCGTCCACGGCCCTACTGATACCTTCTACTGACACCGTCCACTGGTCTACTGACACCGTCCACTGGTCTACTGACACCGTCCACTACCCTACTGACACCATCCACTGATCTACTGATACTGTCTATGGACATTGTCCACTGCTCTACTGACACCATCTACTGCTCTACTGACACCATCCACTGCCCTACTGACACCGTCCATGGCCCTACTGATACTGTCCACGGCCCTAATGGCACTGTCCACGGCCCTACTGACACCGCCCACGGCTCTACTGATACTGTGCACTGCTCTACTGATGCCGTCCACTGTCCTACTGACACCATCCACTGCTCTACTGATACGGTCTACTGACATCGTCCACTGCCCTACTAACACCGTTCACTGCTCTACTGACACTGTGCACTGCCCTACTGACACCGTCTACTGATACCCTCTACTGACACCATTCACTGCTCTACTGACACCATCCACTGCTCTACTGATACTGTCTACTGACACAATCCACTGCTCTACTGACACTGTCCACTGCCCTACTGACACTGTCCACTGCCCTACTGACACTGTCCACTGCCCTACTGACACCGTTCACTGCCCTACTGACACTGTCCTCTGTCCCACTGATGCTGTCTACTGACACCGTCCACTGCTCTACTGATACCGTCTACTGACACCATCCACTGCTCTACTGATACCATGTACTGACACCGTACACTGATCTACTGACACCATCCACTGCCCTACTGACACCGTCCACTGCCCTACTGACACCGTCCACTGCCCTACTGACACCGTCTACTGACACCATCCACTGCCCTACTGACACCATTCACTGCTCTACTTACACTGTTCTTTGTCCTACTGACACTATCCTCTGTTCTACTGACACTATCCTCTGTTCTACTGACACTATCCTCTATTCTACTGACACTGTCCACTGCTCTACTGACACCGTCCACTGCTTTACTGATACCGTCTACTGACACCGTTCACTGCTTTACTGATACCGTCTACTGACACCGTCCACTGCCCTACTGACACCGTCCACTGCCCTACTGACACCATCCACTGCCCTACTGACACCATTCACTGCTCTACTTACACTGTCCTTTGTCCTACTGACACTATCCTCTGTTCTACTGACACTATCCTCTGTTCTACTGACACTATCCTCTGTTCTACTGACACTATCCTCTATTCTACTGACACTGTCCACTGCTCTACTGACACCGTCCACTGCTTTACTGATACCGTCTACTGACACCGTTCACTGCTTTACTGATACCGTCTACTGACACCGTCCACTTCCCTACTGACACCGTCCACTTCCCTACTGACACCATCCACTTCCCTACTGACACCATCCACTGCCCTACTGACACCATCCACTGCCCTACTGACATTGTCCACTGCCCTACTGACACTGTCCACTGCCCTACTGACACTGTCCACTGCCCTACTGACACTGTCCACTGCCCTACTGACACTGTCCACTGCCCTACTGACACTGTCCACTGCTCTACTGACACGTCCACTGCTCTGACACGTCCACTGCCCTCTGATACCATCCACAGTCCTACTAATTCCATCTACTGACACCATCCACTGCCTTACGGGCACCGTCCACTGCCCTACTAACACCGTCCATTGCCCTACTGATACCGTCTACTGACACCATCCACTTCCCTACTGACACCATCCACTGCCCTACTGACATGTCTTCCGATAAGGTAATGAATAGCATGAGAGAATGTGCGGTGGCATCTATGCGGAACAGATGTGGTGGAAGTAGTAGCCTGGTGACCTGTATGGGATTCAAAGGATGACAGCCCTGACTCTCTAGTAGACTTCTTCCCTCAAGATACTTTTACACACAGGCCAGAGAGACCTCCGTAAAAGGGGTCATATCAGGAGGGTAAGAGGCAGTTTGTGTGGGTGTCGGTGGAGGCTTTCTACTCAAATGAAGATCACCCTTCTTTGTCCGCGTCCTTTTATACATCAAAGGGATTGACTTTTAGGGACTTTCTAGAAGATTTTACATTTTCAATCATATCGCTGCACCTTTATTCAATATATCGTGTGTGAGGTTTTGGTTCTGACCCAATTGTGCCAGCAGCTTATCTTTTTAGCTTGGTTTTTTAGTGTAGCGGCTATTAATCTAGGTCTACTGATACTGTCTACTGACACCTTCCACTGCTCTACCAATACCATCTACTGACACCTTCCACTGCTCTACCAATACCATCTACTGACACCGTCCACTACTCTATTGACACCGTCCACTACTCTACTGACACCGTCCACTACTCTACTGACACCGTCCACTGTCCTACTGACACCGTCCACTGTCCTACTGACACCGTCCACTGCCCTACTGACACCATCCACGGCCCTACTAATGCCATCTACTGACACCATCCACTGCCCTACTGACACCATCCACTGCCCTACTGACACCATCCACTGCCCTACTGACACCATCCACTGCCCTTCTGACACCATCCACTGCCCTACTGACACTGTCCACGACCCTTCTGATACCGCCTACTGACACCATCCACTGCCCTACTGACACCGTCCACCGCCCTACTGACATGTCTTCTGATACTGTCTACTGACACCGTCCACTGCTCTACTGACACCGTCCATTGTCCTACTGACACCGTCCACTGCCCTACTGACACCGTCCACTGCCCTACTGACACCGTCCACTGCCCTACTGACACCGTCCACTGCCCTACTGACACCGTCCACTGCCCTACTGACACCGTCGACTGCCCTACTGACACCGTCGACTGCCCTACTTACACCGTCGACTGCCCTACTTACACCGTCCACGGCCCTACTGATACCGTCTACTGACACCGTCCACTGGTCTACTGACACCTTCCACTGCCCTACTGACACCATGCACTGCCCTACTGACACGGTCCACGGCCCTACTGATACTGTCTACTGACACCATCCACTGCTATTCTGACACCGCCCACTACTCTACTGACACCGTCCACTGTCCTACTGACACCGTCCACTGCCCTACTGACACCATCCACGGCCCTACTAATGCCATCTACTGACACCATCCACTGCCCTACTGACACCATCCACTGCCCTACTGACACCATCCACTGCCCGTCTGACACCATCCACTGCCCTACTGACACTGTCCACGACCCTTCTGATACCGTCTACTGACACCATCCACTGCCCTACTGACACCGTCCACTGCTCTACTGACACCGTCCATTGTCCTACTGACACCGTCCACTGCCCTACTGACACCGTCCGCAACCCTACTGATACCGTCTACTGACACCATCCACTGCCCTACTGACATGTCTACTGATACTGTCTACTGACACCATCCACTGCTCTACTTACACCGTCCACTGCCCTATTGACACTGTCCACTGCCCTATTGACACCGTCCACTGCCCTATTGACACTGTCCACTGCCCTATTGACACTGTCCACTGCCCTATTGACACCGTCCACTGCCCTACTGACACCATCCACTGCCCTACTGACATGTCTACTGATACTGTCTACTGACACCATCCACTGCCCTACTGACACCGTCCACTGCCCTACTGACACTGTCCACTGCCCTATTGACACTGTCCACTGCCCTATTGACACTGTCCACTGCCCTATTGACACTGTCCACTGCCCTATTGACACTGTCCACTGCCCTATTGACACCGTCCACTGCCCTACTGACACCGTCCGCAACCCTACTGATACCGTCTACTGACACCATCCACTGCCCTACTGACACCGTCCACTGCCCTACTGACATGTCAACTGATACTGTCTACTGACACATCCACTGCCCTAATGACCCCGTCGACTGCCCTACTGACCCCGTCGACTGCCCTACTGACCCCGTCGACTGTCCTACTGACCCCGTCGACTGTCCTACTGACCCCGTCGACTGTCCTACTGACCCCGTCGACTGTCCTACTGACCCCGTCGACTGCCCTACTGACCCCGTCGACTGCCCTACTGACACCGTCCACGGCCCTACTGATACGTCTACTGACTCCTCCCACTGGTCTACTGACACCGTCCTCTGTCCTACTGACACCGTGCACTGCCCTACTGACGTCTACTGATACCCTCTACTGACACTGTCCACTGCTCTTGTGACACTGTCCACTGCCCTACTGACACCATCCACTGCTCTGCTGGTACTGTCTACGGACATCGTCTACTGACACCATCTACTGCCCTACTGATACCATCTACTGATACCCTCTACTGGCACCGTCCACTGCCCTACTGACACCGTCCACTGCCCTACTGACACTGTCCTACTGACACCGTCCACTGCCCTACTGACACCGCCCACTGCCCTACTGACACCGCCCACTGCCCTACTGACACCGCCCACTGCCCTACTGACACCGCCCACTGCCCTACTGACACCGCCCACTGCCCTACTGACACCGTCCACTCCTCTACTAACACCATCCACTGCCCTATTGACACC
>BLSH010191827.1:46501-71483 GCA_018402905.1 Glandirana rugosa
CCACATTCATCCCGTCACCTGCCACAGTCATCCCGTCACCTGTCACAGTCATCCCGTCACCTGTCACAGTCATCCCGTCACCTACCACAGTCATCTACCATAATCATCCCGGCACCTACCATAGTCATCCCGTCACTTGCCACAGTCATCCTGTCACCTGCCACAGTCATCCCTTCACCTACCACAGTCATCCCTTCACCTGCCACAGTCCCGTTCACTGCCCTACTGATACCATCCACGGCCCTACTAATACCATCTACTGACACCATCCACTGCCCTACTGACACTGTCCACTGCCCTACTGACACTGTCCACTGCCCTACTGACACCGTCCACTGCCCTACTTACACCGTCCACTGCTGTACTGACACTGTCCACGGCCCTACTGACACCATCCACTGCCCTACTGACACCATCCACTGCCCTACTGACATGTCTACTGATACTGTCTACTGACACCATCCACTGCTCTACTGACACCGTCCACTGCCCTACTAACACAGTCCACTGCCCTACTGACACCGTCCACTGCCCTACTGACATGTCTACTGATACTGTCTACTGACACCATCCACTGCTCTCCTGACACTGTCGACTGCCCTACTGACACTGTCGACTGCCCTACTGACACTGTCGACTGCCCTACTGACACTGTCGACTGCCCTACTGACACTGTCGACTGCCCTACTGACACCGTCGACTGCCCTACTGACACCGTCGACTGCCCTACTGACACCGTCGACTGCCCTACTGATACCATCTACTGACACCATCCATTGTCCTACTGACATCGTACACTGCCCTACTGACACCGTCCACTTCCCTACGGACACATCCACTTCCCTACTGACACGTCTATTTCCCTACTGACACCGTCTACTTCCCTTCTGACACCATCGATTTCCCTTCTGACACCATCCAGTTCCCTTCTGACACCATCCAGTTCCCTACTGACACCATCCAGTTCCCTACTGACACCATCCAGTTCCCTACTGACACCGTCCACTTCCCTACTGACCCCTTCCACTGTCCTACTTACACCATCCACTGCCCTACTGATACCATCCAAGGCCCTACTAATACCATCTACTGACACCATCCACTGCCCTACTGACACCGTCCACTGCCCTACTGACACCGTCCACTGCCCTACTGACACCGTCCACTGCCCTACTGATACCGTCCACTGCCCTACTGATACCGTCCACTGCCCTACTGATACCGTCCACTGCCCTACTGACACCGTCCACTGCCCTACTGACATGTCTACTGATACTGTCTACTGACACCATCCACTGCTCTACTGACACTGTCGACTGCCCTACTGACACCGTCCACTGCCCTACTGACACCGTCCATGGCCCTACTGATACCGTCTACTGACACCGTCCACTGCCCTACTGACACCGTCCACTGCCCTACTGACATGTCTACTGATACTGTCTACTGACACGTCCACTGCCCTACTGACACCATCCACTGCTCTATTGATACTGTCTACGGACATCGTCCACTGCTCTACTGATACTACTGTATCGGTACCCCCCCGAAGGAGCTGCTAATGAAATTTATATTTTTCCGAGCCTCCCACTGAATATTCTTGCAGCCAGTCACTATGGTAGTTTCACACAGCCAGGTGCACACACAATCCTGCTTGTTTCCAATGACCAGTCTAAGGGTGAATTTTCAATGCTTTATTTGTTGAACTTGGATAGGAGAAGGGTAGGTATATGATACTCCAAGTAACTGAATGTAACTGAGGACAAATTCTCCCTAGGTTCTGTACAGCAGGCAGTCAGTGGCTTCACACAGCAGACTGACTCCAGTGAAACAAATACATCTTTAAGCAACAAAGGACATTCCGGACTTTGTTTCTTCAAGACACTAGCCAGTGTCTCCTTTCTAACTCAGTGTAGCAGACTACCAATACACTCTATGGCAGGCTGACTTTAGCAAAACAGGTCCCTTGTTAAATAGTAAGGACAGAAGCTGGACTCTGTTCTTCAAGACACTCTCCAGTGTAGGGTTGCCACATCATCCCTTTAATCCAGGACACATATTAATTACCCAGGTTCTGTGGCTGATTAAGGTGGTAATTAAACTCACTTGGTGCCTTATCTGCATTAAATTAGCCTCAGACCCTGTGTAACTCATATGTGTCCTGGATTAAAGGGATGATGTGGCAACCCTACTCCAGTGTCTCCTTTCTAGCTGGTACACCCAATTAAGCTGATATGAGAGCAGGGGAACATTCTAGCACACAGTCTCAGGGATTCTCTCACAGATCTGTACTCACACCACGTCCTGGGACAGTCGGTAGCCCTTTCTGCCAACCTCCAAGCGATACTTTGCCACTGCAGTATCAGACCGAATCCAGAGACATCCTCCCTCTGTCAGCTTCTATGGAACTGTGGGTTGCAGCTTCATCATCCGGATAGGCCTCGATTAGGCCTAGCAGCCGGCAGCCTCCTGGATAGGCTCTCGGGCCTAGCAGCCAAGAGCTGAACATACCCTTCACCCCTCAAGCTTGGGTGGGCTGGGACTCCTAACCTTGAGCCCATGTGCTCCCTTTTATATGAAGGTGTTCACCCAAGATGCAGTGGGTCACCACTCCCCTGCTAGCTGGTCAGAACCACCTCCAAATACACCTGCTGTTACTGGCTGAGGCTTTTCCCCTCTGTCCAATAGGGACCCATACTACTGAACAGGGTAAAAGATCTCCAGACCATATGAAACAGCACCAGAGCACATAGAGCAGACCTTACTTAAATCAGGCTCCCTGATAAGCAGACAGCATGTAAATTTACCTGTCAGCTCTTCTGTTAAGCAGACAGAGCCAAAAACTATATACACTCTCTAGTACTCAAACTAGGAGGGCGCTACACTACCTACTGACATCATCTACTGCTCTACTGATACCGTCTACTGACACCGTCCACTGACCTACTGACAACGTCCACTGCCCTACTGACACATCCACTGCTCTAATGACACTGTCCACTGCTCTAATGACACCTATTGACACCGTCCACTGCCCTACTGACACCGTCGACTGACCTACTGACACCGTCGACTGACCTACTGACACCGTCCACTGCCCTACTGACACATCCACTGCTCTAATGACACCGTTCACTGCTCTAATGACACCTACTGACACAGTCGACTGCCCTACTGACACCGTCGACTGCCCTACTGACACCGTCGACTGCCCTACTCACACTGTCGACTGCCCTACTGACACCGTTGACTGCCCTACTTACACCGTCCACGGCCCTACTGACACCGTCCACTGGTCTACTGACACCTTCCACTGCCCTACTGACACCATGCACTGCCCTACTGACACCGTCTACTGATACCCTCTACTGACACCATCCACTGCTCTACTGACACTGTCCACTGCTCTCGTGACACCATCCACTGCTCTACTGACACCGTCCACTGCTCTACTGACACCGTCCACTGCTCTAATGACACCGTCGACTGTCCTACTGACACCGTCGACTGTCCTACTGACACCGTCGACTGCCCTACTGACACCGTTGACTGACTGCCCTACTGACACCATCCACGGCCCTACTGATACCGTCTACTGACACCATCCACTGCCCTACTGACATGTCTACTGATATTGTCTACTGACACCATCCACTGCTCTACTGACACAGTCCACTGCCCTACTGACATCATCCACTGCCCTATTGACACCGTCCACTGCCCTATTGACACCGTCCACTGCCCTACTGACACTGTCCACTGCCTTACTGACACTGTCCACTGCCTTACTGACACTGTCCACTGCCTTACTGACACTGTCCACTGCCTTACTGACACCATCCACGGCCCTACTGATACCGTCTACTGACACCATCCACTGCTCTACTGATACTGTCTACTGACACTGTCCACTGCTCTACTGATACCATCTACTGACACCATCTACTGCTCTACTGACACCATTCAGGGCCCTACTGACACCATCCAGGGCCCTACTGACACTGTCTACAGCCCTACTGACACCATCCACTGCTCTACTGATACTGTCTGCTGACACCGTCCAGGGCCCTACTGACACCGTCTAGGGCCCTACTGACACCGTCTAGGGCCCTACTGACACCGTCCAGGTCCCTACTGACACCATCCAGGGCCCTACTGACACCGTCCACTTGCCCTAGTGACACCATCCACTACCCTAGTGACACCATCCACGCCCCTACTGACACCGTCCACTGCCCTACTGACACCGTCCACTGCCCTACTGACACCGTCCACTGCCCTACTGACACCGTCAACTGCCCGACTGACACTGTAGACTGCCCTACTGACACCGTCGACTGCCCTCCTGACACCGTTGACTGCCCCCTGACATCGTCGACTGCTCTACTGACACCGTCCACTGCCCGACTTACACTGTCGACTGCCCGACTGACACCGTCCACTGCCCTCCTGACACCATCGACTGCCCTCCTGACACGTCGACTGCCCTCCTGACACGTCGACTGCCCTCCTGACACCGTCCACTGCTCTACTGACACCGTCGACTGCCCTACTGACACCGTCTACGGCCCTAGTGATACCGTCTACTGACACCATCCACTGCCCTACTGACACCATCCACTGCCCTACTGACCCCGTTCACTGCCCTACTGACACTGTCCACGGCCCTACTGATATAGTCTACTGACACCATCCACTGCTCTACTAATTGACAGTGATATATTTTAACTGTGACATTTCTTTTATTAATCTAATCATATTTTATGGGTACACAAATGCTTTTGTTTTATTTAACCATGCCCCTTTAAGCCCCCCTCCCCACTGTTAACACAATTTGGCCACAGCCACTGTTCACTGCAGTGCACTATGCGGGCCTCATTACTATTCTCCTAGGGTAACTCAAAGGTGTACCAGGTCTTACAATCCTATAGTGCGTGCAACCTATAAAATTGCTGTGCGCCACTAAAGTGTTCAGGTTTAGCTTGAATAAAAGGTAGCAATCCTACTGCTGGGTATACAGATTACATTGATCCACATTTGAATGGAATACATTGTGAAAAACAAATTCTTGGCTCATCTTTCACTTCAAAGTCGGTTGCACACACTTTAATATGAAGATCCAACTGCATCCAATGTGGTCTAGAAGGAAATTAAAAAAAAACTGTTAATGGCATTAATTTGTGAAAACATCAGAAATAAACCAATGTAGAAAGGTTGCAACCTAAGGCCAGCTAGGCAGAGTAGGTTCAATGGTGTCGAGATGTCCAGTACTTTTTGACTGAATAAGGAGTCCTTAATTTTGGGATTCAGCATTTGGACCTGTTGTTTGGGAGATCTTAATACGTATTGGAAACGCATGCCAATGGCGTTTTTTTTTTTGTTAAGTCTATATGAAATTACTCAGAATTCTGGAAGAATGCAGTAACTAAATAATGGAATATCCCTATAATAAAAGTAATCTGTTCATTAAATTTGTAAATGTTTTGCATAGAAAATACAACATACACCTGTTTAATACAAAATTCACAACTGTAATGTTTATGTTATTCCAGCAGGTGTCACTACATATCTGCCTCTTAACTTTGGCGTCTGGCACCTTGTACTAGTTTATCATTAATCGTGTCACTGCTGCAACTTTATCTGGCTTGGAGAATGTATGTTGTATCCCTTAAGATCTCAGGGCCTCACATAACAGGATTAATGGAATCAAGCTAGTTTTAAGAAGAAAAATTGAATTTCCACTCTCCACATGCTGATGCGGTTGCGTCCAAAATCAGGCCATCAGGGTCATCCTTGGTTCGACAAGAAAAAAATGAGAATTCAAGTCTAAGTGTTAGTGATATAGATTCATTATGTTAGTATTGATTTAAGATACTATATAATCGTATAAAAAATGTTCCATGTCAAATTTGAGATGTAGTATTAATGGGTTTCCAATTGTCAGTACCTGGATCGATATTGAAACTACAAATCTGTAACTCAATGAATGTTTGGTGTACATTTCCAGATCACTGTTTATGTTCACTTAAAGCTGAACTCTAGGTATGATCTTAATTGCACACTTACATTGGTCCTGCTTGGCACAATGTAAGAATGCATTTTTCATACATGAGAAGCCACTGGGGAATCTGACAGTCACTGTAGTAGTTGGTGACCTTCCAGGTCTGTGTAAGTGGCTTCCAGTGTGCACATGGACCACAGGGGGTCGCACGCTTGGCACTGCCACCATTCACAGAACTAATACAGTATTATTTTTTTTTTTTTTCAAGGAATAGAAGGTGTTTTCTAATTGGATGAGGTAGAGACTGTGGCATCACCATCCCTTTTCTCCACCTAATCCCATAAATGAACCCCTTGTATTCATTGAAAAAAAATACAAGATGTCTGTAAATAGTTGCAGTGCCAAGTGAGAAATCCCCCTGCGGTCAGTATACAGAGGGAAAGACGCTTGCAAAGGAACTGGAAGATCATCAATGTAGTAGAACTGACTACTATAGTGATTGTCACCTTCCCCTGTGGCCCCTAAGGTATGAGATATGTTAAAGCGCTGCGTAAATTGTTGGCGCTATATAAATCCTGTATAATAATATACATACTGACATTGCTCCAAGCTGGATTATTGTAAGTATCCAATAAAGATCATACCTAGAGCTAAAACTTATTTAGTTCATGAAAGCTTGTTGCATCATAAACAATTGAAATATTTTATACAGAAATGCTTGATTTCACCTTTTTTCATCCTTTGTTGCATCTCAGTGCTACTGATCTCATACAGCCTCTTTATGTCTACATGCATGCATTCTAGCAAACACTGCATGTTATTTCTCCGGGCAGTTTCCTGATAGAGATAACAGTGGAACATGCCTGTGCAATGTGTGCTTGGTTGTAGTTTCCATTGGCAGAGGCTGTAACTGGGTGACAATGAAAGAGAACAATTGGGGGAGAGGAACAGGGCATTGCCACCCCATACAAATGTAGCACTGTCCTCGTAGGGCTTGCTGTGTGTTGTCTTCTTCTTCCTCCCTCCAATTACCTGCAGACAGTTGCTGGGGGTTTTTCACATATCCCCCCTTGCTCCCATTTGCTCATTACTCAATAAACTGTCCAGAGTATTTGGGAATAGTGGGATACTATAACTGAACTATTCACAGTTGATAAGGACAACTCCCAGACACACTGCTTTTACCATACTGCCACATGTATGGAAGAATTAAGTCTTCTTGCTCTTTCTAGCAGGAGACTTGATGCACCTTCTCTTCTCTTAAGGATACTCTCTAGCATCCCCTTGACTGACACCCGTGCACTGACTCTTCTAGCTAAAGGGATGGCCCTCATAGGACAGACCCCATGACACAGATCTGTACTCACAGTAGGCAGAATCAGATCCTTTCTGGTGTCTCCCTTCAAGTCAGCTCTGCAGGACTTCTGGGTTCAGCTTCTCTCTGACTTTCAGGCCCTTAGGTCGACTACCCAAGGCTGCATGGCAACTTCTACAGAGGAGGGGCAGCCACCCCGAGCACATGTCCCCTTGGCATTTATACAGTCACCCAGCATGCAAAAAGGCATTTACCTCTGCCAAAAGCTAGGGCTGTAACCATGCCTGTGCCCTCACTTGTCAGCTTTCCTCCCACTGTCCAATATGCCTCCCTATTGGACCAGTGTGAAACATTCAGACAAGCTGAGCTGTACCTGAGCACCATGAGCAGACCTCACTAATAGATCCTGTAGATCAGAGAGCATTGTAAATTTACCTGATGGTCCTCCTGTTAGGCAGAAAGACCCAAAACTATACTCTCTTCTAGCACCTACCTAGGAGGGTGCTACACGAGGAAGTGTCTGAACAAGGGTCCAAACCCCTAGCCCAAACTCAAAAGACCACTATCCTCATCTCAGTAGTTGCAGGTGGTGTTTTGAACCAATGCACTTTTTCATCAGAAATTTTAATACATTTTATGACTTAGGCTTATTTTAAAACTTCTTGTCACTAATCATAAAAAATCTGCTGGCAGGCGGTATGTACACATACTTGCAGTGGCTTCCAAGTCTCCACCGTTAGGGCCAAATGTCAATCTACTCTGATGGGCAAACTTTCAACGCCTAATGATAGAGGGGTCCTTCAAAACTATGCAGCAGTAAGTCTGCATTTATTTAAATGTTACAATTAAGTCTTTAAAGTGATATTAAAGGCAACATTTAAAATAAAAATTACTAACATGTCATATTTACCTGCTCTGTGGTTTTGCACAGAGCAGCCCCGATCCTCCTCTTCTCGGGTTCCCTGCTGGCGCTCCTGGCCCCTCCCTCCTGTAGAGTGCCCCTAAAACAAGCAGTTTGCAATGGGTGCACCCAAGCAGGCATGCTCCTGAGCCGCTGCTCTGTGTGTCCCCTCTCTCTGCTCATTGGCTCACTGGTTGTGATTGTCTCAGCCAATGAGGAGGGAGAGTCCCTGGATAGCCGATGCTCTCGTGCACATTGCTGGATCGAGAGGAGGCTTTTTACCTTCATGTATTGAACCACTTTTCACCACGAGCCATGACTAGTTAAAGCCCAAAACATTATATATTTTCTGAAGGCAGGCACCCTGGAGAATGAAATGGTGGTAGTTCCAATTTTTTAAGCCACACAATATTTGCGCAACTGTTTATCAAGCACAAATTGCCAGTAGAATACACTAATGTTTATTTTTGGGCACACACATTTTTTTGTAAAATATAAGAGATGAGGTTGCACTGTGTAAATTGATATCCAACGTGTCAAGCTTTAAATGGTGCACGCCCACAAAACGATGACGAACTTCAGTTCCCCAAAATGTTAGAGACGATGCTTTAAAGTGGTTGTAAACCCTTTACAACCACTTTAACCTACAGGTAAGCCTATAATAAGGCTTACCTGTAGGTACCGTGAAAATCTCCTAAACCTGCACGGTTTAGGAGATATACATTGTATTGGTATTGGTATGCGATGCATACTAGCCTATTATGCTTTTACTTTGCAGGGTAATAAAGAGGGCATAAAACCCATGAGGGTTTACTTTCTTTTAAAAAGCCCCTACAGCAGTGGCAGCTGGTGCTCCATCTTTCTTCTTTTTTTTTGGGGGGGGGGGCAGAAAAACCACCCGCCAAACCCCACCCCCCCGGTTGGTAGGTCGGTTGCACCCCCCCGTCGCTCGAACGTAAGCCCACCAACCCTACTCTTATCCCATCTAGATTGTGGGCAGTGCCATTCCTCCTTGTTGGCTTCACCCAGCGGCTTCCCCTGTGTCTCCTCCTCCTCTGTGGCCAATACGATCGCTTCTCCTCTCAGGCCAATCGGGTTGCGGGACCTGCTTCCTGATTGGCTGGAAGGAGAAGCAGGAAGACAATAGTGAATATTAATACCCTATTGTCACGCAACTGGGTGGGCTCAGGGCACAGTGCTCTGCCTTTGGCACTAATTACATGCTTGTAAAAAACCCCATTGGAATCCATGCGTCCGGCACCCTGCATGTAGATTAGGGGCCGTGCGCATGGATTAGGGGGGTGGCACCTTTAGAGTCAAATGCAAGTAATGGCCCTATAATTATTGTTCTCACTGTGATGTATGTCAAAATATGTAACATATGTAGAGCAAGTGATGTTTTCGTATATAGGCGCCCCTGCTTGATTATAACTTTATTTTTTACACTTTTTTTTGCTAAAACTTTATATCATACAGGGGACAAAAAATCCCCAATGTGGTATAAACTCTTTGTGACAGGTAATTTTTATTGAAACATCCGGGGTCTTTTAGACCCCTGATATCTTACCTTCCTTCTATTAATTCAAATGGAGCACAGATGGCACTCTGTTAGCTTTTTCCCTGGCTGTAGTGGCCAAGGAAAGTGACAACAGAAACCAGAAGTGGCAATATTCACATAGCTTCTGTGTTCTTGCAGCTATGGGCAGATCAGTGAATTTATGTACAATGGTCTCCCTCCCCTGCACCTGTCAACACCGCCATGCAAGTCCCAGGCCTGCAGGTGGGACAGAAGAGCCAGGGAAGCAGGATGGGGGTGGGGGGTGCAGTCTTGGGGGTTTTAGAAAGCGATTAGGCAGCTGTACAGCTGTCTGATCACTTTCATCAGAATACCGACAGTCGAGTTGTGGAGTGTACACGCACTCCTGGTTGCTGTAGCAGCCAAGAGTCTGTGTAAAACCCCCTGCTTCACCCATTGTATGACAAATGGCAATGGCAGTAAAAGGGCTGAAGCCCAACCTTAAAACTTTTTCTAGAAGATTTTTATTGGATGTTTGTTGTCTCTAATTTGCTTCACTTATCTCTGGGAAAGTTACATCAATTAAAGCCTTACAGAACTTCTAACCTTGATCTACTCTACTCAAAAACGTTTATTATCCCAGGGCACACACATGCACATTTGGTGGGACTGCCATATAGCCTGTAACCTATGGTCAGAAGTTTTCCAACTCCTATCCCATATATTTGAAACACCGCTATCTCCTGATCCTGTAGTGGCCCTCCTGAATGGTAAACCTCATGCATTAACCCTGAGACAATCCAAACTGTTACTTTATGTGACAACAGCCGCTAAACAAACTATTGCTAAGGCTTGGAAGACTACCACGCTGTCCATGGTCCCAGTTAAACACCGGATCAATCAGGCATTTGTACTTGCTAAAACCGAGGCCGTCTACCTCGACAAAACTCCCCAAATTTGAAAAGCTTTGGCAACCTTGGATCGATCGGTGTCTACCAACAGGCTTCGACCACACACTGGTCGTAAAAAATAGGTCGTAAATAATAGATGAATCTTCCACATTAGGCCCACACACATATGTGCAGCTTGTGGTCTGTACCCCCCCCTCTGGAGATAACCCCTTCTTTTCTACCCTTCCTGCCATCCCACCTACCTCCCCTCTCGATCAGTGCCCTTTTACTTTTTTTCCCTATTTGACTTTCTCCTCTTTCTGGATGCTAGAGTGAAGGTCCCGCGAGGCCACATATAAGCTGGGTCACCTTGGGGAGCGGATCCTCCGGTACCTCTACACCTTCTTTCAATGTTGTATTTTATATGTTCTTGATCCATGCTGACAAAGTCCCTCATTTTACTGTGATCCACTGAATACTGAACTGTTATATTGGATTATCCTAAGTTATCTGTGTTCTGCTGATACAAATTGATGCTAGATCGCCGACGCCTGTATGCAATCATAATGTGCAGTCGGTGCTTTACCATTGCAATGACATTATATGTATTCATGCTATCTTTTCATTGCTCAATGGATATTGTAATTCCCTCTCTTGTATAATTCTCAAGTCTAAACCTCAATAAAATATTGAAACAGGAAAAGGTGTTTTTTATCACTGTCTCTGTCCCCATTAAAGATATCTCCAATCACTTCTTGTTCTATAATGGGCATGGAAACAAGAATGAAAACCTGACAAATGTTTTAACCCTTGCTTACTCTATCCAAAACACAAAAGACCAAATAAAATATTGTCTTTCTGACATCTATGGCACACATATTATGTGCACATGAAATGCGCAAAAAAAGAAAAAAAAAAAAAAAAAGGGACATCTATAAAGCAGATCAGGGTACCTCTAACTGCCTTTGCTACAAGTTTACAGTGAGCCTGCATTTCTGGACAGTCAACTGATTTGCAAGGTCTTCAATGGAATTATTGCTGAAGCTGAGACAGATTTTCATTCGGCACAGTTGCATAAAGGGTAATTTTTTCTGCATTTAAATAACCACAGCCAACATGTACCCATTTACTTACTGCTGATTAAATTGTCACAATTATTATTTCAATTCAAAAGAAGATTTTTGCAAAAGATCAAACATAGATCCATTTAAGTCGTTATTCCATTTTTCTTAGCCCTTATAAGGGGTAGTTTTGTTGCCTCTGGAATGTGTTGGATGTGATGGTATTAGGAACAATTAAAAGTTAGGACTACTTCACTTTGTACTTTGATGCCCATTTGTATACTTTGAGTTGCTTCTGGGTACTCATTGAGGGAGGTCTGTATGTTTGAAAGCTTCCTCGTTAGAGCCAGCGAGCTTGTTTGAAGATCCATTGGAATTAATATAGAAGTCCCAGCACTTATTAAATATATTTTTTCTGGAGCATAAGTGGTCAGGGCCAGGTTCTGTTGCAGTGGTTCTTTAGAGCAGCTGAGGGAGGAATTTATGACTCCAGCTGTAACCTTGCAATACATCTGTTGCATTATCTGTCTCAATGCTCTTATTTAGCATTGCCTTGGAACAGAATGTTGAAGATCTGCATTGCCAGAAACTAGAAAAAATGTGCAAACTATGATTTGTCACATTTTCCACACCCTATTAGCTAATATCTGTGCTGTAATGTACAGTGTTCTGACCAGGCACAGATCCACACATCATGCTGACTTCCACTGATCAGCATTTGTATATACACTAACCAGAGGGAGACTGAGTCAGGAGAAGCTGCTCCCTTCTCCCTTTGCCTAGATAAACAGAGGGGTGGGGGGAGCTGATGGTTCCCATTGATAAGTGTTGTGCTGCTCTGCTGCCTGCCTTCTTTCTCTCTCCCAGCAATTACTTCATAATCATAGGGGATAAGGGAAGAAGCAATACAGTGAGCTGCTATAGCTTGGTGTATCGCTCCCTGCACAGTGGCATCACACCGGACGTGCACTGTCACTTTACAATATTCACTTAAAAAAAAAACATGTAGGGGACCTGGATTGGATAGCAGTTCGCGCCAAGTTGGTCCATGTCCCGCCTTACTTCTTTTCCAAGGGGGATAGTCATGTACCCAGGGCTGGTGCAAGGATTTTTGACCCCCTACTGGAAACCTCATTTTGCCGTCCCATTGGCTCCGCCCCTGACCCCACCCCTTTGTCCTGTCCATGTATACGATGGAGGTGGCGGAGGTGGAGATTTTTGCAGTGCCTCTCTACCTATTCCTATTCCTAGCTATGGTCCACAGGCCCGCACCTGTGCTTTTGGACCCGGCCTGAAGACAAATAATGGCGGCACCGGCTCACTTCCTTATGCCAGCCGTGGTTTGCAGGTATATGGACCGGCTGGGGTAGTATATGGACCAGCTGGGGTAGTATATGGATAGGCTGGGGTAGTGTATGGACAGGCTGGGGTAGTACAGTATATGGACAGGGGCTGGGCGCACTGGGCCGGGTAGAGCCGGCCCTGCATGTAACATGCTTTTTTTTGGAGATTCTCCGCTATCTTGTATCCCTCACTCTCCTGGCCTGAGGCCCACTTTCCCACATATTCCTGGCGTCTGTCACCCAGAATAAAGAATGTCCAGTCCAGTTGCTTTTCATTGCTTTACTGCATCAACTTAAAGTAGTAATACTTTCTATACATGAAGGTAAAAAATCTTCTGTGTGCAGCAGCCCCCCCAGCCCCCATAATACTTACCTGAACCCCCTCTCGATCCAGCGATGTCCATGAGAGCCATGGCTCTCCGGGGACTCACACTCCAGATTGACTTTTGGCAATCACAGCCAGTGAGCCAATCAGGAGACGAAGGTGGCAAGCCCGAACCATGGTTCCGTGTGTGAATGGACACACAGAGCCGTGGGTCGGTAGTGCCTGCTTGGGTGCCCCCAGAGCAAGCTTCTTAGTGTGGGGTCACCCGACAGGAGGGAGGAGTTGGAAGTGCTGGTGGGGGACTCAAGAAGAGGAGGATCTGGTCTGCTCTGTGCAAAAACACTCCACAGAGCAGGTAAGTATAACATGTTTGTTATTAAAAAAAACAAACAAAAAAAAACCACAAGACTTTAAGTTCGCTTTAAACACACTAGCATCACACCTTCTTCATAGTCTAAGTTCAGGAGACTCAGAACAATGCACAGTACCTTAACATCCAGCCGTCTTCCAAGTTGTTAACAGTTAGCCTCTCAAAGGTGGTCCATACACAAGGTGTTCCTCTGTCATAGGCCCAAGGCCATTGTAAACTGAGCCACAGATCTGCTAGGGGTGGCAAAGTTTTTTTTCACCTTCTCACTTGGGTGCCACTCTTTACTTCTTGGCAGTCCTGCCCTGCCAAGAGTTCTCTCTCTTGCATACAGGGCACAGACCTGCATGGTGTTGCTCAGGGGGGTCCAGCTCCCATACCCAATCCTGCCAAGCCCCACCCACAGGTGATACTAAAAAGGGCACAGACTCCACCTACTATATCACCAGGGGATTGGCATCAAATAAAGGGCACTACACCTGCCAACACACAGGCCCTTAAAGGATCTCCTTTTTTTAGGGGTACTGGGCAATGTATCATTTTTTGGGCCCAAAATGTTTTGGCCGGAATTTGGTTCACTCTAAAAAGCGTGTGAACTAAAACCATTTTCTCATTGATTATATTCTCAAACCAGGCATTAATATGCTGCATTTACTTATTTTTGTTTTCTATGTTGACTCAATGAGCTCATATATTTGCAGCTTCAAAATTCCCCACAGCTCATGTAAAATAATTTAGTGTTTACACAGGAAGCATGTTCAAGTAAAAGTTGTATAATAGGCTTTCCTAAACTGTTTCATTTTATTTGTGTCACTTATGCACATGAAGCCTGTTCTGTTCCCTTGGGGACGTGGGGCAGTAAGCGGCGAACAAAGTTCACCCCCTGGGAATGAGAAGAGATTATAATAGTTCACTGATTCCCTGGACTTGTCAAAACAATAAGGATAACTAGTGTATCATCTGCAGTTTAATGCAAGTGCCTGTGCCACTGTCATTATCACTGCCTTGTTCTGTCAACCACGCGCTTGTCCATTAACCCACCAAATACACACACTCAGCCATGCAACATTGTCTCAATTAGATGGCACCATACATGTCTTTTAGAATTAATCTCCCTTCTTACATATTTCCCTAGTTTTCAGGTATAATTATTAATAGGAGCTGCACTTTGCATACATGTCTTTTTTGCCAAAGTATTCCTTTCTGTTACATACCTTCCTCTGGAACTTGTCTCCCTCCTGTCATTGGACTCGCCAGCTTTTCAGAATTCATTGCTTTAAAGCCCAACTCAAACTGCGTCTGCACTGCAAGAGTTAACTGCTCATTAAAGAGGAAGTAAACCCAGATGGGGTTTACTTCCCCTATGTCCCCCTGTAATGTAGAAACATAATGGGCTACTATGCATCGCATGTGCCACTTACCTGCAAACAAAGACTGCGATGTCCAGCGATGTCCCCTCTGCTGGCCGCGTCCATCTTCTGCCCCTCTTCCTTCCGGGGCCGCGACTCTGGTGCTGTGACTGGCCGGAGTCGCGTGACGTCACTGCCGCGCATGTGCGCAGGAGCCGCCAGTCACGGCACGGTCGCAGTGGAGGAACGGCACGCAGGCCGTTCCTTCACTGCGCATATGCCGACATGACATCGGCACAGCTTCAACACTGCATATCTCCTGAACTGTACAGGTTCAGGAGATATGCAGTGCACCTACAGGTAAGCCTTATTCTAGGCTTACCTGTAGGTTAAAGTGGTTGTCACAAGATGACAACCACTTTAAAGTTGTAGCACCCTCTAATTTGCTAGTCTTGAAGTACTGGCAAATTAGTTTGACTCATGGTAAGTGTGAGTCTGGAACCTGGGTAAGGGTTTATTTCAGGACAGGCTGGATGACTCATACAGGCAGGTCTCTGGTGCCTCCCCTTTATTCTGGAAGTTTGGAGAAACTTCTAGAAGTTAGTGGGCGGAGGTCAGGAGGGTTGATCTGTATACTTAGGGGAACCTAGCCAAACCCTAGGCATACTGGCCTGGCATGGTGGCTAGGCCAGCCCTTAAATATGGATGAGTCATGCCAGTAGGAGAGTTGGGTGGAAGATGGAGTGATGAGGAGACTGTCGGTGGCCTAGGAGCGGTCTCTGGGGCTCCAGGCTGGGCTTGGGCTGGCTCAGGAGGAACCATTCAGCAGAGCAGTTTGACATGGAATCTTGCCTGAAAAGCAGCGGGAGCAAGGAGGACATCAGCACACTTAGGGGGCCTGGGAGGGGACCCCTGGGTTTGGGGGGGGGGGCTCTGCCTCTAGACTGGGCTCAGACTGGCTTGGGAAGAGCCTATCAGCAGAACGGTTTGAGAAGGAATCTTGTAGTGAAGAGCAAAGAGGACAGAGTGAGTACATCTGCACACCCAGGGATTTACAAAGGGGGATACACATGTAGCAAGCTTTCTAAAAGGATAGTGCTGTGCTTAACTCTTTTATTATCTTTCCCTGGGAGATCTTCAGGGCAGCCAGGAGGGCTGGTAGTGCCTGCAGCAGTGTAGCTGGGAGCAGATCTACACAAGGGGATGATACACTTTAAGCATGCAAGTTTTTGTGCTATTTCTAAGAGGGCCTGAGAGCTCTTAGTTTGTAATGGACTTTTGCTTCTAAATTCACTAAGAACTGTGTGAGGAAAGGATAGAAAACAGTCTGTGATCTTATTGTACATACTGTAAGAAGGAATTTGTTCCCTGTTGTTCTTGATTTAAGTTGGGCACCCCATAAATCACTTCACCCATCCAAGATGTTACCCCTAATAAAACATAAAAACAAAGCCAAGTGACTGACTTCTTGTGTTTGGATGCAAGCAGAGAATGCGTGTTGCCTGGCTATGCAGGAGTAGGAGAACCAGTAACCAGCTGCCCCTGCGGGGGTAGTGCTACAAAGTGATTCTAAAAATATTTTTTTTTTTCATAAACATGGCATACTTGCCTCCTCTGTACAGTTGGTTTTGCACAGAGTAGCCCTGATCCTCCTCTTCTCGTGTTCCTGCCTGCACTCCTTCTTCCTGTCAGGAGCCATCATAGCAAGCTGCTTGCTGTGGGGAGACTTACGTCCATTGACACACAGAGCCACCCCCCCCCCCCATTCCCTCCTCAATGGCTGTGATTGACAGCGGTAGGAGCCCATGGTTAATTCTGCTGCCTCTCTGTCCAAAGAGGAGAGAGCTGTGAGAGCCACTGCTGTTGTGCACATCGCTGGATTAAGATTGGGCTCAGGTTAGTATAACTTGGGGCTGGGGGGGGGGGAGAGGGATAGCTACAAAGTTTTTTTTTTTTCTACTTTTTAAAAAAGTTTCACTAACATTTACATTTTTCATTTATTTTTCATTTATTTTCGTTATTTAAATCAACTAATTTAACCACTTAAGGACCGGAAGGATTTAACCAGGCCATTTTTTGCGATGCGGCACTGCGTTGCTTTAACTGACAATCACGCGGTCATGCGACGTTGTACCCGAACAAAATTGACGTCCTTTTTTCCCCACAAATAGAGCTTTCTTTTGGTGGTATTTGATCACCTCTGCAGTTTTTATTTTTTGCGCTATAAACCAAAAAAAAAAAAACAGTATTTGTTATAATAAATATCCAAAAACAATGAAAAAAAAAAAACAAATTTCTTCATCAGTTTAGGCCAATATATATTCTTCGACATATTTTTGGTAAGAAAAATCCCAATAATCGTATATTGATTTGTTTGCGCAAAAGTTATAGTGTCTCCAAAATAGGGGATATATTTATAGCATTTTTATAAATTATTATTATTTTTTTACTAGTAATGGCGGCAATCTGTGATTTTTAGCGGGAGCGCAACATTGCGGCGGGCAGATCGGACACTTTAAACACTTTTTTGGGACCAGTGACATTTATACAGCGATCAGAGGTAAAAATAGCCACTGATGTATAAATGTTACTGGCAGGGAAGGGGTTAACACTAGGGGGCGATCAAGGGGTTAAGTGTTCCCTAGGGTGGTGTTTCTAACTGCGTGGGGAGTGGACTGAGTGGGGGTAGAGAGAGAAAGCTGTTCCCGATCACTGGGAACAGAAGACCCATTGACTCCGGCAGCGCTCGCGCCCCCTATAACTCTTAAAGCGTCCGACGTACAATGACGGCCATTCGCGCAGCCGTGCCAACCTGTCGCAGTACAACTGTGGCGGCTGGTCGGCAAGTGGTTAAAATTCCATATATTCATGAGCCTTAATACATGATATATCAAATCACAGACTACAATTATACATTACAATTTAAAAACTACTAACCTAGCTTCTAAATGCTTAAACATGTTAATAAAATCAATAGATATTCCTGCGTCTGTTCGGCTCATAGCCTTTAAAGAAAGAACAAAAAATAACTACAAAAATGTCTGACCTGTTCTATATAAGAACAATACATATATGCCACATGCAGGGATTTGAAGAAGGTTTTTTACCTTAATGCAGAGATTGCATTATAGTGGAACTTCACTCTCTCAATCGACATTGACTATTTTTGATCCTTATGCTGCTAGCATTAGTAAATAGATAGGAAAGTATATTCACTTGTTTTAAACATTTTTTTACACTTCTTCAGTTACTTCCTGGTTTCCATGCCTAGGCAAATGGTGGCATACATCCCAGAAGTCTTCAGGAGGGGAGGAGGGGTTTTCTCAGCTAAGCACACCTTCCTGCCTGCGTGCCTGAGCTAAGGGCTGATGGATTCCAGGAAGTAAATGCTACATGAATCATCTGCCCTTACTCAAGATGGCTACAGCTAGAAATGCTGGGGGTTCAAAGTGATTTCTCAGTAAAATAAAGTATGGAGACATGGATGGATGGGGTAGTCTGCTTAGAATCTTAAAAATGAATTTAATAGCTTTTTTTCTAGTTTATGGTGCTCAGATGCAGTGTAGTTCCGCTTTAAGTTAAAAAAAAGTAATTCCTTTAGAACCACTCCAAGGTTTAGGGGACAGCGCTCTCCTACCATCCAGCAGGAGACTTTCCCTCAGTGTCCTCAAGTCTGTTGCAGGGCTATGGGCCCAGCATTGCTCTTGATATTGTCAGAGAACCAACCTGCCAGAGTAAAATTTAAAATGAAATACGGGGACTTTTCTTTTTTATTGGCAAATAGTAAACTATTTTATAAGCATGTTTTCCGCAAATTATATATGCAGTGTATGTGGTATGTAATGATTGTATTATATATACATTAGTTCTGGAAATCATTTCATACCAGCCCCATAGCATTATTATAGCAGCCCAACCGCATAACGTCATTATTGTTTTGTTCATAAAAGGGAAAACCATGCATTTTAAATCACATTTGAAGAGTGTATTATACTCGCCAGTGCTCATCAATGCAGCCTGATCAGTGCCCATCAATGTAGCCTAATCTGTGCCCATCAGTGCAGTCTGATCAGTATCCATCAGCTCAGCCTCATCAGTGCCCATCAGCTCAGCCTCATCAGTGCTTATCAATGCAGGCTCATCAGTGCTCATCAGTGCAGCCTCACCAGTGCCCATTAATGCAGCCTCACCAGTGCCCATCAATGCAGCCTCACCAGTGCTTATCAATGCAGCCTGATCAGTGCCCATCAATGCAGCATCACCAGTGAACATCCAATGCAGCCTCACCAGTACCCATCAATGCAGTCTCACCAGTGCCCATCAATGCAGCCTCATCAGTGTCCATCAATGCAGCCTGATCAATGCCCATCAATGCAGCCTCACCAGTGTCCATCAATGCAGCCTGATCAGTGCCCATCAATGCAGCCTCACCAGTGTCCATCAATGCAGCCTGTTCATTACCCATCAATGCAGCCTGTTCAGTGCCCATCCATGTAGTCTGTCCAGTACCCATCAATGCAGCCTGTTCAGTACCCATTAGCTTAGCATGTTCAGTGCCCAGCAGCTCAGCCTGTTCAGTGCCCACCAACGCAGCCTGTTCAGTGCCCATCAGCTCAGCCCGTTCAGTGCTCAGCAACGCAGCATGTATAGTGCCCACCAACACAGCCTGTTCAATGCCCACCAGTGCAGCCTGTTCAGTGCCCAGCAGCTCAGCCTCATCAGTGCAGCCTCACTAGTGTCCATCAATGCAGTCTCACCAGTGTCCATCAATGCAGCTTCACCAATGTCCATCAATGCAGCCTCACCAGTGTCCACTAATGCAGCCTGTTCAGTGCCCATCAATGCAGCCTGTTCAGTGCCCATCAGCTCAGTCTGTTCAGTGCCCAGAAGCACAGTCTGTTCAGGGCCCACCAACGCAGCCTATTCACTGCCCATCAGCTCAGTCTGTTCAGTGCTCACCAACGCAGCATGTTCAGTGCCCACCAATGTAGCATATTCAGTGTCCATCAATGCAGCCTCACCATTGTCCATCAATGCAGCCTGATCAGTGCCCATCAATGTAGCCTCGCCACTGTCCATCAATGCAGCCTGTTAAGTGCCCACCAATGCAGCCTGTTCAGTGCCCATCAGCTCAGTCTGTTCAGTACCCATCAATGCAGCCTGTTCAGTGCCCATCAATGCAGTCTGTTCAGTGCCCATCAATGCATCCTGTTTAGCACCCATCAATGCAGCCTGTTCAGTACCCATCAGCTCAGCCTGTTCAGTGCCCACCAATGCAGCCTGTTCAGTGCCCATCAGCTCAGCCTATTCAGTGCTCTCCAATGCAGCATGTATAGTGCCCACCAATGCAGCCTGTTCAATGCCCACCAATGCAACCTGTTCAGTGCCCAGCAGCTCAGCCTGTTCAGTGCCCAGCAGCTCAGCCTCATCAGTGCAGCCTCACTAGTGTCCATCAATGCAGTCTCACCAGTGTCCATCAATGCAGCCTCACCAGTGTCCATCAATGCAGCCTGTTCAGTGCCCATCAATGCTGCCTGTTCAGTGCCCATCAGCTCAGTCTGTTCAGTGCCCACCAATGCAGCCTGTTTAGTGCCCACCAACGCAGCCTGTTCAGGTCCCACCAATGCAGCCTGTTCAGTGCCTATTGTTTAGAAGGCCGCCGATGTAGCCTGTTCAGTGCCTACCAACACAGCCTGTTCAGTGCCCACCAAAGCAGACTGTTCAGTGCCCACTAATGCAGTCTGTTCAGTGCTCATCAGTGCCTCACAGTGCTACCCATCAGAGCCCATCAGTGCCACCCATCAGTGCCCTTCAGTGCCACCCATCAGTGCCACCTACCTGGGCCACCCACCAGTGCCACCTCATCAGTGCCCACCAGTGCCACCTATCAGTGCTGCCTTATCAGTGCCCATCAGTGCAGCCTATCAGTGTTCATCAGTGCTGCCTCATCAGCACACATCAATGAAGGAGAAAAATTACCTGTTTTCAAAATTTTATAAACTATACTTTACAAACTATGAAACAGTTTTTTTAATAAAATTTTCGGTCTTCTTTTAGTTTTTTTTTAGCAAAAAATAAAAAACCCAGCAGTAATTATAAAAATTTAATTTGGGTACAGTGTAGCATGACCACATCATTCAAAAAGTGACAGCACTGAGAGCTGAAAATTGGCCTGGGCAGGAAGTGGGTTTAAGTACCCAGTAAGCAAGTGATTAAGCTCCAAAAAAACCCTGGACCAGCGCGTTCTGAGGCTCCAGCGCTAGAGCTATTTTGACCCTGATGCCGGTAAAAGCTCAAAAATGCGGCTTAACGTTGTATACAGAGCGTTAAGCCTCGTCAGGCATTTCTCTGTCTCTATTCTACCCTATGGGAGCCCATTGATTTGAATAGAAGTCGCACCAGAAGTCGGATCATGATGATCGGACTTGCGGTGCGACTTGTGTGCTGAGGATCTTGAAGGGGAACTCCCGACAAAATGAAAAAAAAAATTGCGTGTTCTGGAGCTCATCTAACATCACTACTTGTATAATTGCAGTCAATGTATTAAAGGAATTATTTTATGATAGATATGCTGGAGATATCATTGCTAACCTTCTAAAAATTATCTTTACCTGGCTGTAATGCTGACCCGTGTGTCTGAAATGAATGCGAGCCTGTATGCACATCAGAAAAGTTTAAGGAGAGTTAAAAATTCTTATCTGCATACCACCTCCGGGTTAATGAATACAAATATTGGAATAACAGAGCCATGGTTCTGGCATTTTCAGAAAGAAATGTCAGCAGTGGAAACCTCTGTAAACATAAAAACAAATTAAAAATTGCTAATCAGACAATGGTAGCTTGAACCTTCTATTAAGCTTTTGCATCAGGTTTCTCAAACATTTGCATGCCTGCACTTTATATAATAATGACTAAGCCCCTCCCTTTTATGACATTGTCGAAAAGGAGCGGGGCGTGAGTAACCTTAAAATGATGCCCCCCACTGAAAAAATTTCTGCGGACGCCCTCCTGGGACATTCTGTAACATCAACTTCAGGAGCCTGTTCCCTCTAGTGCTCAGCATGGACACTGTGTAATCATCTTCTGAATGCAGAGACCACAGCTGAGAGCAAGGGATCTTGGGATATGTGGTCCAAAGAGCGAGAATTTGCACTGGAGCCAGAATGTTGCAGACAACAAGTTCCAGCCCACAGGAGAGAGAGCAGAATGCTGGATGAGGACATATGCTGTATAGCCTGGTCTGGGGAGAAGTCTTTCTCTTGGGGTCACAGCCTTCAGTTGAGAGCAGGTACCTGGACACTTGGATTGATGGCATGGAGAGTCTCTATTGGGTGTGCAAGTGGATCCACCAGCTCCCTGCCAGCTGTGTGACTGTCAGGGTTTGTCTCATCGTCACCGGTACAGACCCCACTGAATCCCAGCGTCACAAGGTGTGCGGCCAGGCACCCTTCTCTGGTTGCAGATTCTTCTAGAGCCTGTTCTGGGTCCTCCTATTCCCTTGAGCCTTGGTGTCATCAGGATTGGTGAGCGGGCAGAAGCTTGTCCTGTGGACCGTACAAAGACACTGCATGCAGACACCTTTATTCCATCTCTTTATATTAAAACATCAAAAGGAAACAATTTGCACATGCTACTTTCAGTTGCTGGAAGCCATTGCACAGCAGTCCCTCTGGGCCCTTGTTGAGCTAGCTGAAGACACTGAAAATCTCCACCCCCCCTCTCCCCACTTAAAGGACTCTGTGCACAATATCTGCACACATTAAAGGGAACTCTTCTCAGAGATTAAGTATTGCATTTCCTGTAACTTATTGTTCTATAATTGTGCCACAACGTTTATTGGGCCCATGGCATCAGGAGTTGAAGGGAGCAATCTGACATCAAAGGTCATTCTCTTCCCTTTTATACCTGGGGTCATAGTTTTTTTCAGGACCTACTTGTTACTACTGTTTGACTTATTGCAACTTTCTTTGCATTGCATACCCATTTTATATTTACCAAGTGTAAGAGTTTAACATTGAAAAAATATTTACTTAAGCCATTCTTGTTTCATCTGCTTTAAGAATCTTAAAGTGTAACTAAACCCAGGACCCTGCATTCACTATATCTGGTCTCCCACAGTACACAGAACATGGAAATGCAATTCCATTGCATATTTTAGTACATATAAACTGCTAAATACCTTTTCTCATTGGCAGTTAGAGCAGTCTTGTGACTTCTAGCAGTGTCCAGCCAAGCTAGAGCTTATAGGAGGAGTTCTCTGACTGCCCTATGAGACTGCAAGACCTCTGACCCTCTGTCGGGACAGTTCTGATTGGCCCTGTGCTGATCACATGCACACTCCCAAGAAAAGAAAAAAACTCTCTAGCAATACACACCAAACTGAGCATGTGCATGTGACTCCATAGATTCTGTGTTATCAGGAAATTATTAGGGGACAGTGGAAGGAGGGGAGGATCAGAGAAGACAGAATCAAACAGCCTTTCTACATAAGGTAGATGATTAACCCCTTAGGTTCCACAGTTTGCCTTTACTTTGATGCACAGACACAGTAAAATATATCTTACACACTTGCTGTATAATTACCCTATGGGTGGTGAATCTTTGGATATGGCTCTCACACTCTGTGCCACACACCTATGTCAATCACCTGCTTCCCTTTCGGCTTGACCTCAACTCTGGTGTATGGTGTCTCCCTCTGTATCTACATTTCAGTACCTCACCCTACTAAACACATTTCACTCCAGCACTTAACATACACACATTTTACCCTTAGATGTGGCAATCCTTTGGCACTGTCCACCCTTGCCTGATCTGTGATGGTCCTGTCCTGCCCATGTCTCCGTGTCCTCAGTTCCCATGGCAGACGTCCAAGTGGTCCGGCACCGGTTTTCACACATCACACAATTTGAGAAAGGGTAGGTCTGAATACCCCGCCCCCTTTACTCATACCATGACTTCTTTGTCTAGATATACCAACAGACCATTGGTCACTCTGCTTTTTTATAGATTATGATCGCATCTACTCCTGTTGAGTGGGTATTACCCCACAAAACACGCCGAGTTTACTCTGATGTTATATGTCTACACAAGCAACTTTTTACATTGTTTTATATGGTTTTACTGTTATGAATGATGACAACCAGTTTTTGACCTCACGCTGTGGAAGAGGTCTCACACCAACGGCCATGCAGAGTGCTTATAAGTTGTGAATATGCATGTCTTACCTACAATTTCTTTATATGCTGTGTTCTATGTATATTTATCAATGGAACTTACCATGTTCTTCATGATTTTGGAAGAATAATAAACACGTTTAATACAGAATTTTGCTTGCTGGTATCCGTTGACATTCCTCATTTAAAGTCCCAATTTTCCCCCCTTTCTGTTAGGTTCCACAGTGAGTATAGCAAGCATGCTTTACTGCATATACAGACTGATTTTACTGTTGTGGGTTTAGTAACACTTTAACCACTTCCTTACTGGGCACTTAAACCCCCCTCCTGCCCGGACCAATTTTCAGTTTTCAGCGCTGTCGCTCTTTGAATGACAATTGCGCGGTCGTGCGACGTTGTACCCAAACAAAATTGGCGTCCTTTTTTTCCCACAAATAGAGCTTTCTTTTGGTGGTATTTGATCACCTCTGCGTCATTTCTGATCGCCACTATAAACAAGAAAAGAGCAACAATTTTGAAAAAAAACAATATTTTTTTACTTTTTGCTATAATAAATATCCAAAAATAAAAAATAAAAAACAAATTTATTCATCAGTTTTGGCCGATATTTATTCTTCTACATATTTTTGGTTAAAAAAATCGCAATCGGCGTTTATTGATTGGGTTGCGCAAAAGTTATAGCGCCTACAAACTATGGACATTGATTTATGGCGTTTTTATTTTTTTTTTTTTTTTTACTGG
>BLSH010191827.1:71493-101888 GCA_018402905.1 Glandirana rugosa
ATCGGCTTACTGCCGACGTCGCGCCGAGATTTTACGGCCCTCCTGCAGTTATCTGCAGGAGGGTAAGCCGAGCACGACCCGCGCGAGGGCGCCCGCGCTCGCCGCGCACGTGCACGGCGGCGTGTGACGCCCTCGCACGGGCGCCCAGCCCGCCTGGGCTACAGGCGGCCTCTGGGCGCTAGAGGTATGTCTGTCCTCCTTGCCCCTTGGCGGCTTCATTTGTGCCGCCAAGGGGCAAGACACTCCCCCCCGTACGGTCTAGATGACTAGGGACAGTGACCCTAGTCAATCTAGACAGTACGGGGACAGTTGGGGCGGGGGGGTGTCAATCTTGTGTGGGTCCCTTGTATCAATTGGGGAAGTGACGGGGGACGTCCAATTGGGGAAGTGACGGTTACTGTAAATGTGTCATTAGTCACCTGTAAATTTAAAGACGCGCGCCCAGCACGAGCCGAATGGGAGGACGTCTATTGACGTCCTCCCGGCATTTTAGAGCCGCGCTGCAGCCGTCATTCGGCTATAGCGCGGACGCCAGGAGGTTAAGTAAAATACTTGTTTACTTTGCTGCAGTACAGTGCCTGTGTAATTGCATTATCATTTTGAAAAAATATGTCTGAACCAAGGGGGTCAGGGGTGTTGGGAGGCTTGCAAGGTCAGGCCAACCTTTGCAGTCAGTCATCTTCCAGTGGCCCTCATGGGGGTGGTGCTACACAAGGAAAATTAAAAAAAAAAAACAGCATTTTTGTCTGCACTTGGTTGGATAATGGAAATTAGCCAAGCTTCACTTTATTCACTAACCTTATACCTAGTACACAGGATGAGAAAATTGGACGAAAAATAACACATTCGGAGCGATCGTCCGATAATCTATTAGTTAGTACACAGCTTTCAACAACCAATCACGACAATTAATGCGAAAATATCCAAAGGAACAAGCATGAAAATTTTTCTCGTAAGATAACTTAAATGATTTTCGTGTAATTAGTATAGTATTTGTAGGAAAAAATTTGAGTGACCAAGACCACTCATTCTTGGAAACAAAAGAATAAATTGCAATACAATACATTACATCACTTTCAAAGTTGTAGAGCGGAATATCTCTGACAGTTGGAGCTTTCTTGGAGAAAACTAGATCTCTATAATCGAAGATCATACCCTTCTGGTAAGAGGCATGTTTATATGTGGGATGACACCCTCCTGAGCACTAGTGTACAGTGTCATCTGTTTTTGAGCACGGATCAAATATTTGAACACTTATTTTCACATTGGATTGACGATTCTGGGACTAAATTTTATGATATTTGTTATGTTGGTTTAATATTAAGGTTTTTCAAATTTTGCGATGATATAATCCATAGTATTGATTATCATTTAAGTAAGAGGAATGCGTGCTTGCTTTTTTTGTAATTTGCTTACAAGTCTTGTATTCAGGTTCACACAAGTAGCATAACCTTTCCGTTTTCAGGCACAATTGGTATAAGAGCCGGCAGGGAGAAAAACATCAACAAGGCAAAGGGAGAACTACATTTTTTAACTAAAAAATATGCAGTCCTGTTTTACTAACAGTGTTCTACACAACTTAGTATAGCTAATTCTAAAAGTAGAAGTAGTACTTAAGTAAATCTGGGTGTCAAAAATATAATGTTGTTTCGACTATAGCCTTATCATCTTCTATAATGTTAAAGAAAACATTTTTGCAATGTGGATTTCTTGTGTAGAGGGAGGGATTTATTGGCAAGACTTTCTTTTATAAAAATAATAATAATAAAATTATATTTGTTTGGTTAATATATACAGACAGTGTGCTTTAAAAAGTACAGTTCTCTTTCAATTATTTTTCTGTTAGGGGATTCTCACTACAATCTATGGTTCCATTCTGTACCTTTTCAAGTCCTTTTTAGCTCTTTCTGATCCCTTCACTGGAGCTTTCTTTTGTTTCTTTCTCTGCTTTATTTTCCTATTTACAGTGTTTTCTGTTCATATTTTCCTTTTGTACTGTGCTCAAATCCTCCCCCCTTCCTTTTTTCAACACCTTTTTCTCTCTGTTTGACTTCACACTTTCCACATCACACATCATTGAACCTCGTTGGCTGCTCCACATGCTCCTGTCTGTCATTACTCTGCCAGTTGGAAAGCTGTTACTATCCTAGACTGAAGAGTTCTACCCACCCTGAGTCTTGGCAGCCAGCTATCCAATGTTGTGTGTGTTTTATAAAGATTTTATAATTAAAAGATTTCTAAAATGTTACAGGTGACACGCCTGGCAGGTGATGAGGACTGACCTGTGATGCATAGTCTAAGGCCAGCCATACATGGTTTGAATCTCGGGCGGTTCAACAGGAATCGGCCTAGATTCAAACCATTAATGAGCAGGATAAATTTACCAAATTGATTAATCGATTAACTTGGGTACAGCCAGCCTGCCGGATTTGCTTGCGATTATCGCAAGCTGCTGCTATAGCCCCTAGTGATAATCACTGTCAAAGCTGCTCTTCCTTAGGTACAGTAGAGCAGCCTTTCTCAACCATTTTAGTTCAGTGGAACCCTTAAAATAATTTTCAGGCCCTCAGGAGCCCCTGTTAAAACTATTTCTTACTTCCGGTTCCGGCACCACATGAGAAGGAGGGGAGCAGAGACAGCCCCTGCTGCACTCCTCACTAAACTGGCCTTTGAACCCCGATATCACTTCAGGGTGACCCCCCTCTCTCTCTGCCACCCGGTGGGACCCTCATGGAATCACTTTATAGAGCGATTCTACACCTGTGCAGTCTCCTCCATGCTGCCATCCATGGGAGACGCACCCGTGGCCACAGCCAACTTGGTGGCCGCACCATGTGCACCTGAAACCCGGCAGCTTCCAACGGTGCCGAGCCCAGCAGATGCAGACCCAGCTTCTCCTGCAGGCATAGCACAAGCTGTGATAAACTAAGTAACAAACCCCAAACTCTACCTAATACTTACTCCCCCTGCTCCAAATATGAGATAAATATTATAGGCTCTAAATGCAAAATCAAAGGATAATTAAACAAAAAAAAAAAAAAGAGCTGCTGCCTATAAATAACTAGACATCAAATTGCATACCACATGTATATTAATAAAACTACAATAAAGGTAAACATGGAAAGGCAGCGATATCACATAAACCAAATTGTACAAATGATATGTGCAATACATAAAACAGTTCATATATCAAAATTCCATAATGTGAGGATGAAGATAGGAGAAATGACAGTCCTCTGTAGAGTGATGCAGGAGTAGTTTACATAACACCAGTAGTGTGCTCACAGATACCGCTCCCAATATGAATTGCACTCACCGCAAACTCTGGCCTCATACTCTCGTGTTCGGCAAGTACAACATAGATAGCTCGGCTGGTTGATCCAAAGCCAGCTCATTCACAGTTTCACATGTATAGGGAAGAAAACAAAAGTCTCCACTAGTGCAACATTCCCAGTACTAATAAGATGCATTTATTAATAAAACCATTCTTAACGCCCTCACACTTGGTTAAGATCAAAACAAGCACCTATTCAATATTGTGTTGAGTCTGGAGTGGCTATATGAGCCAGGATAATCTCACCCCATGCCGTCTGCAGTACAAGAGTCTCCTTCAATCAGCTACCATCAGCTGGTTGCGGTACAGCCATGCCCCGACATTTTGTCATATCGACTTAATCATGGGAGCTCCCATGATTAAGTCGATATAACGAAATCTGCTGAAAGGACTCTAAAACTTTACTACTGGAACCATGCAGGAGACGGGAAGTATTACCCCCCTTCTCTCTATGCTTCCTCCTTCCTCCTGAACTCTTTTTTACACTTTGTGGGCTACATCATTATGGTATTCGCTCTAATTACTGGTTGCACATCTTCTCTGTTGTTCATATATATTAATGTTTACTTGTCTTATCACTACTATATGCAGACAGCTGGCTTCTTCCTCCATCCTATGAGATGAACATTGAGCCACTCTATCGCTCATACAGACCCATTTCCTTACACAGCTCCCACCAAACCCCTGCAATCCCCCTCCTTCCCCTGGCCCCCCATCCCAACCCTCCACCCACACTCCCACCCCCTTCCAGCTTAGAGGGTCCTGATGGCACTAGAATATGCAAAATCCCACCCAGATCTAGATGTTGCCATCATCTCACTCGATGCTGAAAAAGCATTCGACAACATCAGCCTTTCATGGTTATTCAAAGTGATGGACGTCCTCGGTTTTTCGGGCCCAATTATATGATTTTTGCAGCAAATGTATGAGTCCCCTACAGCTCGACTTGTCACTCAAGACTTCATCTCAGACACAATCCCTCTGACAAAGGGAACAAGACAAGGGTGTCCTCTATCCCCCTTATTCTTCAATTTAGCTAGCTAACCCCTATCCAGAATACTCAATTCTTCTGAAGGCATCAGTGGCATCACTGTGGGTGATCAAATTTTCTGTTCCGCCTTGTTCGCGGATGACATACTAGTATTTTCCACCGACCCTCCACTCAGACTTTGACAAACTAAAACATTTTTTTATGGCCTTTCGATTGAACTCTGGTTTTCGTATGAACTTTGCTAAAAGTGAGGTTCTAGTGCTCCAACCCCGGACATCTGATAAATGGAGATTAACTTCTCTGTTTACTTTAGCAGCTCACCATATTACATATTTGGGTATCCATATAGGTCGAGAACCCTTTTCTCTATATTGTCTTAATTATCCATGTCTTATAACCAAAATTGTGAAGGGGTTGGAAGCTTGGGCAACCCTCCCCCTCTCGCTCTTTGGTAGATGTCACCTATTTAAAATGGGGCCATTTGCTCGTCTACTGTACCCAATGCAGACCATACCACTCTTTCTTAAACACTCAGATGTACAGAAAATACATAAGGCCTTGTCAATCTTTTTATGGTCCCGCAAAAAAACCTGTATTGCACTGCAGAAATTATGTGTCCCCAAGTTCGAGGGCGATGCAGGCTTGCCAAATATACATTTTTACAACCTCTCTTGCCTACTCAGACAAGGTCTTGACTGGTTAACAAGAAAATCTAGATACTCTAACAATATACTCGAGGGCGCTCAGGCCTCTCCATATACATTTCCAGCCATTCTTCATTCAAACTTAAAAGCACTACCACCTCATCTCAAAGCAAGTATCCTCATCAAAGATACAGTTATTGCATGGAGGGAAAGGCAGAGACTACTTGGGCTACCCTTGAGTATATCACGTTATTTGCTCATTCAAGGTTATCCTATGTTCATCCCAACTACCATGCACAAAACCTTTGATCTTTGGAACACTCAAGGTCTAACCAAAATAACTATATTGGAACACGTCTGGAGGGGTCAAGTCCTTCCAAACCCTATCGCAAGAATTCTCCCTACCATCATCACATATATTTCACTATCATCAACTGATAGACTACCTGCGATCCTGCTATGGACCTCAAACTGATCCCTTTCAACAATCCTTGATTTTTCCATCTCCAACTTGTACTCCCACCTCATTACACACAAATCTGCTAAATATAACCTCGCTCCATTCCAGAAATGGTCCGCCATCTTTAAAGACAGTGAACTCCCTGAAAAGATCTTAGAGGGGTACCGAAACATCCACAAGCTTACTATCTCAGAGACCTGGCGGGAAACGCAGTTTAAAACCATCCATAGGGCATACTACCCGTTACGCAATAATGTGGAAGATCTCACCCAGGCGCAATGTCCCTGGTATTTTCTACAGCACCCACTGCTGCTAGTCCGCCTTTGGGAATGCCCAGCCATTACTGTATACTCAGACTCAATATTAACCTATAGATTCCAAATCCACAAAGATCGGGTACCAAAAAACCCTTTATTGTGCCTATTCGGCTGTGAGCCATCTACTCCATCTTCAACAGCAACAGCGCTCAATCTTACTCAATGTAATCATCTATTTCTCCTGGCTGCTCACAGGACTATCATGTCACAATGGTTTAAACCCACTCCACCCAATCTTGCAGTTGCGAAACAGGCAATGCTATCCCTCTTTCACCTTGAGAGACTAGACACTATTATACTGAACTTCAGATCCACCACAAGTTTTTTTTTACGAGATGGCGCAAATATATGGAAGCCACATTTACCCAAAAGGATCTACAGAAATTAATGCAACCATTCCGCTTTGCAGACTGGTACCTTAAACGGGACCTCACCAATTCCCTAGTTAAATTTACAGTACCTAGTATTCACGACCCATCCATACCAATACCTTCCTAGAATGGACCTCCTTTTACAAAGCTCTTTGATGATTTAGGACTTTACAATGAGACAGGTAGCCTCTTTTCCATTCTTTGCATGCCAGTCTCTGAGATCACCACTTAGATTAACAGAATACAGTACTGCTTCTACTCCTGAAAGTACCAATGCTTATTATACTACATCATTCTGAAATATTGTATCATTTCTTTGTTCACAGGTCACTAAGCTTCTTCTGTCACCATCCCCCTCCCCGACTCGCCCCAATATCCCAGTTTACACTTGGATTTTTCCTCTATTTTTGTCTTTTTCTATACAAATTGGAGCCTTTAGATTCTGGTTTATGTGTACATTTCTTATTTTTTCAGATTCTCAATTGGATTTGGTCTGGACTTTGACTTTGACCATTCTAATACATGGATATGCTTTGACCTAAACCATTCCATTGTAGCTCTGGTTATATGCTTAGGGCCATTGTCCTGCTGGGTGGTGAACCTCTGCCTCAGTCTCAAGTCTTTTGCAGACTCTAACAGATTTTCTTCTAAGATTGCCCTGTATTTGGCTCCATCTATCTCCCCATCAACTCTGACCAGCTTCTCTGTCCCTGCCCAAGAAAAGCATTCCCACAGCATGATGATACAACCACCATGTTTCACGATGGGGATGGTGTGTTCAGGGTGATGTGCAGTGTTAGTTTTCTGGCACACATAGCATTTTACTTTTAGGGCAAAAAGTTCAATTTTGGTCTCATCTGACCAGAGCACCTTATTCCACATGTTTACTGTGTCCCCCACATGGCTTCTTGCAAACTGCATTTGGGACTTTATTTCAACAATGGCTTTCTTCTTGCCATTCATCCATAAAGGCCAGATTTGTGGAGTACATGACTAATAGTTTTTCTGTGGCCAGATTCTCCCACCTGATCTGTGGATCTTTGCAGCTCCTCCAGAGTTACCATGGGCCTCTTGGGTGCTTCTCTGATTAATGCTCTCCTTGCCCGGCCTGTCAGTTTTGGTGGATGGTCATGTCTTGGTAGGTTTGCAGTTGTACCATACTCTTTCCATTTTCGGATGATGGATTGAACAGTGCTCCATGAGATGTTCAAAGCTTGTGATATTGTTTTCCTTCCGCTTCACAATTATTTGCCACTTTGTGTTGGTCTATCACTTAAAATCCCAATAAAATACATTTATGTTTTGGTTGGAACATGACAAAATTTGGAAAATGTCAAGGGGTATGAATACTTTTTCAAAGCACTGTATTGGTTTGCCAGTGGGAAGAATATTCTCCTCACAGTGGAGGCCAGAATACCACATTTACTGGCTATGTAAAGTGGTGCTGGCCCCAAAAGTATGCCGGCACCATTAACTGGGAGGACAACCACTCACAGTTCAAGGAACTCCAAGCAACCTACGAGAGAACCTTAGGGTTCCATAGAATCCTGGTTGAGAATGGCTGTAATAGAATAAGTAAGCTTTGTCACCTTAGGACAAGAAGTGTGCTACTGGCAGGATCACTAAGTGAGTAAAAAAGGAAAAAAGCCTGCAAACAAGTAATGCAACCACCATATCTAAGGACTGGTAAACTACAGTATATACTGCATATTACAATTTTGTTCCTGGGTTTAGATACACTTTTGTTGGATCTGCTACCACTTAATTTCACTTGTCCATAAATTGCCAACCCACGCACTGTTATTTTTTGTTTCTATTCAGATTTTATTTTTGATATTTTTATAACAAATAAACAACAAAAACAACCAATAAAAATAAATAAATAAATAAAAAAACAAGCATACATTCAAACCAATGTCAAATCACTATTCCAAATACACTGTTTTATGTTCAAAATAAATTACCCAGTTAGTCATATTGTTGGTCACAAAACTCTCTTGGATACACTAAATGGGTATTCCTTGTAATAGAACTAAAAAATATAAAATTAGTTCCCAACAGGGTGAGTTATAACAGTCGTTGCTGTGGTAGTCTGCAATTTGCCTCCTCCTGAGTCAGCATGTGGAATGGTTCCACTGTGTTAGTTTTGTGTGCAAATGACTATATTAATGTGAGGAGTATAAATGAATATGCTTGTAAGAATTATGACTGTGTGGCATGATTATTATTGCTTCCTGTAGTATGACTCTATTTATTCATTAGAGAGTTTTATAGTTCTCCGTCATGAGCTCTGTACTTCCCTGACAAGACTTTATAATAGATTGTAAAAATTCAGCGCTCTGACATACTGAAATATTTTGCTTCTATATAGTTATGAAAGAAATATGATAAAGAAAAAGAAAACTCTTTTTCCATATTCTAATTAAGAGTCGTAGAAAAAATATAAATGAGTCTGTTCTAGTGCACAGTTTGTTTCAGTCCCGCTGCTTTTAAATTTATAATGATTGTGTCCTCATTTCTTCGTTGACAGTTTCTTTTAGCAATGATTTTTTTGCAGCTTCGTTTTTTTTCTTAAGGGAAATAAAGAGTGAGTTCACAGTAAGCATGTGATGGGATACAGCAGGAAAGTTAAGTGCCAATTTTCATCAAAGCAAGGGTTCAGATTTGATGTATTTATTCTTAAATAAACCGGAGTCTAAGCTAGATGATTGGCACAAGAATATTATGCTCTTAAAAGAGTGTTGAATTGAAAAAAAAAATTGCTAGAAGGTAGAGTTTTTGGTAGAAGTGATTTTTTTACCTCTCTTCTGCAGAAAAAAACAACTCTTTTGTCTTTTTTCTAGTAAGGTTTTTCTGTATACTGCTTATAAAACATGCACAAGGCAGTGTACACTTCTGGGATCTGTAATGCAGACTATATATTATGCAATTTTCTTTCCCTCAACCAAGGGTTGAAGGAAAGAAAATAGCTTGATTCCCTAATAATCATAGTCAGTGTGGTTGGGGGAATCCCTCCTGTTGCACTACTGTATTCTGACAGAGGGATAAATCCCAGCCATCAGAATACATATAGCTGCCAGTAGTGATCAAACAAAAAAAACCAACAGGCTCATTGTACTGAAGTCGATTGATAGATCAACTTCAGTGCAACCAGCCTGCCCATAGACGGATCAAAATGAATGCGGTTTGTGCTATCTGTGATGCCAAAAGTAGTGCTAAGTGCTGGGAAATTGTAACTCCACCAAGTATGCATGGCAGTTGCATCATCAAATGTTGGATATCGAAGTAGGAACAGATAGGTACGTCTGCTATGATATGCACATATGCTCTGCGTACATGCACATTATGACAAGTGTTCCAGCATCACTGCCAGTGTCAAGTTCTGCTTTAGCAATCCTAGATCTGCATTTATATTCTCATTGAGTGATTACTATTTTGATTTTAGTATACGTCTTTATTTGGTAACTTTTCTAGCTAAACATCTATTGTCGTTGGTATCCTACGATTCTAAATGATGCTAGATCCACCCTGCAACAATACAGACCCTACCTCTGAGCCCACCTAACCTTGCCTAAAAATTATGAGCACATGAAGCAGGTTGGACAGCACAGAACATAACAGGACACAAAACAATAGAACATTTTGTGCTGTACCTTGGAGGATAGGGTTAAATCCAAGGCATGCTTTTTCTCAGTTTATGCATTGCTATATATGCTGTATATTTTTAGTGCTGCCCTCTTGAGGGTTGCTTAAAGAATTATGTTCCCCTTGGGTTTCCCCATTCTGAGAGTCCTCCACCACCCCTGGCACTCTGGGTTCACTCATATTGCAATGTCCCATTGAGAATCACACTTTTTCAGCAATGGAAACCACAACACAGAGTTATAAATGTTTACTTAACTCTTATTTCTGCAAGAAATGACAACCTTTAAGTAACAAAATATAAGCCACGCCTCTAAGAATTATTGATTAACAGAAACTGTTGACATAAGTATCACAATCCTTCACATTCACATTATAATTCTGACAAACAAAAGGAGTAGTCAATTTGATAACTTCTACCACTCCCTGTAATTTCCAACAAAAATAATAGTGACAAGATATAATTCCTTCAATTGAGCTTAAACAATACCCAAGGGTTCACTGAGAACAAAGGGATTTAATAATGCTTACTGAAAATCAGGAGAAAAATAATAAAGTAAGCCCTTATACAAAAATAGATGACCTGAAGGGTAAATTGGTACCACTCAATGGATTGTAACTCAAGTAATAACTTTCTATGAAATGCACATATAACCAGTTAGCAGTTAAATTAGTGTTGTATTTTCACGGCGGCAGTCGGGTTGCTGTGCGCGAATCGCCGTGAAAAGATGGCGATCTGCGAACAGTCGCTAGGGGGCGCGCGCGCCCGCCGCACTTCTGAGGAGTGTGCCCGCGGCTCGGGCGGACCCGAAGTCCACCGGCGAGCCGCGATGAGCGGCCACAGGCAAAGAACGGGGGAACCGCCGTTTCCCCATTCTGACAGTGCAGGCATGGGAGATCTACCGATCCCTGTCACTGGGATCAGTTAGATCTCTCATGCCCATGGTAGCCCAACCCCCCCACAGTAAGAACACACCCAGGGAACACACTTAACTCCTAGCTCTCCCCCTGCAGGTTAACCCCTTCACTGCCAATGACATTTATAGAGTAATCAGTGGACATTTAAATTTCTGATCGCTGAATAAATGTCATTGGTCCCAAAAAAGTGTCAAAAATGTCCGACATGTCCGCTGCAATATCGCAGTACCGCTAAAAATCGCAGATCGTCGCCATTACTAGTAAAAAAATAAATAAATAAATAAAAACCCCAGAAACTAATTCTCATCATCCATCATCACTTTTGCGCAAGCCAATCAATAAACGCCAATTGTGATTTTTTTTATCACAAATATGAGGAAGAATATAAATCGGCCAAAACCGGTGAAAAAAATGTTTTTTTTTTTGGATTTGAATTTTTGCAAAAAGTAAGAAATTTGGGTTTTTTTGCAAAATGGTCGCTCTTCTTTTGTTTATAGCGGCGATCAGAAATGACGCAGAGGCGATCAAATACCACCAAAAGAAAACTCTATTTATGGGAAAAAAAGGACGCAAATTTTGTTTGAGTACAACGTCGCACGACCGCGCAATTGTCAGTTAAAGCGTCGCAGTGCCAAATCGCAAAAAGTGCTCTGGTCCTAAAGCTGGAAAACCATCCGGTTGGTAAGTGGTTAATCACACTAGATAACTATGAATTTCTAATTAGATTCTCCTGTTCTAGCTGAGAGAGTTCTTAGGAGATGAAGTAATACCAAGTAAATAGCTCTGAGTATATAACTGGGGAGAAGATGAGTAGATGTGTTTGCAACAATCCTGTCTTGTAAAGTTCAAGCAATCTTCTGCCGGCTATTAGAGTTAGGTACCTGAGAACACTGTGTCCTTCTAATCCTTGAGATGAGGCACAAAGAGGTTAAATTCCATTAAACTAAATAGCCTTTCAGTGATCACTGACTTCTTAAATAAACTGGTCACAAACGGCAATCCAGTGTATAGAAACTGTATTCCAAGATGTAATAATAGAAAGCTGAATAGATAGTATAAGTACTCTTATATGTGGGCTTGAGTCCGCTCACCAATACCAAAGGACTGACTGTAGTCAAACGATCCGGCACTCAAATGAGGATGATGAAAATGCTGGGACCGTTAATTCACACAGATGGATTGCTCCTGGGAGGTAAACAGCATCCACTGCACTCCTTGCAGTTCTCCTGGATCCGCAGATGCGACTGCTGTGGCTTCAATCCGGACTCAGATGAGGATTGGATGGCTCCGCTGATCACTCACTGTGTTGCTGGAGAGAGGCAGTTAGCTGGGTCACCTGCAGAGAATTCAGTCGGCTGGAATGCTAGCTCCGGCTATAGAGGCACACAGGGTTCTTCACTGATCGATCACGCCGTCCCAAAGAGACTGGAGCCAGCTCCTCCTCCCACTTAAATAAGTTCTTCCCACAAAGCACTGCACCTCTCACCTTTCACACTGGTGCGCTTTTCTAGAGCGACAAACTTGGATAAAAACTATTCCCCATTAAACCCTATGTAGCTCTTCACGCTTGCACTTTTAAGTCTTGCATGCTGCATCTTTGGTGCGGTTTTTCAAAAGCACACTAAAAAGGCACTTTCCATTGTAAGTCAATGGGAATACATCAAAAGGGCATCAGTGTGAAAGGGCCCTTAGTTCAGTGTATTGCCCTACCCCTGTGTGCCATTCCTGTGCTAGTTATACATTGATCTTAGTGGCTGCCATCCTTTGCTTTGTTGGATTTGATACAGACACACATTGGGGATCCTCTGTTGTCTGAAGCAAGTCATGGCTACTGGTGGAATGGAACTTTGGAAGCTGTGTCCTAGAAAAGGAAGGCAGAGGTCAAAGCCCGAGTCACCAGTATTTTTATGGTGTCTCTGTAGATGACCTTTCTTCCATTACTGACTATCATGCTTTGTTCTGCACTGTCTTTGTGTGGATGTGGCCATCTTGGTAGAGGCAGGATTTTACTTCAGCATGTCAGAGCCTCCAGCAAGGAGAACATTGAGCAGGACAGTAGTGACATCACCAAAATCTCACTCCAATTTTTTGAGACTAAGGGTCCTTTCACATGGGCATTTTTTTTTAGTTCAGCTCAGTCATGTTTTCTTTTGTAAAAAAAAGGGACCAAAAATGGATACGGATGTCAATTTTTACATCCATTTTCATATCCGCTGACATCCGTTTAAAAAAAAAAAAAAGTGACTGCACTGAATTTCAAACACTGTATAGCTGGCTGCTACAGAGGGGGCTGGGAAGCCGGCCGTGGCGTCCTTAACAATCGATGAGTCATCAGCTCTCAGCGGGATTTCCCGCTGACAGCTGAATGTAAAAGAAAAAAAATTGGCGGCAAAAAACAAAAAATTGCGAATGAAAATGGCGTGGGATCCAAAACCATACCAGACCCTTATCCGAGCATGCAGCCTGAGAGGTCAGGAAAGGGAGGGGACAAGCACCCTCCCTCCTGAACCATACCAGGCCACATGCCCTCAACTTGGGGGGTGGGCGATTTGGGGCAGGGGGGCTACCCCAAAGCACCTTGCCCCCATGCAGATGGGAACAAGGGCCTCTTCCCGACAACCCTGGCCGACATCACAAGGGGCATCGGATAGCCAAGCCCCATGCCTATATAATAGGTGCCAGACAGCGGACGACAACACCACAAGGAAGACAGCCACAGGAGAACGGCAGCTTTTTTTTTTAGCAGGTAACCGTCACCGAGGAAGAAGACTACGACGGGAGAGAAGGCACCAGGAGAGAAAGCAGCGGGAGAAGACGGCACCGGGAGAGATGGCAGCGGGAGAAAACGGCGGCGGGAAGCGAGGCACCGGAAGAGACTTAGGCGAGAGAAGATGGCTAAGGGAGAGACGGCGGCAGAGAGGACGGCACTGGGAGAAGACAACTCTAGAGTTAATAATAAAGGACTTGTCAAAAACCGGCTCTTGTTTTTTTTTTTTTTTTTTTTTTAACATTTCAATGCTTTTTTTGGTGAATGAGTAGGGGTACGATGTACCCGATACCATTTCACATGGGGAGATGGGATCTGGGGCCCCCTTTTTAAAGGGGGCTTCCAGATTCTAATTAGCCCCCTGCCCGGAGACCCAGACAACTTTGGGGTAGGGGGGCGCTCGTCCCCTCCCTTTCCTGACCTGTCGGGCTGCATGCTCACATAAGGGTCTGGTATGGATTTTTTGGGGGGCCCACGCCATTTAAAAAAAACTAATTTGGTGTGGGGGGGTCCCATCTGAATCCATATTAGACCCAAAGGGCCTGGTATGGGTCTGGGGGAGACCCCACGCAGGTATTTTTTTGCAATTTCTTTTTTGCCGGCAATATCTTTACATTCAGGTGTCAGCGAGGAGCCCCGCTGAGAGCTGATGGCTCATCGGTTGTTAAGGACAAGCTTCCAGGCCCCCTTCTTAGCAATCAGCTATATACAGTGTGTTTAATGAGGAAAAAGTAAAAAAAGTGAACATTTCCTATCAAATACTTACCATCATTTTCCTTTCCTGATGGACTCCATGGCAGCATAAGTATGAGTTAACCCCGCCTCCACTCCTCCCCTATAGGACCCCACTCCCATAAATCTTTGCTCTGAGCCAGAGGCCACATTCCGTAATTGGCCTACTCAAGATACGGGGGGGGGGGACGACTCCTGCTACCATGGAGTCCATCAGGAAAGGAAAATTACAGTTGTTATGCCTTGACAGGGAATCGATCCTGGAACCTGGTGTACTTGGGTCGGTTCCCTACTGCCTGAGCCACTGGGGAAGTCCTATCTGTGTAGAGCCCTGGTTGTCTTCTGCTTCATGGTAATGGACTCTGGCTCCACCCAGTGGACAGCTGTAGGCAGTTATCTGATCTAGTACCTATAATATCATCACTTCCCCTTCCTGTCTCTGCCTTAGTATAAGGTTCACTTCCTGTTTGATGGCGTATCATATTGTTTTCTGGATGCTGACTTCTGCTCGTTCCCAACTACGATTTTTGGACTATTCCTTTGGATTGCGCTGGCCGTTGTTGCCGACCCTGCCTGTCCCTGATGCCACCTTCTGGAATAGTCCTTGGATCCCTGTCTTGGTTTGCTGACTCAGACCGTTATTGGATTGTCCTTCCTTCTGCCTGGCTCCTGACTTCGCCCTCTACTAACTGTGAGTTACTTGTTTTGTTGTTCCCTGATTTAGCCTGTTTGCACTTTCTATTGTGGTCCCTGTATTCTGGCTGCAGGATCGCAACCATCCCTCCACCTTATACTGGGATAAGAAGACTACCGGTCAGAAAACCGGAGTGACAGTTGGTGTCCCTGGCAGTCCTAACAACGGTAAGTATTTGTTAGGAAATTTTCAGTTTTCCTGACAGACTCCATGGCAGCATATATAGGCATACACCCAATGGGCGGGCAATGCTAACCCAAAGGCTTTAATTTGTACCGTCAACAGACAGGACCTGCAAGCCAAAATAAACATAGGATAAGAAAGCAGATTCTACACAATAATGAGCCATAAATGTATTGATTGAGGACCACAAGGCCGCCCTACAGACTACTTTTGGAACCACATGCTGTGAAAATGCCCAAGATATAGACCCACTCCTGGTCGAGTGAGCAGACACTTCCTCAGAAGGAGCCAAGCCCTTGGCTCTGTCAAAAAGATCAAAACTTAAGTGCAGCGTTCCCCCACTATCTACTTGATAATAATTATACATTCATATTCAGTTCACGTGCAAAAACCCTCTAAGTATGTGCAAATAAGTGCCTGCAAACAATATAACAAAGTGCTTCTGTGCATAAATTATCCTATGAGTGCCACTAAGCTTGATGACACTCTTATTGTATTATAGTCTCACATTAGTGCAATAATATAATAATTCAATATCATGAAAAAAAGTCCAATAAAGTGTCCTTGTGCTCATAAAGATGATATCCAAAGTGCTCCAGATGTCAAGAAATAAACTAAAATTCTTCAATCCACCACCTTCACTTCGTTCTATAGAACACCTCCACCAGATGTGCCCTCACCTTATGAGCGTGCAAAACACGCCTGTAGTATGCAACCTCTCAGATGCAGCTCAGATATTAACTCCTCATCTCCACTCCCCTTTACTATGGAATGCACTGTTCAGCTGATAGCTCCTTCAAACTCCGTGGTTGACATATAGGGAAGCAATAATTCTAGACATAGTGCTTAACCAGTTTAAAACACTTTAATATATAATCAAAGCCAATATAACACTCACATGTATAAAGATAAAAACATGCCTTGTACAGGATAAATGCTCCAGTGATATCACCTCTCCTGTGGATCTGCAGCTCCCTTCAGATCAGTGCTAACCTCTTTCACACTGCTGTGCTGTGTAAATGAATGCGTCCATTGACCGTGCCGGCCCCTCCTACCGGTTTCGTTATGCCTGTAGAAGTTACGAGGCGTAATGAAACTGGTAGGAGGGGATTCCCTGTTTACTAGACATGTGCTTTAAGCAACTAAGCCACAGCGCGCCCTCTCCCACGTCTAAAGGACGCAAGTTAGACCTCTAAGGTTGGCAGAACAATTTTTTGGCTTCCATGAAAGACTGATGCACCTTTGGGAATTGAGTCAAGCATAGAGAACAGCACTGCTCATACTGGAAAGAACATTAGAAAGTCCCTCATGACCAGTGAATCGAACTCTGAGGCTTTTTATGCTGATGTGATAGCCAGGAACAAGGCAAACTTGACAGAGAGGCCTTTAACGGAGACAGCCCTAAAACATTCTGCTCAGATTCCCGAGAACGAGTTGAGAACAAGAGGGAGACTCCACTTGGAAAGACACCGCTTACTCCAAGGTCTGAGCCTAGCTGCTCTCTTGAAGAATTCTTGGGCAGGAAAAGATGCCTAGACCGGGATACACCTGTGAAAGCCAATAAAGCTGACACTTGAACTCCGAGGGAGCCAGATCGAAATCTTACTGGAGGAAGCCCAGAATATTTAGAACTTCTAGATCACTATGTAGCCATGTGCTCCCTTGGGGGTGGCTGGTAGTTGTGGTCCACCTGCTCACTGCCCTCAATCACACGATTTCCACACACCCGGAGTCACTGAACAGGCCCGTACTGTTTTTTGTTGTTTTATTTAAGGGTTAAACTTGGATGGGGATAGGGATGACTGTGGGATGCCCAAAGATCAATCACGGGACCTCCTATTTACACTGCCATATATTCACTCCTTCTTCCTCCAGCAAATACACTTGCTGACCGTTACTCTTCTCATTCAATCCTCCAGCACAAGCACTTGCTGATCGTTTCACTTCTCCTTTCTCTCTCCTGCACACTAATTGCTGTTACCAGCCTGAAAGGCAATTTATCAGACCTCCATGACACTTCCTCTTCCCCCACAGATAGCACATGGTGAGGCCTGCTCTAACTGTTAGCAGGACCTCCAGACCACCCATTGTGGGTAAGGGTCACAAGCTCCCAGTTATGAAGCTATGGACTCTTGTGTAGCCAAGTATGTTGGTGCTAGTTGGGCACTGGATGAACTACAACTCCCAGCCCATCCATCTTCCAGGCCCCTCCGGCCTCCCTCACTGTCCAGTTGCCCCCCCTTCCCCTGCTTGGCTTCTCCAACCGACTGTCCAATGTTCTCCCCAGCCTGCTCCAGCCTCCTCATCCAACTCCCAGGGGCTACCCCTCACCGACACCAGTGGATCCTTTAAAGAGCCTTTAATGTAGCCTCTCTGCTGCTCTCCTGCTTCCTTGTGCTACTCCAGGATGACGACCCCTCTCCTGGCTGCACCTGAACCTCTAGGCCTCAAGGTCACCCCCCAGACTAGGGGCTCCCTCCCGGATGAGGCCTCCACAGAACCTCTTCTACATTCTCCACTCTTCCACTCAAACTCTCTTCCCCCCTGCTGGGCAGATCACTGTATTTAAGGAGTCCTGCCAATCCAGATTGAGGGTTGGTCAGGGCTTTTTAACATACAACAGAAAGCGACACCTCCTCATCCATCCCCTTTTCTAGAGCCTTCCAGCACCAAAAGGGAGGAGTATCCAAGGGTTGTTCCTTCCTGCAATCTCCAGCCCTCCCTGAGCAATTCCCCAGCCCAGATCAAAACAATCAGGCCTGCACTCACTGTCAGGCCTGACTAGATTTTACCTCTCCTAACTAAAATTCAGTACAAAAACGCACCTATCACTATGGGGGGCGCTACAACTACATGATCTGTCAGCAGCAGACATGTATAGAACTAACTTTGACCAAACTTAGTTTGCGTTCATTATACTATTATTCATGAGGGCGGAGATTACTCTGGAGGAGCAGCCGAGGACCTCCAATCTCAAGAACCAGACTGTCAGCTGCAACCGTGCTGGACCTGGATGTAGAATTGCACCCAGTGAAAGAAGGTCTGGCCTGCACTGTGTTCCAGTAGCTGATCTGTGCTAGCAAGGGGAACCATGGCCTAATTGGCCAATAAGATATCATTGTTACTACCTCCACAACCTCTGTTTGGAGTCTCCATAGAAACCCGAGGTTGACTAGAACTGGAAGAAATGCACAGGTCCCACTGCATTTCCAATGATCCGTCGGCATCTGCACCTGAAAACCTTCACATGTAGAGACCATTCTTTGTTGTCCAATTAGGCTTTGGAGAGAAAGCCTGTTAGAATATTTTGGACTCTGGAGACCTAAGCCTCGGAGATGTAGGCTCGATTCTTCTGAGCCCAAGATATAATTGGCTCAGCTTCCTGTAATAGAGAACAGGCAGCAAGCCCCCCCCCCCCCCACCCATTCTGTATTGCTAGCATTGGACGTTGTTGTGAACCACTAAATGGGGCCATGGAATGGCAAATGAACCAGTTTCTCTATTGCAGCCACCAGGGGACTCACTCTCATGACTGAGGTTATGTAGATGACCTGAATTCTGCTTCCTGGCTCCCACTGCTGGAGAAACCCCTTCCGGAAGGGCCACTTTCTCCAGCTTTCACTTGATCCTCTGAATCATAGACACCATAGTGCCAAACATTTTAGACATTGAAAGGCACACAGATTGGAAGAAGACAGGGCCAGGAGTATTCTGTTCCAGAACATGGGGATCCAGATATATTGAACAGAGCCCAGAGGCACACAGGAGACTGAGTGGGCTCCAGGTGACTCTTTTTTCCAGATTCAGCTGCCAGCCAAATTTGAGGAGCATTGAAAAGACCTGAGCTCTGGGCTCCAGCAGCTGCCCTCTGTTTTGTGACAGTAGGAGAAGGACATCAAAGTAACTATGCAGGTGTATGCTCCTCGTTATAAAGACTATAACAACCAATAAGACCCTGAAAACACACAGGGTGATGTTGAAATGGCTGAAGCTGGAGATGGTCTTGACCTACAGTGAACCGATGGGTCTTGAGGAAGTCTTCTACAATGGGAACATGAAAGTAAGCATCTTAGGTCTATTGGAAACAAGCCAGTCACCTGGCTAGACCCCCTATGAATCAGGGACAATGTTTCCACCTTGAACTTCTCCTTTGCTGAAAATTGTCTCAGGTGCACAAGGTCTAAAACCGGCCTCCACAAGTTGCTCCTCGTCATGACCATAAAGAGGGGCGAGTACCTTGCATTCAGAGACTGGCATGGTAGCACTCTGCAACACCAGTGACTTACGTAAAGCATGAGTATATGCTTCCTTTATCTCAGAGTGAGGCAAAATCCATTGAAATTAATCCGAAATGAGGAGGACTTCTGATGGGCCATGCATGTCCTGAAAAGACCACTTTCATGTTCCAATAGTCTGAGGCCCAAATTCAGTAGCTTCTTGGATACCCGAGTTCCAGCTTTTAGCATACTGCTGAGGGGATATCTGGTCTCCTCACCAGCTCTTCCTACAAACCTGACCTGGTCTGTAAAAACGTGCATCCCTCACACGGTCTGAACTTTGTTCTCTAGACTGTCAACTTCTGGCCTATCAGGCACTGGTCCTGGGGCAGGACCCCAACTTGCCAATGGTGGCACAGGTTACGGTGTTATCCAGCTTGCCAAAAGATGAACCTCCCTCAAAGGGAAATGTGAGATCAGCAAGTCCAGGCCCCAGCCATAGCACTCACTTGCCACGACTGACGACAGCATAACCTGTGCCACTATGCAAATTATGTCAATTGGAGCCTCACCATGGAAATCAACACCAGCTCCGGCTCCTGACCTACAAAATTTCTGAAAACACTCTTGAATACTGCGTCCACATTCTCCGTCCACATTTTCATCCTTTTCAACATGACCACAAGCGCCCAGGCCGACTTTCGGGCTATTCACTGCATCTTCCAAGGAAAAGCAGCATGCTTGCTCAGAAGGGAGGTATATCTCGTGACCTTGCTCCACTCATCCAAAATAATGTCCCCTAGTTCTGTTAGGAATGGGGAAAATAGAACACTCTCTCTAAGGTTATGTCTCCACTATTGCGACCCCAAAGTTACACGATTTAGAGTGTGACTTTGGAGTGTGACTTTAATGCTGTTCTGAGTGCAGCCCCGATCCAACTTTACAGTCAAAGTTGCATCAAAAGTCCCATCAAAGTAAAGCAGGAACCGTTCCAGAGTCGCTTCACAAGTCGCACAAGTCGAGGAAGGTTGAAGTTCTATTCATGTAGATGCACGCATCATTGCCTTGACCAAAAGGCGTTACAAGGGTAAAGAGACTCATCTTCCTTTGCCTAACTGTCTGAGGTCTTAATAGATGGATGGCTTAGTTGGGACAGTTCCATTTCTTCCTGGTCATCCTAGTGGGCAAACATGCCGCAATGAGAGAAGAGGTTCTTGCACCACGTGCCTCACCAGAGATTCCATTTGTTGGAAATTACCACCCCCTTTCCCAACCGCCTGGACTTAGCACAACTCACACAGAGACTTGCCCTCTGTGACTGGAGTCCTGCATGCCCAGCAGGCTCCCTCTCTGGAGCGGCAGGCATAGCGGTGGGTGCGTAAAGGAGGATTCCAAGCTTCTACTATGAAGGCTGGACCTTGACGGTCACCTATGACAAATACATCTGGAAGAAGAATGTTGGGACCTAATGAGGTCTTTATCATCTCGTGTCGTGTATTGTCAATTTGACCTAGAAGGACTCAAAAAAAAAAAAAGTAAAATAAAGGAAATGGTACCCATGTAAGCAAGGAAAGGTAAGGGTTAAACCCCCCCCCCCTCATACCGGCTGTGATGATATCACATGTGAGACACGCACAAAGTAACAATATCACGGGCAGGGACACACAAACCTCACAGCCATTTTGTGACAGTCAGCCATTACAGTTTGAATGTAGGACAAAACTCCTCATTTCCCCCCCTCCCAACAACTTAGGAATTTTGGGGCCTTGAACAGGCACCAAGGAGTCTAAGGAAATGTTGCAAGCCAATCATAAATCCCTAAATCGGATCCCTCGACAGGTCCAGATAGGGAAAGGGCTATTAATCTTTATAGCCAGCTGCAACCTTTTCAGCAATCTTGAAATCAACATGAAAAGGTAGAAAAACTTACAGTCATAATTCCAGCTAGGAACCTAACATAATGACAAAATGTACACATTCTGAGGCCACAGCTCGTACGGTACAAAATGAGTGTAGACATCGCACTTTTTGAACAGCAGGAGAGACAGAACAAGTGTATTTCCTCCCAGGGTCCCCGAATGTCGCAACTCATTCATGTGTAGACTTGAAAGCCATGTATATGCCGAGATTGAATTTCTTAATGTGAGATTTGTCGGGCGGCCCAATCACAAAATATGGTTTTCATACACAACGTGTGAATTGGGGAAGCGTGTATTTCAAAAGCCCGTCTGGACATTCAGCCTAAGAACCCCACCTCACTCATGTTAGTGGTCAGGGGCATACGGCTCCACCCCTTTTCATCCAGAGAAAAAGGGACTGCTAAGATCAATTTCCAGTTCTCAATTTCCATCCATGAACCAACATCAGAGAACCAGGAAATCATCTTCGAAACACTGATTAGTCACAGACATTTCAAACGCAAGTATCTCCATTCTGTTCTTTGTTTCTGTATATTATTTTGTCTCATTGCTTTGTAACCTTCTTTATTTTCCTGTAAATATTTTACTGCACCTAAAACTTGACCTTTTCATTATTAAATCTTATTCTGAAAAGTGTTAACCTTGTCCCTAAAGCTCTTAATGCAGCTATTACGAATCTGTTCCTCTGAAGAGCGCTACTGTTTTTAAAATAACACATCTGGATATACCTGTCTGCGGTGACAGCATGTGTTACAGGTGGTTATTCTGAAATACTGGTATTGCTAAATTGTTGGAGACCTAACACTCCAGATCAAAGATTAGTGGTGGCAGAGAAAGGGTTAATTGTTTGAATTAGCCCGGTAACCATCGTTCTCAGGTGGCTGGCATTTAGATGGTGGTCCCGCAAACTGGAAAATCTTTGTGCTGAAAGCAGCTGAGAGTGGCATTGTTACGTTCTTGATAAGCGCTGTGTTAGATCAAGGGGGTCCTCAGTCGCCCGTCGGTGAGGAGGGCAGCGATCTGATACCCGCGTTCGTCACACCGGCTACACAAGGGCTGGCCACAAGGGGGGCAGTGAAATATCCACAGTGTGAAACTGCACAGACAGACAACCTGCACAGGTGGTCAAATCATAGCAGAATCACACAGAGGCAGCATACATGGGTGTTACTGCAGAGCATATACCTGTGTTGATTGCACACAGCATTAAGACCCCTTTCACACTGAGGCAGTTTCAGGTGTTTTAGCGTAAGAAATAGCACCTGTAAAGCGCCTGAAAACTGCCTCCCATTAAGTGCAATGAGTGCTTTCACACCGGGGCGGTGCACTTGCGGGACATTCGGAAAAGTCCTCCAAGCAGCATCTTTGGGGTGGGTTGAGAGCACTTTATACAGCATTCCCAAAACGTCTCTGCCCATTGCAATGAATGGGCAGCGCTTCCAAAGTGCCTGAAAAGGGCTTCGGAAGCGCCACAACACAGTCGTTTTTAACCCTTTTTTTGGGGTTAAAAGCGCCCCGCTAGCAGCCAAAAAGCGGTGCAACAGTGTATATTAAACAATGGTAAAGCGTTGCTAAAACGAGCAGCGTTTTACTTCGAACGTGGACGCAGCCCTAGTGTGAAAGGGGTCTTGGGCAAACTGCTGCAAGCTGCCCACAGAGAAATCCCAATATCAACAGTACTGACCGCTGATTGAATTTCTCCACTGAAATGACGCCACCGCCATCCAAAGCGCACATGTGATGAGTCCCTGGGCAAGAGTAACCCAGGGATGCCTGGCCGGAAGAGAGCAGCAGCTTGGAACGCCAATGTGCTCCAGCCGCCATAGACTGGAAGACACCAGAGTCAGGGAAGAAAACAGACAAACAGAGAAACACACAAACTGCTTCCATAGAATATGTAATATAAAAGTATACATCACCGCATATGGCATGAACACAGATCTGCAATTCAATCCCGCTTCCACGATCAAACCGGGCCAGGTAGGCTGATCACACTGTACTTGGGGCAGATAGCCCAGCTATTAGCGGTTGGCCCTATCTGGCCATCGTGCCGCTTGTCTGCCAATGGCCAGGCTTTAGCTCTTTCAGCGCCTCTTCCGTTTGCCCACTCCATACCCTGCTAATAGCCAGGGCTTATCGAAGTATCGCAACCTATTACGGGGATATATCCACACCTAGAACCGTAATTGCGCCACTCCATAGGAGGATTATTGTCTCATAGGGGAATGTACGATTTGGCCCATCGGGGGTCACACATTGAGGTGAGCGCATAGAGTTACCCGTGGTGGTGTGTGGTCCGACTGTGAAGCACTGCGGATATAAGATATTGTATTCACCCTGGACAACAGCACTTTTACTAGCACATTTGCATGATTTGCACATGAAGGAATTGTTTATTGCTTTGCACTTAATATTTGAAGAAACAATTCATCTTTTTACACATTTCATTTAATGGACTTTTGAACCACTATGAGTGGTATGAACATTGCAGCCAGGTCTGGTGCAAGGATTTTTGACACCCTAGGCGAAACCTCATTTTGCCTCCCCCATTGGCTCCACCCCTAACTCCACCCCCTTTGTCCTGTCCATGTATACGATGGAGGTGGCGGAGGTGGAGATTTTTGCAGTGCCTCTCTACCTATTCCTATTTCTAGCTGTGGTCCACAGGCCTGCACCTGTGCCTTTGGACCTGGCCTGAAGACAAATAATGGCTGCACCGGCTCACTTCCTCATGCCAGACAGTGGTTTGCAGGTATATGGACAGGCTACAGTACAGTAGTATATGGACCAGCTGTGGGTAGTATATGGTCAGGCTGGGGTAGTATATGGACAGGCTGGGGTGGTATATGGACAGGCTGGGGTAGTATATGGACAGGGGCTGGGCGCCCTGAGCTGTAGTGCGCCCTAGGCGGCCGCCTACTCCGCCTAGTGGTAGAGCCAGCCCTAATTGCAGCTAAGGTCATTGTGTGATATTTATGTGTTTTATTCTAAGTTTTGTTTATATAACTGCAAATTTGCACTTTAGTCTCTAGGTGGCAGTATATATTTATATATATTTTCACTATTTTTGGGTTTGCGCCTCACCATTGTTTTGATTTGTGATTACTGTAGTATTTGGGGTACTATTCAGGTCATAGATGCGTCAAGAAAATGAACAGATTTGCCCATTCACACAAGCAATGTGGATGGAGGAATCTTTTAAAACATCCCCTTTGTTGGATATATCAATGTGCTTTCCCTAGTTTCCCAGAGAATTATTAGTATAGTTTGTAATACATATGACATATCTTACTTTTTCAGATACATCTTCCAAATTATGAAAAAAATTTAAATCAATAGGTTTAATGTCCCCCCCCAAAGGGCAACTATTGCAAAACAAATGTTTTTTTTTTCCAACAACATAAAATTGCATTTACATGTATTTACATCCCTGATATACCATATTAAACTATATTTATACCTGAATAAGCTTTTAAATAGTCTCTAGTTTTAGCAGTATTGGACAATAAGGTGGATAATGTTATGGTTCCTTTTTCCCTTTTTCTTATTCCATCTCAACAGATATTCATTTGATGTTTTCCAGACAAGGTATACAAAGGATCTAAACCCACAGTTCCGAAAAGGCAAAGCACATATCATCACACCACAGCACAGGATACATGGGAAAGCTATGAAAAGGGATGTTTGTCTTTTATGGCACGTTCCGTATACATGTAAGGGATACTTTTTTAACCACTTGTAGATGATGAGCGACGTGTTAAATCTCATTCATTAGCAGACCATTTTTCAGTTTTCTGTGCTGTTTTACACTGGCTGACAATTGCTTGGTCCTGCAAAACTGCACCCAAATTAATTTTATATATTTGTTTAGACATGCGCAGCTTTCCTTTTGCAATATTTTTAATAAACACTGAGATTTTGTTTTACTATATAAAGAAAAAAAGACCCCCCTTATTTTCTGGTATAAAACATAGCTAATGAAAATGAAACACCCCCAAAAAAGACCCCTTTTTTGCAGAGTAGACACCCCAAAGTGATCTGTTTTTTGCCATAATTTTTTTGTAAATGAAGAAACATGCTGGTATCAAGGGGAGTTAAAACATGGAGCGTGGTAATGGTGCACTAGATACAGTAAATGTACAGGTCACACAAAGAGAGATCAGATGAAAGGGTTATTGTAGCGGTCACATACAATGGGATGAGCAAGCTGAATGAGTTAATGTACAGATGTGCAGGATAAGACAGGTGAGCGGTTAAAGTAATTGTAAAGTCCCTCCCTTTTTTTCTTTTTTTAAATAACAAACATGTTATACTTACCTCCTATGTGCAGTGGTTTTAGCACAGAGCAGCCCGGATCCTCCTCTTCTCGGGTCGCGGAGCTGTCGTTTCGCCCCCCCTCTCTCTCCTGATTGGCTAACTGACTTTGACTGACAGTAGCAGGAGCCAATGGCGCCACTGCTGTGTCTTAGCCAATCAGGAGGGAGAGTTCAGGGTGGCTGAGGGAATTGTGGACATCACTGGATAAAGATGGGCTCAGGGTAAGTATTAGGGGGGCTGAGGGTGGCTGCTACACACACAAGGTTTTTTATCTTAATGCATAGAAAGCATTAAAAAATAAAAAAAAACATAAAAAAAAAACATTTGCCTTTACAACTGTTTTAACCAGTTGTCGATCGCCCGCCGTGGATTGATGGCAACATAGCTCAGATGCATGAATCGCTGTCACCTGCCTGGACTGGCTAGTGGGGGGGGGGGGGAATTAGCGGGTGGGGTGGACTTGATGTCTGCCGGCTACCCACGATCGTTCCCTGCAGTGACAGAATGGGGAGCCATGAATGTAAACAAACGGATCCCCGTTCTGACAATATATAGAGAGTGATTGTATGTTCCCAGTAAATGGGAGCAGCAATCTCTTTCCTCCCCACTCATCCCAGCCCCCACACAGCTAGAACACACTGAAAAGGAACACATTTGACCCTTTGACCACCCCCTAGTGTTAACCCCTTCCATGCCAGTGACATTTACACAGTAATCAGTGCATTTTCATAGCACCGATCGCTGCATAAATGTCAATGGTCCCAAAAAAGTGTCAAAAGTGTCCGATCTGGCTGCCGCAATATTGCAGTCCCGATAAAAATTGCAGTCCAACACCATTGCTAATTAAAAAAAATTAAAAAGTAATAAACGCCATAAATCAATTATCATAGTTTGTAGACGCTATAACTTTTGTGGAAACCAATCAATATACGCTTATTGTGATTTATTTTTTTTTTTACCAAAAATATGTAGCAGAATACATATTGGCCTAAACTGATGTATAAATTAGTTGTTTTCAATTTTTTTTTTTGGATATGTATTATAGCAAAAAGTAAAAAATATTGTGTTTTTTTTCAAAATTGTCGCTCTTTTTTTGTTTAAAAACTAAAATGAAAAACGCAGAGGTGATCAAATACCACCAAAAAGCTCTATTTGTGGGAAAAAAAGGATGTCAATTTTGTTTGGGTACAATGTCGCACGACCGCGCCATTGTCAGTTAAAGCAACGCAGTGCCGTTTCGCAAAAAGTGCTTTGGTCAGGAAAGGGGTTAATTCCTTCCGGTGCTGAAGTGGTTAATATACAGGTCAGATCAGGGACAGGACGAGGCTGACATACCCCTTAGAGGGTTACACTTTTCTTATTTTTAATTGTGCGCTTGCTGCAATCAGGAACTTCCTTCTCTTCTCATCTAACACAGCAATCTGTAAAAGGTCACATCCATCAGCCGGGCCGTTTATGTGTAAAAGCAACCGTGATAGACACACAGTGCTGCCGGCTATGTAATCTTTATTTTTTTTTTTTATTAATGGCAGTTCAGGCGGTCCCCGGGTTACAAACAAGATAGGGACTGTAGGTTTGTTCATAAGTTGAATTTGATTGTAAGTTGGAACAGGTACATTTTTTAAGTGTAGCTTCAGCCAAAAAAACTATTTGTAAGCTTTGTGGATAGCTTAGGGAAGGGGTAAGACCCCTGTAATGTTTGTTTTGCTGTCTCTGTTTCTGTTCAGAAGATGTCACCTCACTTCCTGTTCCAATAATAATTGGATTTTGAAAATTTTGGGTTGTTCTGGAAACAAACCTTGGTGATAAAGCCTCAGTGGAGACACATTTTCCCATAATAACTCTTACAGGAGTGAATTTCCCTTCCTATGGGGAGATTTCCCCTCACTTCCTGTTGTCTCCCTCCATTTGTAAGTAGGAGTCATTTGTAAGTCGGATGTTTGTAACTAGGGGACCGCCTGTACTGGTCTCTACAGTGACCCCTGCTGCCAGAAACCAGAGCTGTCACTCACACATCCATCTCCTTTCTAGCAGCGTTGTCGGATCGAGGAGAAACGCGGCCAGTGCTATATGCACTTGGTCCCTTAGGGAGTTGAACAGCACTAAAAAAGTATAATAATAGCTCCTCTTTGTTACGGAAGCCATCCATACTTTACTGAGAACTTTGCATAAGCATCTGATATGTTGCTTTGTGGCAACACAGACAGTTTTCCATTTGGATGCCTTGATAAATACCATCTGTGGGGTCCTGTGACAATAATGATCTGTTTGCAGATGTCTAAGGAATGAACAGACATTTCGTAAAGAAATATAAAATCCCGTAGGAAGTGTAAGGGATCAAGTTCCCTTAATACTGACTTGGCCTAATATCAATGTCAAGTGAAGGCAATGATCTGTATTTATCAGAAACATGCACACCCAGCAAAGCTCTTTCTGTCAGCATGCGCTCTGTATTTGTGACTTAATGGACTGTGTTGTGTTTTCTGTGTCTTCAAGTAACAGCTGTAAAAGATCTGTAACTCAAACGCAATCTCATTGGTAACCTGACAAGTACAAGGCAGATGACAGATCTTGTGACTGTGCTGCTCAAAACCCACAGCAGGGCAGCTTTTGGTATTAAAGCTTATTAATCAGACAACAATCATAACTAGGGCATATTTAATTTCTCTTTAACGCTGAGCTTCCAAAATTTCATCTTGCTTTTTTGCTAATTTCGCCTTTAACAAAATATAGGAAATTGAATAAAATTCAATATGATATTTAACTACTTCAATACCGGGCACTTTCCCCCCTTCCTGCCCAGACCAATTTTCAGCTTACAGCGCTGTCGCATTTTGAATGACAATTGCGCGGTCAGGCGACGCTCTACCCAAAAAACATTTTGTCATTTTTTCCCCCACAATTAGAGCTTTCTTTTGGTGGTATTTGATCACCGCCGGGGTTTTTATTTTTTTACGCTACAAATAAAAAAATACCGAAAACTTTTTTTTTTTCAAAAATTTTCTTTGTTTCTGTTACAAGATTTTGTAAATAAGTACATTTTCTTCTTCACTAATGGGCACTGATGAGGCTACACTGATGGGCACTGATGAGGCAGTACTGATTGGCACTGATGATGAGGCACTTATATGCAGCACTCATAGGTGGCACTGATGGGCACTGATAGGTGGCACTGATGGATGGCACTGATAGGTGGCACTGGTGGGCACTGATGGGCACTGCTAGGTGGCACTGATGAGGCAGTACTGATTGCCATTGATGAGGAGGCACTGATGAGATGGTATTGATAGGCACTAATGACAAGGCACATATATGCAGCATTGATGAGAACTGATAGGCGGCACTGATAAGCAGCACTGATAGGTGGCACTGATGGGCACTCATAGGTGGCCCTGATGGGCACTCATAGGTGACCCTGATGGGCACTCATAGGTGGCACTGAGAGATGGCACTGTTATGCAGCACTGATAAGGAGGCACTGGCAGGCATCACAGATGGGCACTAATTGCCATCCCTATTGGGCATCCCCGGGGGTGCTGTGTGGCATCCCTGGTTGTCCTGGTGGGCATCCCTGGTGGTCCTGGGTGGGCACAACCCTGGTAGCCATGGGTGGGGTCCTGGGTGGGCATCCTTGGGGGGGCTGCACTGATAATCAATCAGTGCAGACCTCCCCCCCCGTGAGGACAACAGCCAATTGATTTCCTGTTTACAGAGTGGTCAGTTGTGATTGGACACAGCTGATCACATGGCAAAGAGCCTTCATCAGAGGCTCTTTACCACGATCGGAGTTGAGGTGTGTCAGAGTGACATACCACACCATTGATTGCCGCGCTGCGTGCCCCCGTGGGCGCGCGATCGCAGGCTATCTGGCCAGACATCATATGACATCTGGTCAGGATAACTGAACCACCGCCCGGCCTTCATTTGTCTATAGGCCGGGCGAAAAGTGGTTAACCACTTGCTTACTACAGCAAGTGTTGGGGCGCAACTCTGATGGTATGATGGGGTACACAGATAGCAACCGTTTTAACATATGTGGATATAGTTAATAATTATTACATACATGGAGGAGACAACCTAGGGGGAAGGAGGGAAGATGATAATACAATAAAATAAAGAATAAAGGGGGAAGGGGGGGGGGAAAGGGAGGGGGGAGAATAAAAACCTGGGGAGGATAATGGACAAAGTCTGTAGGATGTGCAATTCTGCGCTGAGGGCAGCCTGAGTAACGTGGACCCGGATCCAATAGTCCACTGACACTGTAACAGAAAAACAAAGGGAGGCGCCTCTGAGTGCAGCAGCAAGATATGGGCTTTAATAGAACAGATTAAAAACACTCACAAGATCCAAATGTCAATTGGGCATGAAAACGACTACCACTCAAGGGAGGGTTTCTGAACGCCAATGTCCTCAGCTAGGTAGGATAAGAAGACTGTCCCATGCCGCTCCTGCGGCCGCCGTGATGTATGGAATAAAGCCGGCTCGTGCGGCGCGATTCAGGTGGAGGCTTGGGAAGCAAATCCAAACGTGTCCGAGGATGATGACGTCACTATTCCGCGACGCGTTTCCTTAGCAGCAGGTCCGATGTTTAGGGATCCTGCGCTACTTCATCAGGCAGATAGAGGGAGCCGGTACAAAACCACTTGCTTACTGAGCACTTAAACCCCCTTCCTGCCCAGGCCAATTTTCAGCTTTCAGCACTGTCACACTTTGAATGACAATTGCGCAATCATACTACACTGTACCCAAATGACATTTTTAGAATTTTTTTTCACACAAATAGAGCTTTCTTTTGGTGGTATTTAATCACTTATGTTTTTTTTTATTTTTTGCTAAAAAAATAAAAAAGACAGAAAATTTTGAAATATAATAAAAACAGTTCCATAGTT